>CM063506.1:71558187-71573187 GCA_032207245.1 Pardosa pseudoannulata | reverse complement strand
ATATATATATATATATATATATATATATATATATATATATATATATATATATATATACACACACAAGTATATTGATTTCTTAGATATGAGGTCTGATTACAGTTTTGAAGTTGTTAAATTGCAGGACTTCAGTTCCAAGGAACTAGAAATAGTACCTTTAATATTCCAAAACAATATTGTTAATCAGCTTATTATTAGAATCAATAGACTATATTCGATAGTTAATCACGAAAAAGGTGTTAAAAATCTAAGTGATGTGTTAGAGAAAAATAATTATCATATTAATCTCAATAAACACATAATGGGCAGTTTTAGATTTAACTAATAATTAAGGTCAATTAAGAATTATAGAACTAGAATTATGTAAAAAGTGTTACTTAATTTCTTTATCGACTGTTATACAATGTTATTTGAGCACTGAACGCGGATTAATGTTTTCCTAGAGCTCAGCATAAAATTTTGCAACTGGATGACAATTGTTTGTTATCATTGTACACCAGTGAGAAATCTTCACATAATTTGACGCTTTGAAAAATGCGTGCTCATTTCTGGAAACCTGCGAACCGTGTCTTACACGGCGTTGAATAACAAAGCATGTATGACATGGTGTACGGGTCAAGATGACAATTTGGGCATTCCTGATACAGGAAATCTGGAGACGAGGAGGAATGTGAAATCCTTTGTCTGAAAAATTAGTAAGTGGTCGATTGCAACAACATGTGGAAACATTCTCAGGTGGTTTTTCCCTCTTCCCACACGAAAAGCGTTTTCATTGATTTTAATGCTTTTAATAGGCGATACATATGTATTCAATTTGAGTAGAAGCGTGTTTTCTTTCTTTTCAGAAAGCAAGTACTTATGCAAATTTTTCACAGGATGAGTAAGCAACAGAACTTCCTGGGCCAAGCCGTCTAGTTCTGGTGTTGCTTGTAATGGTAATGCATAACTCTATTGAATTGAGTTGGCTTGACATTTACAGAGTTTAATTAGTTAAGGTAGGGAACAGGGGAAGAGAAGAGAAAATGCTTGAGTTTGGGTGGGAGATTATACAATACAAAATATATATTGAAATAGGACCAGTTGCTACGATTAAGTACACACAACGGTACAAGTTAAAACTGGTCACACGAGAATTATTTAGTAGAACATTAATATTAGATCATAATTTTTTTAAAAATTAATTGATAAGCTAGAACGAAAAATATAGCAAGTGGAGCAACCAGAAACTGTGCATGCACAGAAAATTGATTAACTTAGGTTAGGATCCAGAAGCGAATTTCTTGGCCAATGAAAATTGATGTGCCGGGACAATGGCAATGTTAGGATTTGATCCTCCAAACTTGGAGCCCTAGAGAATTCTGCTGAAGCTAGGCTAGCAGCAGAGTGAGGAGAGAAGGGGAGAAACTCGGAAGAGTGTGGGAGGGGGGATTGAAACCGAGGTTTCAGGAACCAATCCTATATAGCATAGGAAAAGTCCAGTATCAGCAAATAGGATTTAAGTAAAATCTGTACCTAAGATGACCATCGGACGACGACGGTTAAAAGTGTCTGCATAGTCATATACAAATTCCTTCGCAGGAGTTATTATTTATCTCCAAATGGCTGCACAGAGAAGTCAGTTACTAGTTGCTGAACCAGGGCCGTAGACAGAGGGAGGAAGCGACCTCGACGGGCTCTATACCTCCCTCCTGAAATTCCGGGGTGTGCCATATTGCATTTATACACTGATATAAAAGTATATCTTTAAATATAAGTTTTTTAGAGGCATACCTATTTAAAATTTAATTTTGAGATATAATATCAGTATTGTAGAATTTTATTCTACTTTTTTTTAATTTTAATTTAGATGCATACTTAAAATTAAATTTTGAGATAGAATTTCAATATTTTAGAATTTTTATTCTACTTTTTTAATTTTAATATAGTTGCATACCTAATTAAAATTTAATTTTGAGATAAAATTTCAATATTTTAGAATTTCTATACTACTTTTTTAAATTTTAATTTAGATGCATACTTAAATAAAATTTAATTTTGATATATATTTTCAATATTTTAGAATTTTTATTCTACTTTTTTTAATTTTAATTTAGATGCATACTTAATTAAAATTTAATTTTGAGATATAATTTCAATATTTTAGAATATTTTTTCTACTTTTTTTAATTTTAATTTTGAGGCATATTTAATTAAAATTGAATTTTGAGATATAATTTCAATATTTTAAAATTTTTATTTTACTTTTTTAAATTTTAATTTAGATTCATACCTAATTAAAATTGAATTTTTAGATATAATTTCAGTATTTTAGAATTTTTATTCTGCTTTTTTAAATTTTAATTTAGATACATACCTAATTAAAATTTAATTTTGAGATATAATTTCAATATTTTAGAATTTGTTTATCTTCATACTCTTCTTAAGTCTACTAATCCTTTGCAATTTAGAATCACGTTGAATTCATTTAGTCAAGCTGTATGGTAATGTATAAAAAACAATGACACAAACGAACAAACTTCTTAATTTTCCAAGATATATAACTTAAACGACTTTTATGGAAATGATTTGTTGTTAATACCGATGATAAAATTTTCATCGCAACAAAAAATAATCGATGATTAAAATTAAAATCATCTCATATGTACCTAATCTACTATTTAATCCAAATATAAAAGAAAATTATTCACGTAATATCTAAGTTCAGGGATAAAACGTATGAAAATAATGCAGACGATATTTGAATAATTTCAAATAAGAAATGATTAAATGAGATGGCTAAAAGAATGACATCATAATGTTAGAGAAAAAAATGTTATTTTTTCCTATTTATGTGATAAATTGATACATTTAATCACCTGCTTTTAACCGGGGAAAATACGGCATGAAATAATGGCATATAAACGCTCGAAAAAGGGGGGGAAGGGTTAGATTTCCAACGTTTTAAACAAGGCTTCGAACCGTAATTTTTTTTGTTCCGGTTTTCGTTCCGGTTCAACTAAAAAATTAATATCGGTTCAGTTCCGGTTTTCGCTCCGCCAAAAATAACTGTTTTCGTTTCAGTTCCAAATGAATAATTTCATTTTATGTATATTCTTATTTGTACTAAAAATATAATTCTATCATAAACAAAAAATGTAATTCTATCAAAATATAGAAGATTTTATTCTTTTTTTTAATTGGTGCACTATGTGAATTGATACAAACAGCAGGTACGATAAGAGCGGCGAGCATTGGCATTGTTATCCATTATCAAAATCGCATTTGACAACTAGGTTCATGATTACCCACATTCGTCGTTTGACTCTCACATCGTGCACTTGGCCTTGCAATAACTATGTAAAAAATATATTATTTATTTAACATATGAAAATTGCCTCTAATTATTAATATATCTTCTAACGTGGTTTCACTGAGATTACTTCTGTTGTCTCGGAGAATAAATTTCAAACCTGAAAACGCTCTTTCAACAAATATCAAAATAGGAAATCGAGAAGCAGTATACATGTAATGATAATTATAAAGTTGACGTTAAATTAGAAAATATTGATAAGTTGGTAACAGTAACAAAATGACTGAAAGATATATCGAACCGAAATAAACCGATATTTTTTTCGGTTCAGTTCCGGTTTTCGTTCCGACCAAAATAACGGTTTTTTCCGGTTTTCGGTTCAGTTCCGGTTCGAAGCCCTGGTTTTAAAGACTTGCTTTGAATTTTGCTAAATCTAACTCATCAAAAATCCAATATGATGCCTCTGTCCATTCCAGGTTCAACCGCTTCATAAATTCGAGGACAGACGGACAGATAACTTAGGCTGTTATTATATAGGGGATGAGATAAAGGGGGAAATATCTCCCGTTGAAAATTTCTTGCTACGACTGTGGTCAAGGTTGATAAATTTTTGCCGTGTTATGATGCTACTTATAGGATTATGGAAAAATACTAGAAAACTCATTAGTACTTATGTTTAGTGTGATCATCTTCGATTTTTTTCCGGTTGCGACTCGTTTTACTTATTCAAATCGACCGGAGTCCTTCCCTGACGCGACCTTGAATTTCAGTTATCTCGAACGCATAATTTGCTTCCAAAGTGAAAGTCCGCCGAAAGGTCATATTAAGAAGTCAAACAGGTCTTCACCTACCCCAAGTTCCGGGTTTGAATTTAAGTAATATATACATAGACATATATAAGAAAAAAAATTGAAGGTTGCTCGTGATATTGCAATTCATGCATTGGATACTTTTGGGGAAACAGTGAACATTGAAAATGAATTCATTTTGTTTTTAACCTATCTGATTGAAAATTTAATATGTCATTGGCAGTATATGTATGTGAAAGATTACAATTTAAAAGTAAAATTTAATAATTTTAAAAGTTTTTAATTATTAAATGTTAGAAAAAGAGTATTTATGAAAATGTTCCATTAGCATACCTTTGGGTTTAAAATGGTCCTATTAATTGAAACAATACATTTTTAGACTTTAAGATAAAAGTTGTTAATGTAAGCATTCACTCGAAATGTAGTTAGAAAAATTATAGTTAAAATATACATTTTCCCCCGTACAAAATACGTTTACTAATTCTTTTGATTAAAATATAGATTTTTGTGGTTCGAAATATATTAATTTTAACTATCTGTTATTTAAACTTAACAAGTTAAATTGTAGATACAGTTCGAAGGTAGATGATGGTTTAAAATGTACCTGGAGTGTTTCTTTTCTTTTTCTTCTCTGGCGAGACAGCCCTGGCTGGACCTTGGCCTTCCCCAGAATTCCATCCCAAGCCGTTTTAAGTTCCTGGCTAGGGTTTTTTCAATTTATCACTTCGGCTTGCCATTCGGGTTAATTCCAGACAGTCAATCCACCTAAGTCTTGGCCTCTCCTTTTACGGCTAGACAAAAAGATCTTTTTGGTGGCTCTTTTGTCGTCCTGCCTATTCGAACTTCTGTATTGTAATGAATGTAATGATAACTCGCTCTTTAAAAAGTTTCTGTATTCCAAAATCGGGGAGGGTGTCTAACAATCGTAAAATTCAAGAAAGATTTCTTGAAAAACTGTTTAAACTCTTTAGTAGTAATAACTGAACTGTTTATAGTGGTAATAACCTTATTAACTACAAGCCAAAGTAGAAGACATTGTCCGGGTAAAGATGGAGTTTAATATTTTATTTAAATTAAAGTTGATTATTTTGAATGTAGGAGAATGGTGCAAAATTTGAAGATAGTGTGATAAAACTTTACATTTATTTTTATATACAAAAGAAACATTTTTATCGCAAAGCTTCAGGACTACTGAAGAATTGGGTTCCCCTTGGGAAATTTGGCGAAAATATTGGCGATATTTACAAAAACACAAAGGTAATCCATCCAAACATTGTATTTCTTACTTTTTCTGGCGACTTTAATTAATGCACAGTGTGCCACCGTAATAGAATTATAGACTCTTTCTTAATTAAAGAAAACGACTTGAAAACCGGACATTTATATTTATAGGCAATTAATCCCTTAAGAGTTTGCAAACGCAAGAGCTTCAAATTATTAAAAATGAACCATAGTGAATCATTAATGGTTTGTTATATCTAATTTTTTAAAGCATTGCGCACTTTTAATATATAAGAAGAGAGTTACACAAGTAGAGTTGGATGCAAATATCATATAAATTATAATATAGATACAGATTCTTTGGACACGGTGAAATCAGGAGAAAATGTTAGGCTACCATATACATCGCCAAGTTGGAGGGGAACCCAGTTCTTTAGTCAAGCCCAAAGCTTCAATTTACATGGTATTTTACGTTTCTCTGTCTAGAGAGTAAACAAACAAAATATCTGAAGAAAAAGAGCTATTATTTCTAAGCAGGGTTTCAAGGTATTTTTTCTCCAAGGAAATTGGGAACGCATGCGAATTTAAAGTGATATTAAGCGCTAAAAAGGAAAAAAAATTACTATTAAAATTTTTATATATATTTTTAAAATTAAGTAAAGTTAATTAATGTATATACATGTACAAAAAATCAAAATTCGCTTGTTTCGGAGGAAAATTAAAGAAGTTATTAAATATTTAACTCGAAATTTGAGTTTTTATTAAACAAAATCTCCTATAAAAGATTTATGAAAATTTATATTTTTTTTCATTACACGGTTAAAGAGAGAAAACTCTGCACATTTTGACAATGCAAGAACGTTCAAAATGAAAAAATGATGAATAAATACAGAATTTAAAAATGTGCTCAGTAAAAATGTTTCAAAATCAACGTTTCAAAAAATATTTGTCAGAGATAGAAAAAAACGTTATTTTTGAAAAAAAATCATATGTGACGGATAAATAATCGGGCTGTATGATTCAGTCCGTAATTTTAGTCTAACTCTATCTAGAACGAACAAACAGGAATTTTAAAGTCTGCGCTCGTGCAAATATTGCGAATTCAGTTCTCAAGCATCTTCTGGAAAAATAGTAAAGTGTAAGAAATTCGCGCTTATTTATTTGATTAATTAAAATATATTTGATTAATATATAGGAAATTCAAAGTAGAGTCAAACGTTGCACGTCCCCGGTTGTCGCTCGTTCTATAAATTTATTTTTCTGGAGCAGGTATCTTTTCGATTAAAGCCTTTTGGCCAGATATGAAATGCAGCGATAAACTCTTGGCTGAAATTTATTATTAAGAAGATTTGTTAAAACTATATATAATTTAAATTTACAAAACAGGCTCAAATAAGACCGAGGACAAAAACAAATTGTGCCAAAAAAATTATGTCTGCTCCTTTAAAAATTCCGTTTGTCGATAGCGGGAAATATTATTTTTGATACCGTTTGTAAAATTTTAGTCAATTTTCTTCAAGGAAAAAAATGTCCTTTTCTGTCTATCAGGTGGCGTCATGCTCTGGTTAACTCGAACGTTGGAATCTGTCGGGGTGTTATTCAAACACACACAAAAAAAAATTTAAATTCGAGTCTTAGTTAGTATTACATAGACAATGCGCGTGCAAAAGAAATATGTGTTCAATACTAATTCTAGTTTTCAATGTCATCTTCTATTGGCTTTAAATGAGTTGTTTTAGATATCTCACCTTTTAATATATTTTTATTTATTTTCGGGTTTTCTATTTTATAGTTTTTATTCCATACTGATGAAACAATTAGGGAAATAAAGACATACGAATTATACAGATGTAGGGATTTAAGAAGTGAATATTTTTACGTTATCCTGACGTTGCAAAGCGTTATTCTCCGCTGTTTGAATTCAATGTCTATAAATAAATTTTATCAAGAATCTTGAGTCAATCTTTCTTTATTCAAGATTCTTTATGGCCATGTCTATGTCTTGAAATAAGAAAACAAAATTTGCCTGTTTTTTTATGAAAATTACCGAAGTTATTAAATTTTTAACTCGAAATTTGGGGTTTTTTTTTAACTTGCATGAAACATTTATGAAAATTTATATTTTTTTCTTTACACAGTTAAAGAGAGGAAACTAAGGACATTTTGACAATGCAAGAACGTGCCAAATGAAAAATTATGTACAGAATTTAAAAATGTGCTCCGTAAAAATATTTCAAAATCAACCTTTCAAAAAATATTCGTCAAACATATGAAAAAACTTTATTTTTGAAAAAAAAAATCATATGTGACTGATAAATAATCGGGCTGTATGATTCAGTCCGTAATTTTAGTCGAACTCTCTCTGAAACGAACTAATAGGAATTTTAAAATGTTAGAAGATATCGGCTATTATTTTCGCGTGTTGCGGTTTTCCGAGCATAGCTGGAAGTACACTCTGAAGTGTGAAGAAATTCGCGCACCGGAGGTTTTAATTAATGTCAATTTAATTTTAATTTTAATTTAATTTGTTAAGTTAATTAAAATATCAGGCAAATTCAAAGTAGACAATGCCCGTGCAAAAGGAATATGTGTTCAATACTAATTGTAATTCCCAATGTAATCTTCTATTGGCCTTAATTGAGTTGTTTTTGATATTTCAGCTTTTAATAAATTTTTATTTATTTTCGGGTTTTCTATTTTATTGTTTTTATTTCATACTGATTAAAAAAAGGGAAATAAAGACATACGAATTATACAGATGTAGGTATTTAAGAAGTGAATATTTGTATGTTATCCTGACTTTGCAAAGCGTTATTCTCCGCTGTTTGAATTCAGTGTCTATAAATTAATTTTGTCAAGAATCTTGAGTCAATCGTTCTTTATTCAAGATTCCTTTTGGAATGTCTAAGTCTCGAAATTCAATTTATTTGATTCCAAACCAATGAACATCATCAAGGTCTAATCACGATTTCTTAATGATTTGGCTTTTGAAATATTTACCACATTAAATTGATTTTAGTATATTAGTTAATGAAGCCCAGTGGCGTTGAGGTAGCTCTTCGCGCTCCCACGGTACAGGTTCTAGGTTCGATCCCCGGACTGGGTAGGTTGAGCCAGCCTTTCATCCCTTCAGCGGGTAGATAAACTGACGACCAAGCGTACTTGGGAACAAAACACTGGGGGTTCCGTGTAAGATTGACCACTTAACTGGAACATGTGCTTCGCTCACCATGGACTTTGGTCACTTAAACGGAGATTAGGCAACTTAGGCCTTGGTCTCCAGGGGAGTGTTGCGCCGAGCAGTTTAGTTTTTTAGTACTACAGTATAAAGTTACCTTCTGTTTCATATGTACTATATTATAAAAGTAATGCTTAAAAGCTTTTCAATTACATAATTAAAAAAATATTGATATAACAACCTCTCTTATGATTTAATGTCTTTAAATAATCAGTTTTCGAGAACAAATTCCATTAAAAATTTTTATACGTACTAGATAATTTGGAAGTTATGTTTATAGTATAATCAAATGTATTTGTAATAAAATAAATGATTATGTATTAGGAGTGTGGTCGCAAAGTGCTGCTCCAGAGTCGCATGTGGCTCTTTGGCTCCTTAAGTGCGGCTCTGGCCCAAATATTCAAGAAAGGAGCAATAATATTTTCATCTTAAAAAAAACTTGGTAAAAAAAATTACACCTTATTTTGATGAATTAGAATTCTATAAATCGAGAACGTGTGTAATTTTTTGTTTAAGTTAAAAGATAGATAGGTAATTAAAATTTTATATTGTTGTAAAAATACGTAACAAACATCGAGTTTAATTTTATTAGTTTTCGCAAAACTAAAATTAAAAGCAACAACATACAAACCTGACTTACTCAAATTTTCCAAGGAGATGCAAGCACATTTTTCGCATTATTAAATATTTATTAAGTAGGAAATTTAGTTTTACTTAGTGTACTACTTATTTAATGTAATAAAAGTTCACTAAACAATCAGATTTTGCTCCCAATTTTTTTTTAAATTGTTGTAATGTTCATATTTGGCTCTTTGGCTAATAAGCTTGCCGACCACTGTATTATGAGAATGAATAAATAATGAAATATTGCATAAAAGTCATTTTCCAGGAGAAAACCACTAAATGAAAATAAATTATGTTTTTTAAATTATGTACATCTGATTTTTCTTTATGTAAATATGTAAGAAATATTATTCACATCATGTGTCTTTAGAGACATTTTTTTTTTAATTGCAAAATAGTTTACCTTGAAATTTGTGTTACTACCCGTTACGCGAACGGAAAGAATTATTTATTACTAAGCACTTTTCTCTTATTCACGGTAGTATTGCCGTAAGCTCGGGAAAGTGAAATTAAATATCCCGTGTTTTAAAGCTAACAAATGCGTCATAGTTATAAACAGTTTAGTGGAATAAATGACAAACTTTTTCACACTTTTATGGCAAAGATCGATGACTTCAAAACATTTTCCTGGTGTCAGAGAGCTTTCCGGCTTTCTTCCGGCTTTGCAGCATAATTAAAAACAATTGTCATCTGTGATATTATTGCATAACAATATCAATTCCTTATGATTGTTTTAGGTTTTATATTGGTAAATAAACAAACGGGAGATCAAATATTGCATCATTTAACAATGTCTTCTGAACTTCTCAGGTTTACACTCGGTTGCAGATATATAAGTACGTGCACAGACATTAGGATAACATTGACAGACATTGGGGTACGTTGACAGGTATCACACAGACATTGGGGTAAGTTGCTCAAGCCGTACTGTGATGAGGCGATTTAGATCAGTAATATAATGGATTAATTCATACGAGAAGTAAAATGCTTGAGATCTACATCTGACCTCATCACATCATTTGTAAAGGAAAGAGGACCATAAAATTATTTCAATGGGTTTTTTCGTCGTGTGTGGTATTCTCGGGCGGGGTTCTGATCCCAGTCCCAGATTAGAATCACGTCTCCGTACATGACACTAAATAAGAATGTACTTTTGTGGAGTTATTTATGAGTCCCTAAGGGACAGTCCCCAATTTGAAGCGATAATGTTTTTCCACTTGTCGGTTTCGAGGCGGGGTTAAGGAGACCAATTAGATTTTTACAACTATCTCGATTGGGCGAAAGGAAGTAAGAGGGGACAAAGAAGAAACTAATATAAATAAAAGAAAAGTCTAAAAGGAGAGGGTGTTCGAGAGTGGAGTCGAATCAAGGAGAGCAGAGAGGTCAGAAGTCGGAGGAGACGACTGTGACAGTGAGACTTCGGGTGTCCAAGAAGAATAGCCTTGAGTTCGACAGAGACTCAGAAACGTTTGGAAGATCTAGCGACTACCAGCAGTTTCCTGCGCCAAATATTACGGCCGCATCTCAAATACTGAGAAGGAAGCCCCTGACCAGACCGACGAAAGATCCACACATAACCAATCCTGATTAGCTGTCAATCAGCAGTGTTCTTGGCACACCATACTTACCCACAAAGGTACTCTTTTTACATATATTTGAACTTGAGATTAGGTCATCTCTCTTATATAAATATATATATATATATATATATATATATATATATATATATATATATATATATATATATATATATATATATATATATATATCCAATTGATGGAAAATTATTGTCAGACCTAAATTAGTGTGGCACCTAATTTGAAAGTGTTGATAAAGTAAATTTTATGAAGATAGAATCAGATTGTGTGTATATAGATGTATATATATCATTATAATAAAATTACTTTTTTTTATTTTAAGCTGATTTCAGTTACTTTTAGTTTAGCTTTTTAGTTTATTTTCTTATTTTTAAGTCTGTAGCCTCTCAGAACCTGTGGTTGAATTTAGTACTTAAATATTTTACACAACGCAACCAAATAATACTTAGTCTTTGTAACTAACCAAAATAAATACCACTATACATTTGATCACAGGTTAATACCTAAATATAAACCAGAGCTACACGACACGTACTACTAAGAATATTTTAATTAAAGGGTCAAATACAGTACTTCTGGCGACAACGTGATTTTCTATTGAGTCACTCGTACTGTTTTCAACTAGGTATTAACAAAAAACAGTTGTCTTCTATAAATGTAGCTAAAAAGTAAGTTTTTACTTTTCCCTTTAGCTGTCTAGGTATATTTTTAGATTTTATATTGATAAATAATGACATGGGAGTTTAAATATTGCGCCAACTAACAATGTCTTCAGAACTTCTCAGTTTTATACGCGGTTGCAAATTTATAAGTACATATACAGATATAGGGGTAGGTTGTTAAAACTATACTTCTTTATTATTCTCACCATTTAACTAAATATAAAGAATGAAATAAGTACTTATTATAAACAGTAGTACAACATTTGGTGATACATAGGTACGCTTAAAGTTTGTTCAATTACTTTTACAACCATATTGTGTACTTTTTATTGTATACTAACAAAAACATATTTGCTTTTGAGTGAAATAAATTTTATTCCATTGTGTTGAGTATAAGATTTTATAAAACGAATCATGTTAAATAGTTTCTAAACAAACAGAGCATTTTAATTGCAAATTTCATCAATAAAAATAATTATTATTTTATAAGCGAAATAAATTATATTCATTGATTAAACTGACGTCATAGAAATATTCATATAAAATTTTAAGTCTTTCAGAGGACATTTTTTTAACAAGATTATTTAATAACTGAAAAAACACATTTTGAGATAAACTCAAATATTTTTGTGAATTTCTACACATGATAAAGAATAATAGATAACAGATAATAGATAATAGTTAATATATAATAGATAGATATAATAGATAATAGAATAATAGGTAACAGATAATAGATAATGATTTATAATAGATATAATAGATAATAGAATAATAAATAACAGATAATAAATAATAGTTAATGTATAATAGATATAATAGATAATAGATAATAGTTAATGTATAATAAATATAATAGATAAGAGAATAATAGATAACAGATATAGACAATGGTTAAGAGATAAGAGAATAATATATGACAGATAATAGTTAATATATAATAAATATAATAGATAATAGAATAATAGATAACAGATAATAGTTAATATATAATAGATATAATAGATAATAGAATAATTGATAACATATAATAGATAATAGATAATGTATAATAGGTATAACAGATAATAGATAATAGTTAATGCATAATAGATATAATAGATAATAGAATAATAGATAATAGTTAATAGATAGGAGAATAATAGATAACAGATAATAGATAATAGTTAATAGATAGGAGAATAATAGATAACAGATAATAGATAATAGTTAATATATAATAAATATAATAGATAATAGAATAACAGATAACAGATAATAGTTAATAGTTAATATATAATAGATATAATAGATAATAGAATAATAGATAACATATAATAGATAATAATTAATGTATAATAGATATAACAGATAATAGATAATAGTTAATATATAAAAGGTATAATAGATAATAGTTAATAGATATTATAGATATAATAGATAATAGATATTATAGATATAATAGATAATAGATAATTCTACATATGTTTTGGATTATTCTCATCAATCTGTTTTTTGGTCTTGATTCCTAAAATACTATAAAATTTTGGAATCGGCAAAACAACTGATATTTTTAAAGTAAAAATTCAAACATCAAGCGTTTAAAGTGTTGGAACATACTAGTTTCCTTAAAGGAATTTACCCTTATTTACCTATTTCAATTTCTGAATAAGAAACCGTAGTCCAAATAATGCGACACGCGGTTTGTTTGTTTTCGTTCGCTGTATTTGTTAAACTTTTTTTCTTTTCCCTTTTGCTCTCTTCAGCCGCGTTCTTCAGCTTGCACAACGGGAATCTGTTCAGGAAGTGGAATACCTTGCATATCCGATTTTTCAGGTTTAACTTCGGCGAATGAAAGCATACACTCGAATCGTAATATCCGAGATATTTATCGTTATGTTGCCGTCGAAGGTTGACATCCTGGATATTACTTAACCCGAACACACCTGATGTCGACACCGAAGTTCAATTCGTAAAAGCGAAACTGAACCGGGGTTTTTTTCACGGGTTAAATATATGAATGAAAGGATGACGTCCTCTGGATGAGGAAGATTTCACGTTTTATGTTGTGAAGAGCACAGATTTCGTAGAAAGATTAGTGGTGGTAAGATATATCATTAACATAACCAGAACCGATAAACGAATGTGAGCTGTATGATATAACAGAACTGGAGCTATACACGACAGCTTTTCGTTAAAATCTTTAGATTACGCTTGACTGTTACGCATAGTGGTCTGGAAGCCATTGGATTATTGAAGTGAAGTAAGCACATTTATGAATTTTTATTACTGTTATAGTTACTAAAATATTCCTTAAGGTGATATACAGTGGACTCCGCTTAATGTGATCGCGGTTAATGTTATCAATCGCTTATTGTTATCGGAATCAATTAGTCCTGATTTTCTCTATTCACTTGTATGTTAAAATTATCGCTTTATGTGATCGTTACATCGGTTAATGTTATCATTTTTCGAACCTCATTTTAACTGGCAAAGGAATATTCACAATGTATTCAGAAGGAACCCATCTTCCTTTTCTTTCGCTGTTTGAATTTTTGAAAATACTCCTTCTTCCAACTAGGGAAATAGAGAATGAACAAAGAAGTGGGGTTACACGTTCCGGAAATTTTTCAGAAATACGCACACCCTGCTGATGGTCAGTGGTTGTCAGATAAGCAGAAGGCAACACATTCTTATCAGAACTGAGAAGAAACTTATTCACATTTTATGCCTTACTCGCTTACATGCAGCTTGCCGACATGGAAGCTAAAATGCGAAATGATTTAACGTTAAAACAAAAGATCGAAATTTTAAATCGATTTGACAGGTTGATCATCATTAAGAACAATTTATCAATGAGCTTCCTAGAAAAAATTGTAGACAGTCAAAAATTGATCATTTTTTTTAATTATGCATACAATTCATATGTTTTAAAGGATAATATACATAAATGAAGAATAATATAAGGTGTGTTTTTTCATTTTGTTTTAAAATTTAGTACCTGTGAATTAAAGGGGGGAGGTAAATTGATCAAATTTTGCATATTGTTTATTGTTATCAATCGGTTACTGTTATCGAAATCGCGGTGTCCCAAACTGATCACGTTAAGCGGAATCCACTGTAGTACGTTTTGAGCTAAAATGTCTTCATTGGGACAGAATAATTGTGATTCAGAATAAGATAAAAATGTCTGTTAGAAATCCGAGGTCCGGTTTCTCAGCATTCGAAAAGCAAATTAAGAATTAATTATCGTATAATTACATAATGTATGATCCAAATTTAGTTCTAAAGGGCTATCGTGAATGTTTGTTTAAAATAGTTAATATATTAAACCTTAAAGAGAAGGAAAGTCTTTGTGCCAAAATTATAGTACCAGATATGTTTATTGTATATATCACATATTTCTGAAACAATCCTTTTGTTTAACCCCCCTGAGATCCAGCACGTAAATGCTATACGAGTCGACCGTTGTAAAAACCGTTGCCGTTTACGCCATCTAGTTATTAAATCTAGCATTTAAAATTTAAAATAATTGTTCAGATCTCCTATTACGCATACGCGACTATGGTCTCTTAATATC
>CM063506.1:71540687-71555687 GCA_032207245.1 Pardosa pseudoannulata | reverse complement strand
TATTAAGCTTAGTAGACTATTTCATGTTGTAAAGGAGAAAAAAGACTTGGTTCCCTCTGATTGTGAAACCGTCATATAAAAAATATTTTAGCCTTTTAAGCCGCCATTTATAAAAAATAATTTTTAAACATATTATTAAGCTTAGTAGACGACTTCATGTTGTAAAGGAGAAAAGGGATTTGGTTCATTGTGGTAGTGAAACCGCATTTATAAAAAAATAATTTTTAAGCTTTTTGAGCCGCCATTTATAAGTAAATAATTAAGAAAATTATTAAGCTTAGTAGACGATTTCATGTTGTAAAGGAGAAAATGGGCTTGGTTCCCTCTGGTTGGGAAAACGTCATTAATAAAAAATAATTAAGCAAATTATTAAGCTTAGTAGACGATTTCATGTTGTAAAGGAGAAAATGGACTTGGTTCCCTCTGATTGTGAAACCGTCATTAATAAAAAATATTTTAGCCCTTTAAGCCATCATTGATAAAAAATAATTTTTAAGCAAATTATTAAGCTTAGTAGACGACTTCATGTTGTAAAGGAGAAAAGGGATTTGGTCCATTGTGGTAGTGAAACCGCATTTACAAAAAAAATATTTTTAAGCTTTTTGAGCCGCCATTTATAAATAAATAATTAAGAAAATTATTAAGCTTAGTAGACGATTTCATTTGTAAAGGAAAACATGGATTTGGTTCTCTCTCGTTACGAAACCCGCATTTGTAAAAAATGATTTTTAAGCCCTTTAAGCCATCATTGATAAAAAATAATTTTTAAGCAAATTATTAAGCTTAGTAGATGATTTCATGTTGTAAAGGAGAAAATAGACTTGGTTCACTCTGGATGTGAAAACGTCATTAATAAAAAATAATTAAGCAAATTATTAAGCTTAGTAGACGATTTCATGTTGTAAAGGAGAAAAAAGACTTATTTCACTCTGGTTGTGAAACCGCCATTTGTAAAAAATAATTTTAATTTAAAAAAAGGTTGCGCAATTTCTTTTTAGTCGCACGAAAAAGTAGATATTAATATTCAGGACTAATTAATAACTTTTGTCCTCATTTGGACTTTCCTCATTCGCATCAGACAAGAGTTCAGTTATGGTTACGACCGCAAATGAGAGCCCCCTGGCAATTTTCGTTGCATTAAAATGCGCACTAATATCCACGGCACAGCTTTATTTTTTCTTTCGTCAAGTTCAGCTTTTTTCGTGTGTCTTTCTGCAACACTTTGACAGCTTGTTTACTGAGACTGTGCCGATTCCTATGTGACCCAACAGATTTTAAACGAGTCCAACCAGGTCAGATCATAGGTGTTAGTCGCACCTCTCGAGACACATTAGGTGTTCACGTGAAGAAATTTCGGGGACCTAAATGTGAAAATGGCATTTCAAGGACTTCATGTGTTTAGTAGTCGCTGCCTAGATAGCTATGAATAACTAATCTAGATAAGTGTTGTAAAATTGGGCCGATAATTTTAAAGTGTGCTATTTCCATGCTTAGCAGTTCTTATAAAGTTTTTTTTTTGCAGTAAAAGGAGAATTTTCCCTTGAGAAGTAACCAATAAAGGTTATGTATTTCATTGTTTAATTACTTTTAGAATACTGTAGGGGAGACCGGGGCAGCTTGGGACACTTTTCCGTTAAACATTTTTATGAATTTTTTTTTAAAGTTAATTGAAAAAAAATAAGTATGCATGCATATATTGTCATCATATCTGCTTCTTATAAACATTAAACCTACTTAATATCTCATTTAGTTAAAGAGTAATAAAAGAAATAAAATACCTTTCCAATGTCCCAACCTGCCCCACTGTATGGGGTAGGTTGGGACACTAAACAACAAATACAAAATACTGTTCAAACTACTTCTATTAACTGTTATAAAAGAGAAATAGCTGAAAATTGTTCAAGTTAATACATTTTTTAACAAATCTTATATTTGCAGCTGATTCAAGCATATTAGCATTTACAGCAGAATACTTTCTGTTTGTTTTTCTTGTTCTCATCATTTTTTTCTGAAAAAAAAGATTAATAAATTAATATTTTGACATGTTAAATCAATTAAAAATTAGGCACCAAAATATTAATTATTTTGCTTGAATTGATATTTGTTTACACTTTTTAAAATGTCCCAAGGTGCCCCATCTATGTGTGTCCCAACCTGCCCCATTTTACATAGTATCTTTTGGTAACTACTATACAGTTAGGCTTAACAATACAATTTATTTATTAGCATAGAAATAATAATAAATGAATTTTCTTTCATAAAAATACACTTTTTTAAAATATTTTAATTTTTTTTTCAAAAAACTTACTTTTTAAAATGCAAATTGATGTAATTTTGGATTATTCAAAACAAAGAAAATGAAATTGTTCCTTACTTATAAGCACTATTTTCATTAAAATTCTTTGAGAAGTGAAGAGGAAGGCCATCTATCAATACACATGAGAACTAATTCCTGGTTGCAAATTAAAGCCTGATAATAAAGGTGTCCCAAGGTGGGCTATGTCCCAAGGTGCCCCACTCTCCCCTACTATTTTATTTATTATTTTCTTTTCAGTAGTACGAAATACAGGAAGTATTGCAATGACGTAAGAATTCAATGTTTATATTTCAACGAAAATACCCATTTCGATCATGCTGGAATAAATTTTTACAAGTTTCAGCGCTACGTCTGTACATACGCATAAAGAACCTTTAAATTTGGAATTTTAAATATGTATTTTTCTTATCCATTAATTATATATATTAATTATATATTTTTTATTCATTATCCATTTTTTACTACTCCTAAATGCATTTTGAATTGTTTCGTCATTACATCTATATTTAAGCAGTATGTATCTTCCATGGATAAAAAATGATTAGACTTAAAATGTTGAAATTAAAAACTGAAGTTACCTACACTCTCTGTCAACCGTTAGGTTTTTAGAAGCCAAGGTCAAGAGCGAGTGCTGGAAAGCGACATTCGCTAGACTTTATTAAAGGGTAATTCAAGGTTACAAAAACACAAAAGTAAACAAACATGAAATCATTAGCATACTACAGAAAAACAGATTTGGTGAAACTTAAATAATTAATGTTACAAGAAAAAGTTGCTTTTGTACAACGGTTTTTTTTTCTTTATTCTTCTTTACAAATAATTTTAATGACCATATACAGTTCAATGACAATAACAATACAATTTTGTATACAACTATTACTTTTCTTCTTCATAATCTACCGGTTACCGGCCAAGGCTGTCTCCGTTAATTTCTCCATCCAATCTATTCGACAAGTTCCTTTTTTATACATCCAATACCATTTCTCCCCTCTGTCTAACCATCTTGTTCTTGGTCTACCTCTCCTTCTCTTTCCTTCAGGTGTTTGGAAAGTCACCCTTCTAAGATTCTCCTCATCATATCGGTAGATGTGCCTATTATTTGGGAGGCCTTTATAACTTTTACTAAGTTGGGCTCCCTGTATTTTAGTTGGAGTTCGTGATTATATCGAATTCTCCATACCCCATTTTCTCTCGTTGCTCCATAGATTTTTCTTAAGATCTTTTCTCTCAAAAGTTAGCAGCTTCTCCTCGTCTTCTTTGTTGATGGTCCAGCATTCGCTGCCATAGAGTACTATTGGTCTAATTAGTGTTTTATATAGTTGTTTTAGTTTTGCTGCTGATGTACTTAGATTTCAACTGGTTCCGTAAACCATTGTAGCATCTATTAGCCATGTTAATTCTCTTGTATACAACTACTATAGTTACTGTTTAATGTACAACGGGACATCTACACACTCCGAGATTTCTATCTCTAAACTCAAAAATTTCGGGACATTTCTTTTAATATACTACTATACATGTTCTAATTTTTTTAAATAAATTTTTTCCTTATAAATAAATTTTTTCACCATCAAGAGAAAAAAAATAAAAGATCTCCTTTAATTATGAAATAAAAAAACTTCTTACAACTTCGCGTGTGGGCAACGTATTTTTACGTTTTTTTGCAATCTGTCACTGGAGCGCGGGTCACGTAAAAATACCTATTTAGTAGATTTGTGGTGGATACCCATTAACCACCAAAAATCTACTAAATACGTATAATTATATGTATGTGTGACATTATGTGCATGTTCTTTGCATTGCTATGCAACGCTTTGCATTTTTCTTTCCACAAGTTATGATTGTTGAGTTACTCGGCCTTTTGTTGCGTAATTTCGTCTTCCATCGAATTCCTAGCTCCAGAACGTACAAGTCGTGTTTTGTCAATTTGAAGCTTGGTTTTTTTATTGTTGAATACAAAATTGATAAAATGATCCGTAATGACAAAGATAGTGATGAAGAAATATGCGCTGACAGATTATCGGACTTAAGAATCGAATGTGATTTCGTAAAAATATTGTTTTTTTTACCTATACAGTATATATTAAAGTGTAAAATAAAAAAAGTTTCGTTCATAAAAACAAAGTAGTTTTCGATTTACTGCGATTTTTCTGAATAACTAAACTTTCGCGCGATTCACGAAAAAACGCCCGCTGCACGCGTAAGTTGGCAGTGAAGTATACCTGCATGCCAAGTGACTGGTATCAAAGTTATAAAGAGACGCGTTTTGTTCAGCACTATTAATCTACGAGTATTATATTATAAATCGAAATCACTCAAGAATGCAATATTCTAACTTTAAGCTTGTAAAAAAAGTTATGCTCTGTCATAAAATATTCCAATATAGATGTGAAACAATAAATAATTTTCATCATTAAAAACTAAATTTCCAATTTTTTTTTCAAATTTTCACTACAAAGAGATTTAAGTGGTGGTTGTGTTGGATAAATTCGAACTTACCTTTAATATCGGTAAATCCGTATGCTCTATGAAAAACTGATAGATAGCAAGTAAGGGTATCATTGATATAGGCACGATGGCCATTGCCCACCCTACCGTTAGCCCACGTAGGGAATATGTAGTCACCAAGAACCAGAGGGTGGAAGTTGATCCAACTTAGCAGAAGAATGATCTAAAAATAATCATACATAAATAATCATACAGTATATATTAAAGTGTAAAATAAAAAAAGTTTTGTTTATAAAAACAAAGTAGTTTTCGATTTACTGCGATTTTTTTGAATAACTAAACTTTCGCGCGATTCAAGAAAAAACGCCCGCTGTACGCGTAAGTTGCCGGTGAAGTATACCTGCATGCCAAGTGTTAAGAACTAGAATATATAAAAGATGTTTAAATGGATTATACAATCATAAATATTTTACACAAACAAAACTGGAGAATAAATATAACTTTTGTCAAAGTAATATTTAGATAAATTTTCTTTACATTATACTTGCATCTGTACAACTAATTTTTTTTTATTTTTTTTTTTTTCATTTTTTTTTTTTTTTTTTTTTTTTTTTTTTTTTTTTTTTTTTGTGTGTGGGGGGGGGGGGGGGGGGGGGGGGGGGGGGGGGGGGGGGGGGTTTCTTTTTTTTATTTTTTTTTTTTTTAATTTTTTTAACCCCTTCCGGTATGATTTAATAATGAAAAACTGTGCATGAAATAACCATTTAATTTTTATTTAAAAAACTTGTTTCATTTTACAATTCTTACATATTCTTAATTAAAATCCACTTTTTACATAGTGTTAAATAACATCAGAAACAGTAAAATTAAGAAAATATCAAAGCAAAACATTAATAAGGTATACAGATAATAGTCTTCAAGCTAGTGGTACTTTTCAAAACAAAGTGCAAAGGAATTCTTAATTGTTTACACCGCCAAGTAGTCTCACTTTTAATTTGATTCTTGTAACACACACGGCATTTCTTAGTAGGTTTTCTTTTATTCTGACTCATTAATTTGGCAATGACTTGTACCAAGTAAACAATATGCAATAGTGACTTGTGATTTTCACAAGTGATAAAAGTGTTGCCAAATTCAGTACACTAGAAATTTTAAACTAAATTAATTATCATATTTAACAGTAACTTTAATCGCATGACGAGTGTAGCTCGTCATTGTGCGGTATGGAATGAAAAACTAATGACCAGCTAGACTCGTCATTTTACCTGAAGGGGTTAACTGTTACAGTTTTTCTATCATTAAATGGTTTAAATCAGTTTTTTTCAATAATTCTTCTGATTCTAGTAAGTAGGAATTTTTATTCTCATGGTATCTTTATTGTTTTTCTCAAATTCTCTTCATTTTTGTAATTTTTATAACGCTACAAAAATTATATCAATCCTTGAACAGTTAATATAGGAGAAATAATACTAATAAAGCGTATTATTTTGTTTTTACTAATTAATAATTCTAAAATAAAAAAAAAATCTCTTCTTTCATGACAATGATATGTACTTCCCAAAATCACTTTCTGGGTACGACCGTGATTGGCTGTTTTTAATATTTAAAGCATATAAACACAGAATTGTCCTTTATTTGGTTCATTGTATCCCGAATAAAAAAAGTTGACCTTCATTTGTAGGAAAATTTCCTCGTGCAAGAACGTTCGACATATTTTAAACAGAGTTTTTTCTATTGTTCCATTCCCGTGGCCTAAATTTTATTACCACTGATAGAGTGTTTAAAAGGGGCTGAACACCGGTTCCATGCAGGATGTTAATCGTTTACAAAGAGAGGATCCACTGAGAAAACGGAACAGAATATATTAACCTGGTCGAAGTCGAGAGGTTAGAATTTAGTCGAGAGGGGAAGGTATTCCTTCAGAATAAGTGTCCCTGTTGGCAATTTCGGGGAAATTATTGGCGCCAGTTAACACATTGTGTGCGGGTGCATTTCGCAGCGGAACTGTACAGGGAGCGGGCCTTTCGAGTGTAAATTTAGTTATTCAGTTAAATCTCAATAGACTGAAAATTATTTAATTTTTTTAATCAAATTTTCGTATATTATATTAAAATATTTGTCACAATGAAATAATAACACATAAGATTTTGCAAACTTAAGAAATATAATTTATCAAAGCCCAGCTACCTTGTACTCAAACAAATTGCCGCTAGTTTTTACAGAGGATTTTTTAAGGTAACAGACCTTCTGAAATATTTTAATGCAACAGAAAATGGCATTCGAACCCATGAACTCCGGCACCGAAGGTCAGCACCGTTATCAATCGGCCATTGTTCGGCTTGAAGTCATAAGGAGAAAAATCAAATTTGAGATTTTTCATATAAAGCAATTTTAAACTACTATATTTCAATGGGAAATATAAATTATGCAAAATTCTATTATCTAATACTATATCAAAGAGTCAATAACACAGAAAATCGAAAAAAAAAACAACTTTTTGATGTTTTTAAAAAGGAGAGAAAAAAGTCTTAATAGGTGGTTTCGCTGTGAAACAACTGCCCATTAAAGGGTTAATTAAAACATCCATACCACAGTGGGATTCGAACCCACGAACTCCGGTACCGAAGGCCAGCACCCTAACCAATGGGTCATCTTTCGGCTAAATTTATAATAGTATCGTAAATATGAAAAATCAAACAGCATCATGACCATTCTTCTGCTTCTTCGTCAGAACTTGTTTAAGAACTGTTACTAATAATAGCTCTGCGATTGATAGTTCGAGGGCGTGGAATAAGCACTACATCATCGGTCTCTTCGAAATCTTTACTTTCGATGCCACTATTGCACCAAACATATGATAATGTGTCAGCGAAGACTTCATCCTAATTATCTTCGTTAAATTCAATCATTTTTGAAGGATAAATAAAAAGTTAATTTTAAATCTAAATTGATTTTTTTAATCAAACTTCCCGTTCTGTGTTTCCACATCAACTGCTGTAAAAACTAGTTTTTATTTGTCTAAATTTTTCCAGAATCTATGTAGTAGACAAGAACATTCGGTTTCCTGTATATACCGTTATTTTTGTACCTACAAACAAACCATAATTGTTACACTAACTCGTACTAGTACGTGACCCGCGCTCACGTATCAATCGTCAGAAAACGTGTCCCGCATACAATGTGTTAAGATTCTATGTAGAATATAAATTAATAATGTAGGACTATTTAGTGTGTTTCAAGCTATCTTTTCCTCCTTAAAACCAGTCGTAAAGCAAATATATACATAAATACAAATATATATATAATACATAAATATACATATATATAATATCATTTTCGCAAGGATAAATAAAAAGTTAATTTTAAATCTAAATTGATTTTTTTTAATCAACCTTCCCGTTCTGTGGTTCCGCATCGACTGATGTAAAAACTAGTTTTTATTTGTCTAAATTTTCCCAGAATCTATGTAGTAGACAAGAACATTCGGCTTCGTTTTCCTGTATATACCGTTATTTTTGTACCCACAAACAAACCATGTTGTTACACTAACCCGTACTAGTACCTGTCCCGCACTTTGTATCAATCGTCAGAAAACGTACTAGTATGTGTCCCGCATACAATGTATTAAGATTTTATGTAGAATATAAATTAATAATGTAGGACTATTCAGTGTGTTTCAAGCTATCTTTTCCTCCTTAAAACCAGTAGTAAAGCAAATATATAAGTAAATACAAATATATATATAATATATAAATATACATATAATATCATTTTCGCAAGGATAAATAAAAAGTTAATTTTAAATCTAAATTGATTTTTTTAATCAACCTTCCCGTTTTGTGGTTCCGCATCGACTGATGTAAAAACTAGTTTTTATTTGTCTAAATTTTTCCAGAATCTATGTAGTAGACAAGAACATTCGGTTTCGTTTTCCTGTATATACCGTTATTTTTGTACCCACAAATAAACCATGTTGTTATACTAACCCGTACTAGTATGTGACCCGCGCTCAAGTATCAATCGTCAGAAAACGTACTAGTACGTGTCCCTCATACAATGTGTTAAGATTCTATATAGAATATAAATTAATAATGTAGGATTATTTACTGTTATTCAAGCTATCTTTTCCTCCTTAAAGGCAATAGTGAGGCAAATATATACATAAATACGAATATATATATATATATATATATATATATATATATAATATATATATAAATATACACATAATATCATTTCATCAAGGATAAATAAAAAGTTAATTTTAAATCTAAATTGATTTTCTTTAATCAACCTTCCCGTTTTTTTGGTTTCGCATCGACTGATGTAAAAACTAGTTTTTATTTATCTAAATCTTTCAAGAATCTATGTAGTAGACAAGAACATTCGGTTTCGTTTTCCTGTATATACCGTTATTTTTGTACCCACAAACAACCCATGTTGTTACAGTAACCCGTACTAGTACGTGACCCGCGCTCAAGTATCAATCGTCAGAAAACGTACTAGTACGTGTCCTGCATACAATGTGTTAATACCACATCATAAGGCGATTTCACGCAGTAGGGCAAATTCTCAAATTATGACAATTCTGGCTTTAGTTTCAAATGGAAGGGCAGTTTATTTTTTGTCTATTGGCTATTGAAACTGAATGGAAAGGGCATTATAGTAGTTCGTGACGTTGCGACAAATTGCTCTATATAAAATGGTCTGACATTGTATATACAAAAACGAAAATAAATTACGAAATAACCAAGGGTAATCTTCCTCGACTTTATAGTGTGCTCAAAAGTCGAGTTCTTTTTAGTTATTTATTTATTTTATACTTTTAAATAGAGCTGCGGTAGTTCAGTCAGCAAAGACAACAATCTGTTAACTAGAAGGCTGTGGATTCGGAATTGGAGCCAAGATCCGCCATGTTTGTTGAAAGTGAATGGGGCACTTAAATATGTTTGTGGTCACAATGTCCGCCAAGTTTTCAAACAATATCTCTGGGAGTGACAGGCCAAATCTATGGGTCTTTTGCTTTGACTCACTTGAGAAAGTCATTCTTTCACCCTAGCAGAGTTCATTAAAATGAAAGGTGCACCCTTTTCCCTTAATACGAGCAGTGTATGGCTCAAATTGTACTGGAATTATCCAAGTGGCGTCAGTGAAAACAACATAATATTAAATAAACATATTGTCATTTGTTATGCTTTACTTTAACGAGAACAACACAAGTTTCATAGGTTTTATTTCTTTCATCTAAGAATTTATTTCGTTTAAGAGTAATCAAGGAATAAGTATCTTGAAAATACCATTTGCTTATGCATATTTCCTTTTTTTAAACAAATAAAAAGTTTGAAATTTACCCTTATCTATATTTCAACTTTTAGAAGACAAATCGGCTTTTGTACACTAGTGAGAAGCTTAAAGATGGAACAGAAAAACAAATCAATATTTCAAACCAGTGAGGTAAAAATGACATAACCCTCTTACGGCAATTACTCCTGATTTTGGGAAGAAAAAAGTGTGACAGATTCTCTGAAATTTACGGTGTTTAATTCTGTTCCCCGCGTAGTTATTCGTACCCATGAATAATGGATGGTATATTTCGTAAGACACTTGACTTGAGAGAGCAGGTCAAGATCATTTCAGACGTGCAAAGGTTTCCAGCCTTTGGTAAGAAAAGGGCCTAGCGATCTTGTTATCAGATCAGCACCGGTTCGTTTTTAAAAGGAGGCAAATAACTGGGTGGGATCAGGTATTTTGAGATGTGGGTGCATGCTTTTGAACTCGGTCTCCCAGATTTTAACGATGAATCGAATACAATCCTCCGTCAGTTCGACTTACACTGATTTAGGAAGGGAAAACAATGCCCGCTCTGAGAAGAAGGTCATCCAAATATATTGGGAAGGATTTTATATCTATTACGAATTCGACCTCGCTCTGATTCTGGAATTAGAGAGCCATTAATTCAGATGATTTGCTCACAATTATTTAGAACATTATCTTGATTTATTTCGGGACGTTTTGGGGTTGGTAAATAAGAAAGGTCTTAAAGAAACTAGCTAGGATATTCGAAGTTAGAGGTTCATAACATCGGGTAATTTCCTTGTGTTAATTTAGAATGTTATTTTTACTTTATTTATAAGTCACTTCTGCCGATTACCTATTATTGCATACCTTAAATCTAAATTGTTGTGTATTGCACAGAATAAAATAAATATGAAATTTAAACAATTCTTAATACTACAGCACACCATGTTAGTGATGGGTGTTGAAGTCTCTAAATGAATAATCTTTGGGAAAGATATTTGTAGAGTTCATTCACATACTGAAGTACACATATATACATTTAGAAGTCTTAAACTAGAAGGTGGAGTAAATTTCGATTCTAAAAGAAGTTTCTTTTATTCTTAAAAAAATGTGTTCAACATTGTCGGCGACAACCTCCGCTCCATATGTATGAATATATATGTATGTATATATATACATATATATACAATATATATATACATATATATACATATATATACATATATATACATATATATACACATATATATACATATATACATATATATACATATATATACATATATACATATATATATACATATATACATATATATACACATATATATACATATATAGATATATATATACAATATATATATACATATATATACATATATATACATATATATACATATATATACACATATATATACATATATACATATATATACATATATATACATATATACATATATATATACATATATACATATATATACATATATACATATATATATACATATATACATATATATATATACATATAGATAGATAGATGTCAGATAGATATAGATGTATATATGTGAATTCAATAGATAAATATGTATGCGTGACATGAATCATACAATAAACCATTTTAACTATCTTTATGCCTTAGACAATAGCTAAGAACTCAAAAATGTAAGTAGCGCAAATGAAAAAGAAATTAAAGTGGAAGTTAAAAAAATACCAATATCGTAATCTCGTATCTTTTTGTAGTTTCCGCTTAAAATTTGGGAAATATTCAACAGCACTAGTTTTTCAGCAAAAAAGGTATTTTCGAGGAATAATAAACAATAGTTATGCAGATGTTCCACCCGTCATATACACTCCAACATCTATTTCATGACTAAGAATGCATTTCATACACGCAGGATTGAATTTCCTGGTAATATCAGCTAGAATTTTGAAATCTTTGACAATTGTACTATTGAGTTAACAATTTTTGCTCTTTCTTGTAATCATTCTTGTAAGTCATTCTTGTAAGTCATTCAATAAATTTCGTTTGTCCATTCAAGCCATTTCACTCTTTTACTGATTTCATTTACTTTAAAAATATTTCTTCTAGAGTTCTTTTACTGAATATGGAATTGTTTGATTTAATTCACTGTAAAGGAAAAATTTCTCCTAATGTTCTTTTATCGAACATTGGATTGCTTGATAGGGAAGATTATATGTAAAGTTAGAGAGCTCTGTTCCACAGAATCATTTAGCGCATTTTACATTAAATTTAATTTTACAATAGAAATCCATAGAATAGAGCGATGAATGTACAGATACTTAAAAGATTGAAAAATTTTAGGCTAAATGCATGCTACGAGATACACAAGAATTTTTTTTTCAATTGTTTCTGATTCTTGATGCCCGTCGCACTCCATCTGTTTTCAGCTTCCATTTATTTCAGCTGCACTCTATATTGCAAAATCATATTTCATTATATCAACATTACACATAAAACTATTGATATTAGCTACCTCCCTACTGGTTAATATGTCTTGATTAAATGATTTTATACACTGAAATGTCTAAGGAATACAACTTATCGCTTGTAGATGTGGAAGACTCCTCTGGATTCGACGTCGATCTCGCGAAAAAACGTCGCTTTTCCTTTGCCTCGTGTCTCTCCAAAATATCTATCCCGCAAGGAGCGAATGCTAACAGCGTCCACCCTCTTCTTTTCTCTGGTAACAACATTATACTGAAAAAAATTAGCCTGCCCCCGTGGAGAAAAAACATATTTATTTTATTAGTGCATGAAAAATATACATTTTATCAGTGAATATTGCGATGAGTCAGATTGAAATATAAAAGGCAAAGAGAAGGTAAATCAACGCAATCGGAACAATATGTCACCACCTTTTTACTCAAGTTCTTTGCTCTAGGTCTTCCTAGATGCTTTGAATTCTAAAGAATGAGAATAATCACTCAGAAATCGAAGAACGATTGTTTGGGGAAAAAAGGATAGTCGTAACAATTGCCTACCGCGCCTTGGGAGTCACTGATGACCCCCACCACGAAAAGTGCTTCAAGCATGAATTTATAACTCATTTTAACTGCTGCAAATAATATTTCTGCATATACATTGCTTAAGGGAAAGTTCACGTCGGTGCCTTGGGCAAACCATCGAAAATGCGTTTGGCAGTCAACGTGTTATAAAGCAATGTTAGGCATTAATAGGTTAATTCATTTACTATATACTACATACTACAGACAATTTTATTGTCAAGCTGGATTACACAATTTATATTAATTAGAACTTGAGTTGCTTTACGGAGAACAATATAACTTTTTTTACTTTAATACCACATGTATTTATTTTATAAAATTATTGATTTTGAAATTGTTCTGAAAAAATTGCAAAATATTTTACTGGGTGTAACACTATATTAAATTATTAGAAATGGAAATAAGAGCACGTTTATGTCCTAATGTAGCAGTTTAAAATCTCTGAATCACTTAAAGTTTTCTTAAAATAATACCAGATGTATATATTTTATAAAATTATTAATATTGAAAATGTTCTGAAAAAATTGCAAAGATTTTGCTGAGTGTAGCACTATATTAAATTATTAGAAATGGAAATAAGAGCACGTTTATGTCCTAATGTAGCAGTTTAAAATTTCTGAATCACTTAAAGTTTTTTTTTAAATAATACCAGATATATAAAATTATTGATATTGAAAATGTTCTGAAAAAATTGCAAAGATTTTACTGAGTGTAGCACTATATTAAATTATTAGAAATGGAAATAAGAGCACGTTTATGTTCTAATGTATCAGTTTAAAATCTCTGAATCACTTAAAGTTTTATTTTTAAATAATACCAGATGTAAATATTTTATAAAATTATTGATATTGAAAATGTTCTGAAAAATTGCAAAGATTTTACTGAGTGTAGCACTATATTAAATTATTAGAAATGGAAATAAGAACACGTTTACATTCTAATGTAGCAGTTTGAAACCTCTGAAATACTTAAAGTTTTTTTTTCTAAAGTGTATTGTATGAAATGCCGCGTTTTGCAGCTAAATAAAATATCAAACTCAAATGGAAGAAGAGTTTTCAGGGTTTTTCAAGGGAGACAAACATTTACGGATAACACATAAAAGTGTGTGTTTACTTTCTGACGTTTTTGATGCCTTTTAGAGAATAATATCCGAAGAAACTCAAGGACTCCCATAATAGGTCACTAGATAAAAGAATCGGTATGCGTTACTTGCCGAGACAGTTTAATTTTCATGCAAATGCTATATTTCATTCATTTTTCGCGCCTGTTTCAACCTTGGCGTGTTACATAAACAAAAACATAAAGTCCCGCTCCCGTTTAAGAAAATTGTACATATCGTGCGTAGAGTTCTTGTGTAGGAACGTAACATTTCTCTAACTACGAAAGAAACACGCTGAAGCATGAATGCATTTGTTAAAATCATATCACAGCCGAGCGCTAAACAATACCACTATAGTAAGGTAAAGTATAATTTTGAAAAATTTCTTTTTTTGGTTAGACTTTTTATTTTCGAGTTTGTCTTTTTAGATGGTTATCGTGACCATTCGTATTGTGTGCAAATGAATGGGTACTCGGCAAAACTGATTTTAAACAATCGTGGTGTGTTGCTGAAATTTCATGATTATTTTTAACAGATCTGACTTTTGTAGAGTAATTTCCCATTGTCGTGTCTTTTAAAAAAGTGCGTATGAATAGCTGTTAAACATGAAAGCCAAATTGTATTAATCATTCCACGCGCGCGTGCGTACACACATATATGTGTATGTGTGTTTGTGCGTATTCATTGCGCATACTGAACGATCGGATAATGTACATATGGTAAGAGCACTGCCTTTCGGTACTGGCTATGATAGGATGGGTATCCATAATTCTTTGAAATCTTCCTTGTGCAGTCATACCCAGTCTAGTTA
>CM063506.1:71515687-71538187 GCA_032207245.1 Pardosa pseudoannulata | reverse complement strand
TATATATATATATATATATATATGGTATATTTGGTAAACAATAAATCACAATATTAAAATTCAGATATCATCCGGCTCTAGTTTTGACATCCAGAAATTAACTTTAATATAGTTTTTATTTTAAATTTAGTGTATACTTTTTCAGAAAAATTTTTAGGGTGTTCAGAAAATTTTTTCTTACTTAAAATCTCTCTTGCACTTCGGATTAGCTAATGATTTAGATTAACTAAACTAAAATCATCTGATATATTCAGTAATAAGACTTCATTTCAAAAATACCCCAAATGAAATAAAATTTGTCCTAAACATATGTTTGAGAAATGACATTAAAGTTCAAAATTGTCCAAAAAGAAAATGTCATCAAAAGTCAAACATCGGTGCTAGCAATAATAACAACTATTGTATCTTTTAAAAAATATATACTTTGAAATTCCGGAGGTGCATATTTTGCACAAAAGTTTAAAAATAAACGTTTTTAAGAGGGTCCACTTTGAAGACCTTTCATGTTTGGTATATTTAAACATACTTAACAATAGAAAACAAGAGTTTTGTTTTAAGCGCAAAAGCTTTTAAATTGCGTGGTATTTAAGATTACTTCTAAATCTATGTTCAGAAAAATTTTCTTACTTAGAATCACCCATGCTTTATTCAACCTAAAATGAAATGTTTTGCTTCTGTGAAAGTATTTAAAAAAAGAAGAAAGAAATAAATTTCTATCAAAGAAGTTTTTTAAAATTTCTTTGTTAAGACTCTAGCTTAAATAAAAAACATGTTTGTCATTTTTAATTAGGACATTTTTTATATTAACATTGAAAATGTACGAAAAATCCTGTATATAATAATACCTTAAGTTGTCTGCCCATCTGTCCGTCTGTCCGAGAATTTATGAAGTGGTTGTACCTGGAATGGATAGAGGCATAAATATTGGATTTTTTTATGAGTTAGGGTTAGCAAAATTCAAAGCGAATAAACTTTATCTTTTCCAAAACTATAGATCTGATTCTAAAATAAATTGGTATGAATAAGCTTCGTATGACAGCGTAAAATACTGTCATCTTTAAAACGTTCGAAATCCACTCCGTCCCCCTTTTTGAGCTTTTAATGTCATTATATCAAACCCCATTTTAAAAACAGGCGATTAAATTTATCAACTTATATAATAAATAGGTAAAAATAACAAGTTTTTTCTAGCATTATGACGTTGTTCCTTTAAAAATCTCATTTAATCATTTCTTATTTAAATTATTTAAATATCGTCTGCATAATTTTCATACGTTTTATCAAGGAACTTAGATATTGCGTAAATAATTTACTTTTATATTTGGCTTAAATAATAGATTAGGTACATATGGGATAATTTTAATCGATTATTTTTGTTGAAAGATAATTCTCAGCCAAAAATCTAACCATTTTTTTACTTTCCTCATAGGATACCTTACAATTTTGGAATATTAAAAATCTTACTGATCCCGTCATATGACGGGCTAAATGCTAGTGATAAAATAATCACGTTCATTTTCTGCAAGATGACTTCGGCCCTCTGGTATAAGATTCAATTCCAATGCGGCCCTTAGAACTTTTTGGGTTGGACAGGCCTTCTACAGACGAAACGATAACTGTTCATCCGATTTATCATTTAAGAACAAAGTTGTCAGTTTCATCCATTAGGTAAAAAAAACTGTGGAAGTGGCTACTACATGCGGAAGAACATCGATGATGTTTTGGCCACGGAACAAATAAATAATTTCGCGTTGCAACATTCTTTACTCACCTTTTGTGACTAACATCAACAAAATTTGTCAATAGGATAAACATCATTTTATTATGCAAATTCATGGGCTACAACAAGCAGACAAAAGCTGCAAATCCGTCAAAACGCATAGAAAAAAAAGTAAACAAACAGTTTCACCGGTACATACACAGAAAAAGTGTTGCCAACAACCTGCATCCTCATTTTTTTTTTTACGGATGGCATTTCCGCACCATTCTTTAACCAATTCACGTGTGTTACATTGTCCCGTTCCACGTGGATTTTTACAGCCGGCTTTTCGGTTTTAACCTCGATTTCGAATTCCTCTGAAAGCAGCGAAATGTTATTAAAAATCACGTTTGCTGCTTCAATCCGCTCTGTCTAATTATATTCAGATGCAACTACGTAAAGTCAAAGGGAGTAGAGAATGTTGAAATCGATGGGATGGGGACAATCATCAATGACTCGCGGATTTGACTGATGACTTGCGCATTCAACAGGTGACAGATTTTGAAATACCTACGGGGACTGAAATTTGCGCGTGCTCTTTTAAGTTTGTGTAACAGCCGTCGAAGTTTAAGCAATAAGCAGGATTGCAATGGATTCCGGCATGTTTCATTTTGTGATTTGCTACTTAATCTATTTAAAAACCTTATCATCTCTTTATTTTATTTGTAAAATTTGTTTCAAATTTATATTAACGGTAGCAATATATATATATATGTGTGTGTGTGTATGTATATATATATATATATATATATATATATATATATATATATATATATGTGTGTGTGTGTGTGTGTGTGTGTGTGTGTGTGTGTGTGTGTGTAAGGAAAATTCTCAGAGGTTTTCAAAACTTAAATCAAGGACTAAAAATTCCCGCGTCATTTTGCATTCCCCTTTTATATAACTATATATAATTGACCACTGGGGCTATATACGCCCTCAGAGAAGACCATATATATAATCCTACATGTATAGCGGACAATTTAGGAAATTTCCAAATAAAAAGGAGATACACGCTGTATATATATTTTTTGAGATTTATTTATATGTATATATATATATATATATCCAACGTTATCTTACAAAATACTTGCTGATATTCAATTTGTCCTATCCCTATGATGAAGTGGGAACCCATATATATATATATATATATATATATATTATATATATATATATATATATATGGCCATGACTGCAACCACCCAATGAGAAGTCCGTCTCATTACAGATATATATATATATATATATATATATATATATATATATATATGTGTGTGTGTGTGTGTGTGTGTGTGTGTGTGTGTATATAATAGCTGTTAAAATTTAATCATTTTAGTAACAATTTTATATAAAAAAATATTGCAGTCTGTTGCTATGTTTTACTTATTATTATGACAGATCAAACACATATGAAAACTACAAACATAAAATACTGCACTTAAAAAAAATTGCATTGCAATTTACTTCTGGCTTTGTAACTGTGATAAAGTCCTATTTGTCATCCCTTCATTAACCTATTTTCAAACTGTAATACCAGGTGGGTCTTTTAAAATTATGAGCTCCCAATTCAACTTGAAAATATTCTAGATTATCTAGTATCTATTTTATAATTATCTAATTCTAATTCTACAATTCTAGAACGATATTTCATCCATTTCTAGAACACGGGAAACTGCCGAGCGATTGTCGAATGGTAGAGCTCTATGCTTCGGTGCTGAAGTTTGCGGGTTCGAATCTCGCTCCTGACCAGGATGTACGTTCGGAATCGGCTTTAAGCTGTAGATCCCTGTCTCAATATTCCTCGTTAGAAGAACAGTAGACTGTGTTACCCCAAACCAAACCTAGAAGGAGAGGAAATTATAATTTTAGCAATGGAACTTGCTTTGATAAAAATGAAAAAAAGTTATAAATAATAAGTGATACTTAAACATTTGAGGGTTGTTAACAGATGACCATATACCTTTGCTGAAAGATTAAACTCGAATCAAGATAATACAAAGATGCTACAAATTTCTTTTTGGCTGTTTCTGTAAAGAAATACTAGGCAACAACTGCTTGATATAAATTACGGAACACCCACTTGGAGATCATTTAAATGTGTGTAACTAATGCCTCAAAAGTTTTTAGTTGGCAGTTTTGGAATTCAACGTTGTAAGTTAGGATTTTCTAAATTTATGCGATCTAATTCATCTTGTTAAGCTTTTATATAAACTCGGATTTAGCTTTGATGAGATCCTTATTTGATGGTTAGTGGTAATTCAATAAACATGTGGGTATGGTAGAGCGCTACGTTTCAGTACCGAAGTTTGCGGGTTCGAATCCCGCTCCTGCCCTGGATAAACGTTCGGAATCTGCTTTAAGCTGTAGGTCCCGGTCTCATTATCCCTCTTAAACAGAACAGTAGACTGTATCGCCCCAAACCAAACCTAGAAATAGAGGAAATTATAATTTTAGTAATGGCACTTGCTTTGATAAAAATGAAAAATATTATATAAATAATAACGGATACTTAAAACATTGAGGGTTGTTACTAGATTACAATATACCTTTGCTGAAAGATTAAATTCAACTCAATAAAATACAAAGATGCTACAAATTTCTTTTTAGCTGTTTCTGTAAAGAAACGCTAGGTATCAACTGCTTGATGTAAATTAGAAAACACCCACGTGCAGATCATTTAACACACTGTATGCGGGACACGTACTAGTACGTTTTCTGGCGATTGATACTTGATCGCTGGTCAACTACTAGTACCGGTTAGTGTAACAACATGGTTTGTTTGTGGGTGCAAAAATAACGGTATATACAGGAAAACGAAGCCGAATGTTCTTGTCTACTACCTAGATTCTGGAAAAATTTAGACAAATAAAAACTAGTTTTTACATTAGTCGATGTGGAACCACAGAACGGGAAAAAATTAAAACTATATACTACTATTTCTATTTGAATTTTCATATTTACGATACTATTATAAATTTATCCACTAAAAATATATTTTTTGCTTACAAAAATCTTATGGTTTTATTTATGTATTTCTATTTATATATTTGTTTACTTATCTAAATGTGAAATACAAAAAGTTGGTTAAAAAGTTAAATAATTTTCGATGTATTGAGATTTAACTGAATAACTAAATCTACGCGCAAAACGCCCGCTCCCGGTACAATTCCGCTGCGAAATGTACCCGCACACAATGTCCTAAATGTATGTAACTAATGTCTCAAAAGTTTTTAATTGACATTTTCGGAATTCGACGTTGTAAGTTAGGATTTTCTAAATTAATGCGATCTAATTTATTTTCTTAAGCTTTTACGTAAACTCGGATTAGCTTTGATGTGATCCTTATTTGATCGTTAGTGGTAATTCAATAAACATGTGGATATCGGAACAAGGCAAGGACAAATTAGATTGGCACTCAAGATAAAACTGAAACTTATACGTAATATGCATCCATAACCAGTTTGGAAAAGATATAAATAGTAGAAGAGGGAACTGAGTGTGAGATCCGTTTGTTGTTACCTTGTACAAAGCTTGTTCTGACGTGTGACTCATAATAATGTTACGCAAGGAATTTTTTATATGTCACTGTCTAGTAATAATTACTCCGTGCGATAATTATATAGAAGCTTTTAAAGCTTTCGGGGTAAAAAGAGTCCTAACTCACTCAGGTGTTTTTAGAGGTCAGGATTTAGTGAAGCTTCAGATGACAAGGCTCTTGTGTTTGGATATGACATCAACTATTATGAGAGATGAACCTGGCCGACACGACAATGAAACTTTTTGCTAATCTAAAGCACTGTTCTTCAACCTTAGTTCCGGGAAATTTCTGAAAGGTGAAATGATGCATAAGATTTTTTCCTATTATACTGGATTAAATATGCTTTGCAAAATAAATTGCAAAATGCATAAACAAATAAAACAAAACAGCCTTGTCATTAATGGGATTTAATTTAATGTTTGTTAGAATAACTAATTTTTACATTGTTCAACGTTAATAAAATATAACAGACCCAGCGTGCTTCTAATCAGTGGCATAGTCATAATTTATTTTCGGGGTGAGTCCAGAGTTTTAATCTAAAGTACAGTGAACTTTCAATCTTATAATAAAATTCCTTACACACATATATCAAGAACATGCATACATACATGAAACATAGCGTAGTATGCCATGCTTCAGAGATGTAACGTGGTCTAAGGGGTGTAGTCGTCTGCGAAAAGAATAAGATTTATCAAGAGATATTTTGCAGCATCTTTATTTAGCAACGTTCGACAGCAAAATCCTTCGAAAAATGGCCGTGCGGCCTTTTAAAACTGTAGGGACGCCACAGACGTGAGAAAAAGAATGTGCTTAATCAGCAAAGTAGGTTGGCTAGTTAATTTCGCCAACAGGAAGGAGATTTTTCTAAGACAAAAGAGTTTAACGCCAAGAGGCTACTAAGAAGATGACGAAATCGCGGATTTGGTGGGTTTTTTTAATATGAGTTAGTAATTTTAGTTTAAGATTAAAGTATTACATTTTTACATTATATACATACTGTAGCGTACTGGGGCTCTAAGTGAGCCCGGAAAAGGATATCGGAGGCCTAAGTACAGACTATGATATTTATTAAGAAACACAATATTGAAGTTATGATAAAATACAGATGAAACGATGAATATCTACAATGAAAAAAATGATCGATGCAGGAATAAGCTTCCTAAGAGAACAAAAAGGGGGAGGACTCTCTCAGTCACTCCCTCGAAGTTCTGGGCCGATGAGTTCACAGCAGACTCGATCGGTCAAAAATCCTCTCCTGGGCCTCGAACTCTGTTCTTCTTATATAGTCGTCTGACCGCAGGTATGTCCATCTCAGCTGATCGGACAGCTGGTTGATGACGTGGTGGGGAAAGCGCGCGTAGACTCTCTCGCAGGTGCCAGGGAAGTTGCAGTAATCGCGAGCAATCTCGCCGATCATTATCTATGTCCCTGGACAATCCCTTGAAGAACAAGATAGTAAAGTATTGTTGCTTCCCTTACAATGTAGAGGATTTCTGTAGTGAGAAACTCTTTCTTTGGGATGCCATTGAAACTAACACTACGAACACTTCGCCAGCATCCTAAAGAATGATTGAGATGGTCCTCGGTGTCAACAATCCTCCATTCAGCATCCCATTCTGCGCGAAACAACGTCCTTTCATTAGGTAAAGAAGAGCTCAGTTTAAATGCTCACAAAAGGCACGGTTGCCATTCTTCTACGTTACGCCGTCTTTTCTTACGGTTTTAGTTAAGTCTGTATCAGGAATTTAATGTAACGAGAATTCGTTACAATACATAAGTCTTATACATCGATAGTTCTGCATGCATACAAATATGGATTAGCAATGCTATGTATGTAATTTCTCTGTATCTTGAAAAACCTATATGCCACCACATTGAGTCTTTTAATTTATCCTCTCAGTTTTTATTAGGTTTTTAATTGCTTGGTAAATTCTAGAGCATATTCAAAACTATACGATGGATAAAACATCTTTTATCCATCATATAGTTTGCGAGCAAATGGGCAGAAGGAATTTTACATGCAAGATTTCTCGCACGGTTAGGTTAGTTGTTTCACATTCTGCGAATGTGTGCTATCTATCTATCATAAAGGAATGATGAATTTGGAACTAATAATGATTGTTTTTTCAGCAGAAGCCAAACATGGGCGGCACTGAAAAGGCGGCGTACGGCATGGACAGCGAGTCGAACGAGGAAGAGTTAGTTCAGGAAGACGTTCCGGAGAGAGGACACTGGACTGGGAGATTTGACTTCATTCTTTCGCAAAAAGTTTCCTTTATCAATTGATCAGACTTTTTTTATAATTACTGAAAAGAATTAATTTAATAAATCAAATATATTAAAGACACAAAAGTTAGATTTCTAACGAAATAGCTTAAAAGTTTTATGCAAAAATAATTTTTGCTCAAAATTAAAAATTTTTATCTTTGCAAAAAGCACATTTCTTTTAAATGAATTTTTATTTTTATATCTTAATTTTTTTTTTTAAATTTTTGCTTGTTACAAATAATGAGAAATAATAGTATTAAGTATATGGATAAATAATATCATTTGACAAAATATTCCTTTTTGTTTCGGGGTTGTTTTATATTGGGGCCGGGCGGGGGTTTTTCAAATATCGTTTGAGCAGATGCATTTTATTATTACTGAAAAAAAATTAATTTAATAATTTTTAAAAAAATATATTAAAAGCACAAGATTGTAGATTTCTAACAAAATTACCTTTAAAGTTTTATGTAAAGTAATTTTTGTATAAAACAATTTAGAATATTTATGGCAAATAAGAAATTTTTATCTTTGCAGAAAACACATTTCTTTTAAATGAATTTTTATTTTTATATCTTAATTTTTTTTTTTAAATTTTTGCTTGTTACAAATAATGAGAAATAATAGTATTAAATAAATTGAATAAATATTATCATTTGACAAAATATTTCTTTTTTATTTCGAGTTTGTTGAGACACAAACAGTTAATTATTAATGAAATAGCCTTGATAATGGGGCAAGTTAGGCTTTTCAAATATCCTTTGATCTGATGTATTTTATCATTAATGAAAGAAATTAATTTAATAAATTTAAAAAATGTATTAAAAGCACAAGGAGTAGATTTCTAACAAAAGTGCCTTTAAAGTTTTATGTAAAGATAATTTTTCTGCAAAAATAATTTAGAATATTTATAGCAAATAAGAAATTTTTATGATTGTTGAAAGCACATTTCTTTTAAATGAATTTTAATTTTTATATCTTAATTTTTTTTTAATTTTTGCATGTTAGAAATAATGAGAAATAATAGTATTAAATATATTGAATAAATATTATCATTTGACAAAATATTTCTTTTTTATTTCAGGGTTGTTGAGACTCAAACAGTTGATTATTACAATGAAATAGCCTTGATATCGGGGATGGATAGGGTTTTCAAATATCCTTTGATCTGATGTATTTTATTATTGCTGAAAAATATTAATTTAATAAATTTTAAAAATGTATTAAAGGCACAAGAGGTAAATTTCTTTCAAAAGTACTTTTAAAATTTTATTTAAGGATAATTTTTGTGCAAAATAATTTAGAATATTTATAGCAAATAAGAAATTTTTATGGTTTCAGAAAACACATTCCTTTTAAATGAATTTTTATTTTTATATCTTAATTTTTTTTTTTAAATTTTTGCTTGTTACAAATAATGAGAAATAATAGTATTAAATAAATTGAATAAATATTATCATTTGACAAAATATTTCTTTTTTACTTCAGGGTTGTTGAGACACAAACAGTTAATTATTACAATGAAATAGCCTTGATATTGGGCCGGGCGAGAGTTTTCAAATATCGTTTGACCAGATGTATTTTATTATTACTGAAAAATATTAATTTAATAAATTTTAAAAATGTATTAAAAGCACAAGGAGTAGATTTCTAACAAAAGTGCCTTTAAAGTTTTATGTAAAGATAATTTTTCTGCAAAATAATTTAGAATATTTATAGCAAATAAGAAATTTTTATGGTTTCAGAAAACACATTCCTTTTAAATGAATTTTTATTTTTTTTTTTTTTTTCCTTTAATTTTTTCTTGATAGAAATAATGAGAAATAATAGTATTAAATATATTGAAGAAATAATATCATTGGAGAAAATATTTCTTTTTATTTCGGGGGTTTTGAGACACAAACAGTTAATTATTACAAAGCATTGATATTGGGGCAGGCTGGGGTTTTCAAATATCGTTTGATCAGATGTATTTTATTATTACTGAATAAATTAATTTAATAAATTTTAAATAATTTATAAAAGACACAAGAGGTAGATTTCTAACAAAAGTAGTTTAAATACTTTATGTAAAGATATCTTTTGTGCAAAATAATTTAGAATATTTATAGCAAATAAGAAATTTTTATGGTTTCAGAAAACACATTCCTTTTAAATGAATTTTTAATTTAGTTTTAATTTTCTTTAATTTTTCTTGATAGAAATAATGAGAAATAGTATTATAATATTATATTGAAGAAATAATATCATTGGAGAAAATATTTCTTTTTATTTCGGGGGTTTTGAGACACAAACAGTTAATTATTACAAAGCATTGATATTGGGGCAGGCTGGGGTTTTCAAATATCGTTTGATCAGATGTATTTTATTATTACTGAATAAATTAATTTAATAAATTTTAAATAATTTATAAAAGACACAAGAGGTAGATTTCTAACAAAAGTAGTTTAAATACTTTATGTAAAGATATTTTTTGGGCAAAATAATTTAGAATATTTATATCAAATAAGAAATTTTTATGATTGTTGAAAGCACATTTCTTTTAAATGAATTTTTATTTTCATGTTTTAAATTTCTTTAATTTTTTTCTAGATTGAAATAATGAGAAATAAGACCATAAAATATATTGAAAAAATAATAAAAATTTGAGGAAATATTTCTTTTTATTTCAGGGTTGTTCAGACACAAACAGTTAATTATTACAATGAAATAGCCTTGATATCGGGGATGGATAGGTTTTTCAAATATCGTTTTATCTGATGTATTTTATCATTAATGAAAAAAATTAATTTAATAAATTTAAAAAATGTATTAAAGACGAATACGTTGAAAAGTATTTTTTGTAAAAGTAATTTTTTTAATTATATGTAAAATAATTTTTTCTGAAATATTTTTATTTTTTAAGAATTTTAATTTTATTTTTTAATATTTAATCTTTTAATTTATGTTTTTTCTAGAATTTATTTTTATTAAAATGTTGAAATATATTTCTCTAAATGTTCAAAATATTTTTTAAATTATTATGAAATTTTTAATTTTTTACTAGTAAGTCCTAAAAGCTTTAAATTTGGATAGTTTTTATGGTGTTACTCATAGTATTAAAAGTAAAAAATTGTTAAAATTAATTTGTATGATTTTGAAGAAAAAAATTTTTTACCAAATGTAAATCAAAAAAATTTTTTATTCACATAATGTATAGAAATTTTTGTGAAAAAATATTGAAATAATTTATTAAAAAAATATTGAAAAAATAATTTTATTTACTAAATTTTCTTCATTTTTTAGAAATTTTATACAAAAACAGTATAATTTTTAAATGAATATCTGTTAATATGAAAAACATATCTAAAAAATATTAAAGATGAATTAGTTTATACAATAAGAAAAATTTTTAAAATTAAAAATATTAAAGCACAAAGGTAGATTTCTAACAAAAGTACCTTTAAAGTTTTATGTAAAGATAATTTTTCTGCAAAATAATTTAGAATATTTATATCAAATAAGAAATTTTTATGATTGTTGAAAGCACATTTCTTTTAAATGAATTTTTAATTTAGTTTTAATTTTCTTTAATTTTTCTTGATAGAAATAATGAGAAATAGTATTCAATATATTGAAGAAATAATAAAATTTGAGGAAATATTTCTTTTTATTTCGAGTTGCTGAAACACAACAGTTAATTATTACAAAATAGCTTGATATTGGGCAGGCTAGATTTTCAAATATCGTTTGATCAGATGTATTTTATTATTACTGAAAAATATTAATTTAATAAATTTTAAAAATGTATTAAAGGCACAAGAGGTAAATTTCTAACAAAAGTACTTTTAAAGTTTTATTTAAGGATAATTTTTGTGCAAAATAATTTAGAATATTTATAGCAAATAAGAAATTTTTATGGTTTCAGAAAACACATTCCTTTTAAATGAATTTTTATTTTCATGCCTTAAAGTTTTTAAATTTTTCCTTGTTAGAAATAATGAGCAATAAGAGCATTCAATATATTGTAGAAATAATAAAATTTGAGGAAATATTTCTTTTTATTTCAGGGTTGTTCAGACACAAACAGTTAATTATTACAAGGAAATAGCCTTGATATTGGGCCGGGCGAGAGTTTTCAAATAGAGTTTGACCAGATGTATTTTATTATTACTGAAAAATATTAATTTAATAAATTTTAAAAATGTATTAAAGGCACAAGGAGTAGATTTCTAACAAAAGTGCCTTTAAAGTTTTATGTAAAGATAATTTTTCTGCAAAATAATTTAGAATATTTATATCAAATAAGAAATTTTTATGATTGTTGAAAGCACATTTCTTTTAAATGAATTTTTAATTTAGTTTTAATTTTCTTTAATTTTTCTTGATAGAAATAATGAGAAATAGTATTATAATATTATATTGAAGAAATAATATCATTGGAGAAAATATTTCTTTTTATTTCGGGGGTTTTGAGACACAAACAGTTAATTATTACAAAGCATTGATATTGGGGCAGGCTTTTTGATCAATGCTTTAGGTTACAGATGTATCAATGTTAATTGTTGCTTGATGAGAAAATTATTTAAGAAAATATTAAATAAAATGGCTATTTATTATGAATAATTATTTAAGATCTGCATAACAGATTTTGTCGCCCATGGCAAAAATGTGGAACAATTATGAAATATATATATATATAATATATATATATATTTTTATTATACAAAAATAAATAATATAAAATATTTGATCAATGGATGAACGTTAAAAATTTAGTAATTCTTGAAATGTTCCTAGTATTTAAATTTTATATTTTTTCTTCTTTTTTTACATTTTTTAATACTTAAAAATATTTTTTAAACACTCAGATATTAAATTTTTGATATATAACTGAATGATTAATATTTATCTATGATTGAATTTTAAAAAAATTGCAAACAAATTTAAATTATTTTTAATAATAATAAATTCAAATTTTACGAGAGGATTATATAACATATTAGGTGTGTTTTACATTTTGTAAATCTATTCAATTTAGTTGCTAGAAGATTTTTAAAAAATAGATAATCAAAATTTTTTATCACATTTTGTTTTTATGAATAAAATCGGATTTGATAATAAAAAAAATTATTTTTTCAAAATTTTCTTATTGTCATGAAAATAGTTCTCTTTGGAACTTAGTTTATCAGATGTGATACTGAGCCACCTCCTAATGCTGAAATGAGAAATGCATTGAAAGTGTTGAAATGTGGAGTACAACACCGCTCCGATGTCTTAATAAAACATTATGATTATGAACAATTTATCAACGAAGTTCTTAGAAAAAACTGTAGACGGCCAACAATTGATCAATTTTTTTAATTATGTATACAATTCTTATGTTTTAGGGATAATATACAGTACATAAATATATGATGAGTTTTTAATTTTATTTTGAAATGTAGTACGTGTGAATTAAAGGGGGGTAAATTATCTAATTTTGAATTATCGTTTATTATATCAATCTTATTGTTTATCCAGAATTACGGTGGCAAACTGTATATATTAACTGTAGTCCACTGTATATTCATGAAATCCTCAATCCTCTGTTCTGAGGAATGCATTCATTTTTTTAAATAAGAGTATGGTGAAAAAGGAGCTTGCAAAGTATTTGCCACATTATTATTATATTTGTATTTGTACAGTGCCATGTAAAGATATCAATATTTTACTTTGTTGCAGGAGCTTTTGTGTTGGCTTACGTCATCATGGTGTTTCTGATTGGTATGCCTGTGTTTCTACTGGAGTTGACTATGGGTCAATACAGTGCCTTAGGACCTTCCAAATTATTTAGTGCCATTTCGCCCATCTTTCGAGGTAAGATAGACGTTTACTACCATTTTTTGTTGTCTGAATTTGCAAGTAGTATTTCTGCTGCATCATCTAAAATAAACTAAATTTAATATATTTTTAAAGTAAAATCGTCAGTAAAAGTAACACGAAGATTCGAATGAACACACCGTTTAACTTACTAGACGAATTTATTGAAGCAAAGTAGCAACTCGCAACTTTACAAGATCCAGAAGCTGCTACAACTAGTGGGTATCAGTTTTTATACCCGAACAGAATATTCGAGAAATAACTAATTTACATATTAAAGAAAGTTCTAGAATGTTTGAGAACTTAAGACAACAATAAATAACATTTTTAAATTAAAAATCCATGCATTAGAACAACCGCCATGGCAAGTATCGAACCCACAAATTTCGGGTCTGAATCTCGTGCTTTGACCATTCAGCCACTGAGTTCGTTGACAACGTTTCTTTATGCGGCAAAAGTATCTTAGGACCTTCCAAATTATTTAGTACCATTTCACCCATCTTTCGAGGTAAGATAGACGTTTGCTACCATTTTTCATTATCTGAATTTGCAATTAGTCTTTCTGTTGCATCATCTAAAATAAACTAAATTTAATATATATTTAAAGTAAAATCGTGAGTAAAATTAAGTTTCATCACTTTGCAAACGGTATCATTGAACTGCAAGTAATATCTCTAGCTTTCCAAATAACTATAATTAAACAGTCAATAGATATTTTATCGTAAATACATATTCTATTATAGTGAATATACAAGTGCAAAACTGTGAAGTGTTGATTAAAAAACCCAGTTTTGATTCAGTATGGAATAAAAAACTTTGTGTTTGTAAAAAAAAAGTAAAATAAAAAATAAATAAAAATTTTCAAAAAATTCATAAAATATGGGCATGATTACTATTGGTTAAACAAACAGCATATTTAATCAAACGTAACGTCCTTTTTTTAATAAAACCCTTGAAGCCTTTCTGAGATTCAAACTTGCATATGAGAAACAACACTGATAATATGTTCTAGTTAAGAAAAGAAAAAAATAGAATAAAGTAGAGAAATTTTGAAGTAGAGATAAGTAGCCTGACGTCATTCTATCACCTACTTTTAAATTTCTAGTTTAATTTAAATTAAAGATATACTTTCTGATTACTAAATTCAAAAATCTATTATAATAATTTAAGGAAGCACAGTACCTTTCGAGTTGAAGAATAGCCCATTTTTGATCCAATAAAAAATAAAAAGTTCTGCTCTGTTTAAAATAAGACTCTTAATATTATTCTAACCATATAAAAATCGTTTAGCTGTGAAGTAATATTATTTTTATATACGTCAAATATTTACAACAAATGAAAAATAAGTAAAGTTCCATTTACCTGCTTTTGAAAGTTGTAAAGTAGATACTAATTTTTTAGATCAAATAAAAGCTAATTGTCTTTTTTATTCTGTAAACCATCATTATATTAAAACTTATATTTTATTTATATTTTATTATATTGTTATATTTTATTTTGCAGTATAATAAAGATTAAAATTACTCTGCTAAAATTTTCCATTTCATAAAATTTTAGTTTGTTTTGAATTTTTTTTAAATATTAGATGCGTTTAAAGTTTTAGGTTTACATTATAAAACAGATATTTTGCTTCAATTTGATATAAAATATATTTCTCATATTTCAAAATTTATATTGCATGTTAGTGAATTTTCATTCCTTTATTTAGTGCATATTTTTTGTGTTATTTTTAATAATATACTAGTTGAAATAATGAAACTAAATCATCTTTTCACAATTAGAGAGATATTGACCTCTAAAGCGCTTCATTGTGATCGAAATTCAAGAAGTAATATGGAATTATTAAAATTTTGTCCAGATGCAATTATAAAGACTATAGTTAAGGAAATTAAAAAAAAAAATATGCATTTTTGAAATAATCCTACATGGGAAAACTGGAGTGTAATGCAAGAGTGCAAAATAAATGCATGAAATTTTGTACCTTGAATCATACAATGTTCCGTTTTCAGAACATTCATATTTGTTTCCTTAAAGAATTTTTTTCTCTATAAACCGTTTTTATGAATTTCTGAATTATTCAGAATTTATTTCTAGAACTAACTATTGCATAAAAAATCAAGCATGACTTTATATCTAATTAAAAAATTTTACAACGAAGTTTTAGTGAAACTTTATTTTTATTTGAATTTTAAATTGGAGTGTGTGAAAAGTTAAAATCTTGTTATAAAATTCATTATAAAATGATATATATTATTATATATATCTATATTCCCATATTTAAATTTTTAATCATCAAAGTAAAAGTTTATGATATCAGTATATGTTACTTAAAAAAATCTCTTTACATTTTCTACATTTTCGAAATTTTTAAGAAATGATGTGTGAAAATTATAAAAAGCCGTTTTTATAAATTTCTGTATGTTGCAGAATTTATTTCTAGAACTAACTATTGCATAAAAATCAAGCATGACTTTATACCTAATTAAAACATTTTACTAAGAAGTTTTAGTGAAACTTTATTTTTAATAATTTTAAATTAAATTGGAGCGTGTGAAAAATTAAAATCTTGTTATAAAATTCATTATAAAAAAATGTATATTCTTATATATATCTATATTCTCATATTTAAATTTTTAATCATCAAAGTGAAAGTTTATGATATCAGTATATGTTACTTAAATAAATCTGATTACATTTTCTATCTTTTGAAATTTTTAAGTAATGATGAGTGAAAAATACTATAAAAAGCCTTTTTTATGAATTTATGTACACTGCAGAATTTATTAAAAGAACCAACTATTACATAAAAGATCAAGCATGACTTTATATCTAATTAAAAAATTTTACTATGAAGTTTTAGTGAAACTTTATTTTTAATTGAATTTTAAATTGGAGTGTGTGAAAAGTTAAAATCTTGTTATAAAATTCATTATAAAAGAATATATATTCTTATATATATCTATATTCTCATATTTAAATTTTTAATCATCAAAGTGAAAGTTTATGATATCAGTATATGTTACTTAAATAAATCTGATTGCATTTTTTATATTTTTGAAATTTTTAAGTAATGAAGTCTGAAAAAATACTATAAAAAGCCTTCTTTATGAATTTATGTACTCTGCAGAATTTATTGAAAGAATTAAATATTACATAAAAGATCAAGCATGACTTTATATCTAATTAAGGTATCCGTCTACATTCGGAGGACTTTTTCTTGAAACGTAGAAACTAGTTCATGTTTTTACATTTTTTATATTTATTTTTTATATTATCATAGAGAATTACACTTAAAAAACTTATTCCTGGAGAAATTTTTATAAAATTTCTAATAAATGAAGAAAATTTAGTAAAAAATTCGGGTTTTTTCAAAAGATCTACTTTTTTAATAAATTAAATTATTTCGATATATTTTGGTGCAACACATTTCTTATAAACTGGACTAGAGAATCACCTAAAATCTTTTCTTAATTTAAATTTGGTAAAAAATTGTGGTCCTTCAAAATCATACACATTGAATTTTTATCGAATTTTCATTACCTTTATATCTAACTATGAGTGTAACATCATTAAAAATTATCCAAATTTAAAGCTTTTAGGTCATTTACTAGTAAATACTATCAAAAATATTCATAATAATTTTCAACAAAATATTTTAAGAACTTTTTGAGATTTTAAGTTTCAACATTTTATTAAAAATACCGTTCTGAGAAAAACGCAATTGAAGTTTATGAAAGCAACTTTAACTATTAAAAAATTAAAACACATGTTTAAAATTCCCCACACTTTCTTGCTTCAAAACTTTCTAATTGCCAAGTTGCTAATTATTAAAAATACTAGAAAAGTGTTTAAACTAATCTTCATGAAAATTTAAAAAGTTTTTTCCCAAAAATGCTCTTTCAAAGACTTTAAATTCACAACTTCCGGTTCCGAAGTCGCTACTTCTGTTTTGTTTTGAAAGCTGTCACTGATGTTTAAACAGCTGTAACTTTTCTTTAAAATGCCGTAGAGACAAATAAAAACAGATTTAGAAGTCTAAAAGTTGAAATTTTACAATAAAGAAATAAAAAAAATATGATTTTTGGCAAAAAATGACGTTTTTAACGTAGACGGATACCTTAAAAAATTTTACTATGAAGTTTTAGTGAAACTTTATTTATAATTGAATCTTAAACTGGAGCTTGTGAAAAGTTAAACAACTTGTTATAAAATTCATTCAAAATGGATTTAACTTTTTGTTTTTTATGAATACAAAAAAGACTAGTGTAATAGAGATTTTAAATCTCGAAAGGCACTATGTCCCCGTAAAACACTTCAGCATTTGAGATTCTACAATAGAGTGCTTTTTCATAAAAACTTCACCGTTTGTAAATAGAATAAATATTACTGCAAAAATTGATTGCATACTTCGTAAACTATTGAATTTCTTTTCCTTGAGTAGTTTTTTACAATTGTTCCGATTTGCAATTGTTCAGTGAAATTTTTCTTCATGTTATGACACCTGCAGATGTGTGTAAAGTGACTACGTACTTCTACTCAAATCTTTTTAAATAATTCACGATTTTTTTTTGTTTTATTTCCTACAGGAGTAGGATATGCCATGGTGATTGCTTCATTCATGGTAGCCCTGTATTACAACATGATTATTGGATGGACATTGTTCTACTTTTTCGATTCCTTCCGCTCAGACGTCCAGTGGCAGTATTGTCATCACGATTTCAATACAGATTGTAAGTATACCAGAGCACTTAATCAATATAATTGCTTTGCTTTTGAGATGAGCAAAACTTAAATAGAATCACGATAAACTAAATCCAGGTGATACTGTCAAATAGCCTTTTAATGCCCAGCGTCCTTTTTTAGGGCCAATTAAAAAACAGTTTGTTTAGTTATCAAATGACAGCATGTTCACTGTTAAGTCATTAGGCTCCGTGAACTCCACTACTTTTGAAAAATATACTCACAATAATTTAATGCGGGTGTTTCTTCTATGTGTTTAGCAGTCATATCTTGTCCGGTTGAAGATTAAAAAATACACAGGTGAAGAGACAATACTAAAACAGTAAAAATGAACATGGAATTGTGTCCGTCAAAAAACAGCTTGTAGAATTTTTTTCGGCACGAGTTTTCTTTTTTCAGTTAAGGTAAATGACAATCCGATAAAGAATTTCCTAAAATTTCAAGCCTTTTTTATTATTTATAAATTTATCGTTTGGATTAACATTTTATAAATTTTTGATTTTTATAAATTTATTTTTGGCAGCATCTTCAGTTGAAATCAAAAATAATAGCTATACTTACTATTAAACCTCATTTTACAGTACTGTGTTTACATATAATAGCAAATAAATCCCTTATAAGGCAATTTTAATTTTCTATAAATAGCCCCTATGATGTTTAAAATTTCATCCTATCACAAAACGAGGACGGGATGTAATAATCACAGTTGTTTAATTATCATAATTTGTTTACTTCCAGGAGTCCACAATAAGTTAATTTAAGATACTCATCCATATACAATATAACTATATAGACACTTCATGTTAATAATTACTAGGAAATGTTTACATTGATTAGATAAATTCAATTTATCTCCATTTTCTATAAAATAACCCTTATGGATATTTAAAATTTCATCCTATCACTCTAGCATGAATCTACAGTAACATGATTTTTCGACAGGTACAAACAAGCTTGTCGGCCTCCACAACTGCTGTTGCGGTCTGACACATTTTGATTTTTAATTATTCATAAAATAATGGAAGAATTATTAAGTAATAATAATATGACACAAAATGTGTCAAACAATAGTTTTGACATATTTGCCATTTCGTGAAACCGATTACTATCTTGATATTGTACAATACGCACGCAGAATTTTTATTAATAAATTATAACTTGAATCTTCTAAGATTACACACTAAAAAGTCACAACAAATGAGTCTTATAAGACCAGTATGCACATTTAATCACAGATAATCACAATGTACGATTCATTGCATCAAAAACATGTTTTCCATACATGCTTTTACATGAGTCTTATACATATTCCATTTTGCATAATTATTAGAATTATCTAATAGAAACGTAATGATAAAAAAATGTTTGCATCCACAAAGTACAAACAATTACATGAGTCATACATCCATGCTTTGCTGCACATTATTTGCCATAATCAGCAAAGCTGTACTAATTTCATTGCTCTTGAAAAACATGTTGCATCCATACGTACAAACATGCATGAGTTTTTTATCGGACAAAACTGTGCAGTGACGTAACATTGCAATCTTGAAAAATCATTGCATCCACACAAAGTACAAACATACATACATGAGTCTTATACATGCATCCATAGCTTTGCATGCACATTTAAATACGACACAAAACTAATCAGCAATGCTGTACGTAATTTCATTGCATCTTGAAAAACATGTTTGCATCCATACAAAGTACAAACATACTTACATGAGTCTTATACATACATCCATAGCTTTGCATGCACATTTAAATACGTCACAGAACTAATCAGCAACGCTGTACGTAATTTCATTGCATCTTGAAAAACATGTTTGCATCCATACAAAGTACAAACATACTTACATGAGTCTTATACATACATCCATAGCTTTGCATGCACATTTAAATACGTCACAGAACTAATCAGCAACGCTGTACGTAATTTCATTGCATCTTGAAAAGAATGTTTGCATCCACACAAAGTACAAACATACTTACATGAGTCTTATACATACATCCATAGCTTTGCATGCACATTTAAATACATCACAGAACTAATCAGCAACGCTGTACGTAATTTCATTGCATCTTGAAAAACATTTTGCATCCACAATGCTTCTCTTAATTTACGCTCGAAGTTTTTGCTAGGTGTAGATTTCTATTTACCTGGTAAATACTGAAGCATTTAATTTAAGCTTCAATACTTACCAGACGAGTTTAAACTAAAATAACTTTATGGATAACTAGGAAAATATAAAATATTGATAAAGGAATTATGACGCTTATTTTTCTTTTACAAAATTATATACCTTGCTTGACAACAAAATTCGGAAACAGTATGGTATAATTAGTAATTTATAAATTACCATTTTGTAGCAACAAATTAATTCTTTTAGCTTTTCAGGCCAACTTGTTCAAACTTGTGCACTTTTCACCGTTGAAAACAATCTTTCAACACCTGCAGTAGAAATTAGTAGTGTACACAAATTTTAATAAGTTTAAAAAATCTTGTATACATTAAATACATTTCGCGGAGGGTCCAGACTTCCCGAACTCCCCCTATCCCCTATATAACCTTCTAAGTGGTTCGCACGTACAATTCCGCCAAACCGATGATGATTTCAAAACGTACAATTTTCGACCTCCAAAAACGCTCCGAAAATGAATGTAACGTACATTTTTGTCAGTGCTTTCCTCCATGGAGTTTTGAGGTAGGAGGGTCAGGTCTACTGTTTAGGAACTGCACCCCTCTTTCACTGACATTTATTGAGGGATGCAACCATACCTCCTGAGGCAGAAAGACGCTGATAGCTTTTCATGGCTTTGTAAATCTCTATTTCGAAGTATTTCGTTTGCTGTAAGAAATGTATCTCTAATTGTACCACTTAAATATCTTGGATGACTTTCGTAAAAAAAATATAAATAAGTCTCTCAACGAATATTTTTATTAGTACTTTTAGAATCCATTATTTCTTATGGGATAATATTCCAGACCTGAAGAGCTTTATGTGTATTAAAAATTAACAATTTATAATATCTATTTATAATTATGACGCTATTTATATATAACCGGAAATAAGCGTCATAACCGGAATTATGACGCTATTTATATATAACCGGAAGTAAAGGGAGAATAAAGAGGGTGGGTTTTCCATATTCCATTCTAGTCGACAAAGGGTGAAGGTAAAAATCATTGAACTCTTTGGCCACTGATATCAGCATATTTTGGAGAATTTTTTTCTAGATGAGTTCCACTCGGAGGGTTAATAATAGCCTAAGTTATCTGTCTGTCCTGAAATTTATGAAGCAGTTGGACCTGGAAAGGATAGAGGCATCCATATTGGATTCTTGATGAGTTAGGGTTAGCAGAATTGAAAGCGAGTCTTTAAAACATTCGAAATCCAACCCTTCTTCCCTTTTCGAGCGTTTAATGCCATTATATCAAGCCCTATTTTTCTCAGTTAAGAGCAGATGATTAAGTTTATCACATAATAAATGGGTAAAAATAACGTTTTTTTCTAGCATTATGACGTCATTCCTTTAACCATCTCATTTAATCACCTCTTATTTTAAATTATTTAAATATCGTCAGCATTATTTTCGTACTTTTTATCACTGAACTTAGATATGAAATAAATAAATTTCTTTTGGCTTAAATAATTGATTAGGTACATATGAGATAATTTTAAATTTAATCATCGATTATATTTTGATGTAATGAACATGTTATCCCCGGTATTAACAACAAATTCTTTCCATAAAAGTCTAGGAGTCTATTTCATGGACTAATAAATCTCTAGCGTTTAAGTTATATATATTTCAAATGAAGACGTTCGTTCGTTTGTGTGTTCGTTTTTTATACATAACTACATGGTTTTCCTAAATGAGTTCAACTTGATTCTCAACTGCATTCACAGTATCGGGAGACTTTAGAGGAGTATGAATATAAACAAATTATTGAGCTTCTACCACATAATTCTTAGCCAAAAACAAACCTGCCTCATAGGGTACTTTACAATTCTGGAAAATTAAAAAAATTACTAATCTCGTCATATGACGGGCTATATGCTAGTCCCTTATAAATATAACCTTGTAGTACGACGAAGGACGCATATCTTAAATTATACAGGCGATGGTTTAAAAAACTTTTTGAATATATCTAACCATGAATGTTAATAATTGAAATCTATCTACATTATTTTATGAATTATTAAACATCAAACTATGCCCAACCTTTTATAGCCATCCTGTCTATCCGACAGAAATGCGGTATAATTAGTGAGATACCACAAATAACATAATATTAAAGCACTAAAGCATTTTATGTTTTCCAAAAGCACGAGTGACCCAGTTTATTTTC
>CM063506.1:71485687-71510687 GCA_032207245.1 Pardosa pseudoannulata | reverse complement strand
ATGAAGGGGTCTGCGGGGAAGAGGAATGAAAGTTTACATATATTTTATTACTTAACTAAAAACCAGCGTATGTTTTTGAAAAGTGATATTAAAGTTTTATATATATATATAGTGATCAAATTTTTAAGGAGTCAAATTGGCTCGGTCCGTAAATCTAGTGTTAAGTTACCTTTTTTTCTATTTGGTATTCAGGATCTTCAGGGTATTCGATTAACAGAACTATTTGGGTCTAGCGCTCAGATCCCGAGACAGTGTGCACAATTAATGGCAACTAAAAGTGGGAAAGAATAGCTTAATGTGGATCCTCGATTCTTAATACATCAAACGAATAGAAAGAAGGAAGTTTAAGGTCAGAAAAACAATTTTTATAAGGCAAAGCACATTCGTATTGCACGCTTTTTGTATTGACCTTCATGGCGTCGTGCAAGAGGTTTCTATGGGCCTAGCCCTCTAATCCTGAGATTTCAATCAGTGAACATAAAATTGATAGCGAGCCTAAGAATGAAGAACTAAAAAGCAGCCTTTCGCAGTCAGCGATTGAATGTTGATTCGGCTGAATCAAACGGTTCGGAAGATGATAAATTACTTACACAATGTCTTTCCGGTTAAATATCAGTTCAACAAATAAAATAAATACAGGTCTTGAAGGGAGATCAAAATATTTAAGGAGGTCCCAAGCAGATTTCGGAGAAAATTTAAGAAATAGGCTTGGCTAAAGAACTGGGTCCTGTAAAATCTCCCTTCAGCTAATTAAATGCTCGATACTTCACTAGAAATAAGAATTCGCTACTGTTCATTAACTTGTTAAAGCAGGAAGAAAAGCTACGCGATTCAATATAAGAGAGGAAAAAAAACCTTATCGTCAATTCCGTAATTATCGTAAATTTTTGTCGGCTTTACGGATCGGATGATTTTTATTAGCACTCTCGTGGTACTGTAAAATTTCATTTTTGACAATTAAATGCACAATATTTTACTAGAAATCAGAATTTATTCCTCTTCATAAACTTGTCAAAACAAGAAGAAATTCTACGTGATACAAAATAAGAAAGTCAGAAAGACCATTTCAGATTACGTAGCTTCTTGATGGATTTACGAGCTAGAGTTTTTTCTTACTAGCATTCTCAAGGTCCTGTAAAATTCCTTTTTTAGCTAAATAAAGTCTCGATATTTTGCTAGAAATAAGAATTTATTCTTTTTCATAAACTTGTTAAAAACAAGAAGAAATTCTACTTGATGCCAAATAAGAGAGTCAGAAAGACTATTTCAGATTACGTAGCTTTCTTGATGGATTTGCGAGCTGGGCAATTTTCTTACTGGCACTCTCGAGGTCCTGTAAAATTCCTTTTTTAGCTAAATAAAGGCTCGATATTTTGCTAGAAATAAAAATTTATTCTTTTTCATAAACCTGTTAAAAACAAGAAGAAATTCTACGTGATACAAAATAAGAAAGTCAGAAAGACCATTTCAGATTAAGTAGCTTCTTGATGGATTTACGAGCTAGGGTTTTTTCTTTCTAGCACTCTCATGGTCCTGTAAACTTCCTTTTTTAGCTAATTAAAGACTCGATATTTTGCTAGAAATAAGAATTTATTCTTTTTCATAAACTTGTTAAAAACAAGAAGAAATTCTACTTGATGCCAAATAAGAGAGTCAGAAAGACTATTTCAGATTACGTAGCTTTCTTGATGGATTTGCGATCTGGGCAATTTTCTTAATGGCACTCTCAAGGTCCTGTAAAATTCCTTTTTTATCTAAATAAAGGCTCAATATTTTGCTAGAAATAAAAATTTATTCTTTTTCATAAACCTGTTAAAAACAAGAAGAAATTCTACTTGATGCCAAATAAGAGAGTCAGAAAGACCATTTCAGATTACGTAGCTTTCTTGATGGATTTGCGAGCTGGGTAATTTTCTTACTGGCACTCTCATGATCCTATAAAATTCTTTTTTTAGCTAATTCTCGATATTTTGCTAGAAATAAGAATTCTTTACAACATTTAACATTTAGAAAAGGTATAAGGAAATAACTGTGTACACTCGGTAGGTAAAGGTGAGATCGTTTGTTTACAATTTTTTCTCCACTGGAACTTGTAGCGTAGCGAGAGAGGAACAAGGGTGTTTATCGTGCCCTCTTAGATATGGGCATAAAGGAAACCCAAGACAGTCAAATTTTAAATGGTAGGTACCAAAAATGACTGTGCCCCGGGTGACAGATATACTTGAAACACCACCAACTGGAACTCTCCGCTGTGGTTACAGATAGTTACTGTTTCTTGACAAACTGATTGTTTGTAGTTATTTGTATTCTCATGATCTTTCGTCCTTTTTTTTAGCTTGCTTTAGTGACGTCGAGTATCATAAATGTAAAAACTTAAACTCCAGCAATGTATTCAACTTCAGAACCTGCTTCAATTCTACCTACGCAGCTTTTAATAACATATCAGATATTCCAGACTACCAAAGAGTTTCAGCACCTGAGGAATACCTGAAGTAAGGAAAAGCATCCTGATCTACATGATTTTATAATTTTAAGTTGCAAATGTCTCATTTTCTGCTTATTTTCACTTCCTTGTTCCTTCGGTAATGCTTTTCTTTTTTCAAACAATTTTTCGAATAAGGAGAAACTAATAGTTTGTTTTTTGCTCAGTCACAATCGTTGAAATCTGTTTTGACTTCCTCCTACAAAATAAAAGAAGTGTTGCAATCGATAAAGATTCTGTGTTTAGATATCAATAGAAATACTCATTTTGATCATGACTGAATCAATTTTTAAAAGTTCAGTGTTATATCTGTACGTATAAACTTTAGTTATCCATTTTGATCTGTGCCAGTCTGAGGTAAATTTAAGGATGGAGCGATATCCTATTTTGGCACTCTTTGTAATAATAAAGAATTACAAATCTTGTCACCGCTTTATAATTCTTTACCACTCCTGGAGATACTCCGGTACTCCTTAGGATATGACGCCTGAAGCGGCTACTCCATTTGCAGGTCCTGATTTTGACAGCGCTTTAAGTGCAAGGTATAAACAAGGTATAAACAAACTCCCATCGAAGAGTGTATATATGAGTTTATCAGTTTCAGCTTAGTTTTAAAAAAAAAGAAAGAAGTTTATCTTAAGCTATCAAGCATGGGTAGTTTCTTAATAGAGTTGTTGAATTATTCCTTTTAAAACTTCGAATCAACTTTTTTTATAACTTTCGATATTTAATTTTTTAAAACTTTCCTTTTAACTCAATCGTAATTTTTTTACCTTTGTATCTGAAACTCAATTATTTTTTAATTTTTTATTTCCTTCTAATAATTTTTTGCTTCCCTTTTATATCTTTTTTAATATGTTTATTTTCCTTCTGTTTCATTTTTTCTATATTATTGTTGCTAAACTAGAGCATCTATTTGCATCTGTAATGGAATTTTGACGTCCGATATGATCATATGTTTAAACAAAAAAATAAAGTTGTAATAGAAAGTCATAATTTGAGAAGTGCATTAACAATAATGCTTTTAAGTTTAACAATAATTTTTTGATCCAGTTGGTCAAACACCATTAACATGCGCAAATAAGGCAATTCCTTTCGTTTTTACCTCTCAATACTTTTTCATTCTAAACAGCATGACCAACAAAAATTTACTTTTTGCAATTTACAGAATTGCATAAGATAGAATTGCCTATATATTGAAATATTACGCATGGGCAACCAAACTAGCAGGTGGTTCAGTGTGTGGAGAGTTTAAGTCACTTATGAAGAGTTGTTTTTGATGCCAGTTGGTCAAACCAAGCCCGATTAAGCCATGCGCTACTCGTATTAAGGCAAAGGGATGCTCCTTTCGTTTTGCATCTATCTTTGGGAGGTTTAATTTTTGCAGGGGGATTTCGAGGTTTGGAGCTTGTCATTGAGGCTTGTAGGACGTGACGTTTAGTTAGGTTGTTTATTAGGGTGTGTTTGCAGGTGGCAGTGTGTGAGAGAGTTTAAGTGTTGTTATTTCTGATGCCAGTTGGTCAAACCAAGCCCGATTAAGCCATGCGCTACTCGTATTAAGGCAAAGGGGTGCTCCTTTCGTTTTAACTAGCATCTCAAGGGAGGAAGTACGACTTTTGCTCAAGTAGATCCTCATAATTTTGAATCAGGGACCAAGCAAAAGATCAATAGACTTGGCTTGCCACCCCCAGAGGTATTGATTGAGAGCTTGTAGGACATTGTTACCCCGAATATATTTTACGTGTCCCAGTCACCTTTAACGAACACTTCCTAGTTAGGTATTGAACACTATTACGCATGTGCAACCAAACTAGCAGGTGGTTCAGTGTGTAGAGAGTTTAAGTCACTTATGAAGAGTTGTTTCTGATGCCAATTGGTCCAACCAAGTACGACTGAGCCATGCGCTACTTGTATTAAGGCAAAGGGGTGCTCCTTTCGTTTTAACTAGCATCTCAAGGGAGGAAGTACGACTTTTGCTCAAGTAGGTCCTCATAATTTTGAATCAGGGACCAAGCAAAAGATCAATAGGCGTCCACATACGAGAACGTTGTCTTTGCCGATTGAGCTACCACGGCTCACTTATGAAGAGATATACACAATGAAATAAAGCAAAAAAATTATATCACCAGTCACACATTATTCAGGGAAGCGGCTCTTGAAATAATTTGGATTCTAGGAAATAACTTGGCACTAGTTTCCACAAAAGCAACACCCTGCTTATTCAGTGTAACTGAAAGTGTCATCATTTGACACCGTAATGTGATACAAATCTATCGCACTCTCTACTTCTCTTTGTGTTGTGTTTTTACTTTTATTTACTTACTTATTTTTGTGACAGCCGCTACATGTTGGGCAAGTCGGCGACTTTCGAAGAGTACGGCACTATCCGATGGCCCCTGATGGTCAGTCTTCTAGGTGCATGGGTCGTCGTCGTCCTCAGTTTGCTGAAAGGAATCAAAACATCGGGAAGGGTAAGTACACTCTTAAAATGGAAATAAAATTGCACTCTAACCTATCCATGCAGGATAGAGACCGCATAAAAGAAATTGCATAAATAAATATCCTGAAACTGCATTAGTAGTAATAAAATATGATAATTGCAACACATTTGAAAAATGTATGTGGTAAATAGTGACCACATAAAAAAGTACCTCGGTAGAAACTATGTAAATCAAAACATCACGATATAGCTAGAAATAGGTTTATTAAACAAAGAAGTAAATTTTAGGACCTTATTTCCTTTTACAAGTCTATCTTAAAAAACAATATATTCAATCAGCTATTAGAATCAATAGACTATGTTAAAAAATTAACCAGGGTAAACATATTAAAAATATAAATAATGCGATACAGAAAGATAATTATTCAATTAGTTTCCCAAAACACATAATTGGTAGTTTTAAATTTACTGAATATTAATAATTGAATAAAGAGCAGAACTTTTAAACATGTGGAACATAACAAATGTTCTATTATAATGAATAATATCGTTATTATAGATTTAAATACTATAAAATTTTAGTCTAAGTTATTTCATATTTCTGTTTTACAATAGCGGTTTGAAGCCATATTTACAATAGAGCGATTTCACTCAACATCACGAACCACTTTAATGCCCTTCCCGTTCATATTTATGTTTACGATAGCCAATACACAAACAAAATGTTGCCCTTCCGTTTTCCTTTTCACTGTTGAGACTGCTGACTAAGCTACTTTCTGTGGGAAAGAATTCTTCTCCGCGTCTCGTTGTAGGGCCCATTTCTGTAAAAGCAAAATGTTTCATGATCATTCTGTTTTCTGCCTTATACTGAGAAACATGTCATTTTCGTAGCTCTAAAATAAGGTTTAAGTTAACGGACTCGCCGTTCTCTTCAATATGCCACGACTGTTTACATTAATAGTTTAGCTGCCTAGGCTTCTCCTTTCCCAGTAGCCCGGTTAAGTATAAACGGTAGGGGCTACAATTTCATGTAACCGGTGGATTAAATTGCGTTGGTCAACACACGCACAGATCTCTCTCTCTCTCTCTCTCTCTCTCTCTCTCTCTCTATATATATATATATATATATATATATATATATATATATATATATATATATATATATATATATATATATATATATATATATATATATATATACATACATATATATATACATACATATATATATATATATATATACATATATATACATATATATATATATACATATATATACATACATATATATATATATATATATATATATATATATATATATTGCTTTAGAGCATGTATTTACAACATATATATATATATATATATATATATATATATATATATATATATATATATATATATATATATATTTATATATGTATACATATATATATATATATATATATGTATACATATATATATATATGTATACATATATATATATATATATATATATATATGTATACATTATATTTATATATCATAACATATATATATATATATATATATATATTATATATATATATATATATATATATATATATATATATATATTGCTTTAGAGCACGTGTAGTTTACAACATATACTTATAACATTGTGCTACCTATAAGTCAAACCCAAATTGTTTGCATGGCCAAAAATAATGACTAACATTTTGGCATAAGAACTTAATATTTTAATATTTCTATCTATTATCTATAATTACATTTCTACCTATTATTAAAATCTAAACAGCATCTTCAAAAATATCAAATACCCTATTACAACTGCTTTACTTTCAGGTGGTATATTTCACCGCAACATTTCCTTACGTCATCCTTGTCATCCTCTTCATCCGGGGAGTCACTCTAGAAGGTGCCGGAGATGGTATTCACTTCTACTTAGTACCGGACTTCTTAAAACTTCAAGATATTCAAGTAAGTTTCTTTATTCATTACCTTTTTTTTTCAATTTAATATTTTTTTACAGAGTTTTGCAAGTTCTGTTATAAAAATAAGTAATCCACCAAAAAATCGAAGATTCATTTCCCTGTCTGGACCATAATTCTTTTTTTAGTGGCAATAAAACCAGTCAAGTCGATGTCTGAAACCGACAAAAACCAGACATCGTCGCTCGGTGATAAATATTAATATATATTACCACAGACAACTTATATATGAACCGTAATTCTTTTTTAGTGCTAATAAAATTTTTAAAGGGTTGGATATTAAACTGATCTGCATATTATTTTTCCTTGTAATTCGTGATTATCTGTCTTAAATATTTAAATTCATATCCCTCTGAGATGAGACGAGTATTCCGTATTTGTTTTAATAATAAAACGAATGATTTTCATAAAGTGTTTTATTTTTTATAGGTAGGAAAATGTATTTAAAATGTGTTAAAAATAACATATCAAAGATATTCTACAACAGAAAATCTGACAAATGTAGCGAAGCTTTAAAAAATCACATAATAATCTTATTCTACCCATTACTTTTTAAACTGGTCTACATATTATTTTCCTTTGTAATTTGGGATTATTTATCTTAATTATTTAAATTTATATCGTTCTGAGATTAACCGAGTATTCCTGATTTATTCTAATAAAAAATGAAATCATTTTATAAATTTTTCATTTTTAATAGATAGACAGGTATATTTAAAATCTTTTAAAAATAATATAGTAAAGATACTCTAGAAAAGAAAATCTGACAAATGTAACGAAGATTTAAAAGCTCACATAATAATCCTAGTCTACCTGTGAGTTTTTAAACTGATCTACTTATTTTTCTTTCTAATTTGAGATTCTTTATCTTAATTATTTAAATTTATATCGCTCTGAGATTAGTCGAGTATTCCGGATTTATTCTAATAAAAAATGAAATCATTTTATAATTTTTTCATTTTTTATAGATAGACAGATGTATTTGAAATGTGTTAAAAATAATATAGCAAAGCTATTCCAAAAAAGAATATCTGACAAACGTAGCGAAGCTTTAAAAGCTCACATAATAATCCTAGTCTCCCCGTGAGTTTTTAAACTGCTCTACATATTATTTTCCTTTGTAATTTGTGATTCTTTGTCTTAAATATTTAAATTTATATCCCTCTGAAATGAACCGAATATTCAAGATTTATACTAATAATAAAACGAAATCTTTTGGTAGTGTTTCATTTTTTACAATTAAGCAAATGTATTTAAAATGTGTTGAATATAACATTGCAAAGATATTTCAGAAAACAAAATCCTACAAATGTAGCTAAACTTTAAACGTTCACGTAGTAATCCTAGTCTACCAGTGAGTTTTTAAACTGGTTTACCTATTATTTTCTTTTGTAATTTGTAATTCTTTATCCTAAATATTTTAATTTATATCCCTTTGAGATGAGCCGAGTATTCCAGATTTATTCTTATAATAAAAAGAAATATTTTCATAAATCGTATCATTTTTTATAGGTAGGCAAATATATTTAAAATGAGTTACAAATAACAAAGTAAAGCTATTCCAGAAGAGAAAATATGACAAATAAAGCAAAGCTCTAAAAGCTCACTTAATAATCTTAGTCTACACGTGAGTTTTTAAACTGATCTACATATTATTTTCTTTTGTAATTTGTGATTCCTTGTCTTAAAGATTTAAATTTATATCCCTCTGAAATGAACCGAATATTCCGGATTTAGTCTAATAAAAAAACGAAATATTTTCATAAATTGTTTCATTTTTGTAGGTAAGTAAATGTATTTAAAAATGTAAAAATAACATAGAAAAGGTATTCCAGAAAAGAAAATTTGACAAATGTAGCGAAACTTTAAAAGCTCACATAATAATCTTAGTCTACCCGTGAATTTTTAAACTGATCTACATATTTATTTTCATTTCTAATTTGGGATTCCTTATCTTAATTATTTAAATTTATATCGCTCTGAGATGAGCCGAGTATTCCGGATTTATTCTAATAAAAAAGTGAAATTTTATAAATTGTTTCATTTTGTATAAGTAGTCAGATGCATTTAAAATGTGTTAAAAATAACATAACAAAAATTCTAGAAAAGAAAATCTGACAAATGTATCAAAGCTTTAAAATCTCACTTAATAATCTTAGTCTACCCGTTAGTTTTTAAACCGATCTACATATTATTTTCCTTTCTAATTTGTGATTCTTTGTCTTAAATATTTAAATTTATATCCCTCTGAGATGAGCCGAGTATTCCGTATTTATTCGAATAATAAAACGAAATATTTTCATAAATTGTTCCATTTTTTATAGGTCGGCAAATGTGTTTAAAATGTGTTAAAAATAACATAGCAAAAATATTCTAGAAAAGAAAATCTGACAAATGTATCAAAGCTTTAAAAGCTCACTTAATAATCTTAGTCTCCCCTTGAGTTTTTAAATTGATCTACATATTTATTTTCATTTCTAATTTTGGATTCTTTATCTTAATTATTTAAATTTATATCGCTCTGAGATGAGCCTAGTATACCGGAATTGTTCTAATAAAAAAAAATGAAATCTTTTTATAAAGTATTTCATTTATTTACATTTAGGCAAATGTATTCAAAATGTGTTAAAAATAACATGGCAAAGTTATTCCAGAAAGAAAATCTGACAAATGTAGCGAAGCTTTAAAAGCTCACATAATAATCTTAGTCTACCCGTGAGTTTTGAAACTGATCTACATATTATTTTCCTTTGTAATTTGTGACTCTTTGTCTTAAATATTTAAACATATCGCTCTGAGATTAGCCGAGTATTCCGAATTTATTTTAACAAAAAAAATGAAATCATTTTATAAATTTTTCCTTTTTATAGGTAAGCAGATATATTTAAAATGTGTTAAAAATAATATAGCAAAGATATTCTAGAAAATAAAATCGGACAAATGTAGCAAAGATTTAAAAGCTCACATTATAATCCTAGTGTAGTGAGTTTTTAAACTGATCTACATATCTTTTTCTTTGTAACTTGTGATACTTTGTCTTAAATATTTAAATATATATCCCTCTGAGATAAACTGAGTATTCCGGATTTAATCTAATAAAAAAAAGAAATATTTTCATAAATTGTTTCATTTTTGTAGGTAGGCAAATGTATTTAAAATGTGTTAAAGTAACATAGCTAAGATATTCTAGAAAATAAAATCTGTAGCGAAACTTTAAAAGCTCATATTAAGCTCACGAAATCAAATGTAGCGAAACTTTAAAAGCTCACATAATAATCCTAGTCAACCCGTGAGTTTTTGCTTCAAATTTTCTAATGTAGGGAACCCCTGTTGCAGACGTGTCCTTAATTTCATGTGTGATGAACACAGAGTAATTTCTATACAATAGATTGTAACAGATTTAAATGGTTTACATTTTTAATCTGTTACATGTTGTAAATGTTGCGAAATCGGTCATTGGTTGCTGTGTGAAAGAGAAAACAATTAAACCGGCGGCATCTTTAAAACCTTATTCAAAATGTGGGTTAATTGAAGATGAGCATTAATACAAGAGAAATAAGAATGCAAACTTGCATACCAAACCTTTTGCAGCTGCTTTAATGGCCTTAACCCGAAATAAATTTAATGCTACAATAATCCGATTACTGTTCTTTGTTCTAAGCGCGAATTAAACTCAAGAGATATGTATAATTATGTAAGTAATAATTCTCTTTTTAAGTATAAGACAATTAAATTAACGTTCCTTAATGTACACATGCGAGCGTACATTTATTATTAGGCGATAAATCCTTAATAAACCCCTTAAGTATTGTTGAACTAACTTATAAACTTATTTCAGAATTCTATAAAGGCCCTAAAAAGGATGTTGGAAAAATCCTTTTTCAGGATTTTAGATGTTTTTTATGCAGCAATTTTATGGAATGTTTTATCTGTATATTATAAACCTAAAAAATTGTTTTGTGAATCGAGAGGGTATTATACGATGAGTAACTATGTCCAATTGAAAATAGTTACCTACTATCTGTATTCCTTGCTTCACTATAATGATTCTTCATGTTGCAGATGTGTCCTTAATTTTGTGTGTGACGAACCCAGGAATTATTTTTAAACAATAGATAGTAACAGATTTAAATTGTTTACATTTTTAATCTGTTACATGTAGTAAATGTTGCAAATTCGGTCATTGGTTGCTATGTTACATACGAGCGTACATTTATTATTAGGCGGTAATCCTTAATAAACCCCTTAGGTATTGTTGAACTAACTTATAAACTTATTTCGGAATTCAATAAAGGCCATAAAAAGGATGTTGGAAAAATCCTTTTTCAGGATTTTAGATGTTTTCCCCTTATGCAGCAATTATATGGAATGGTTAATCTGCGTGCTATAAATGTAAAAAAATTGTTTTGTGAATCGATAAGGTATTATACGATGAGTAACTATGTCCAATTGAAAATAGTTACCTACTATCTGTATTCCTTGCTTCACTATAATGATTCTGCATGTTGCAGATGTGTCCTTGATTTTGTGTGTGACGAACCCAGGAATTATTTTTAAACACATATACTTATAACATTGTGCTACCTATAGCTCAAAACCAGATTGTGTGCTTGGCTAAAAAAATGACTCACATTTTGGTATAAGAACTAATATTTTAATATTTCTATCTATTATCTATAATTATATTTCTACCTATTATTAAAATCAAAACAGCATCTTCAAAAACATTAAATACCCTATTACAACTGATTTCCTTTCAGGTGGTATATTTCACGGCAACTTTCCCTTACGTCATCCTTGTCATTCTCTTCATCCGGGGAGTCACTCTAGAAGGTGCTGGAGATGGTATTCACTTCTACTTAGTACCGGACTTCTTAAAACTTCAAGATATTCAAGTAAGTTTCTTTATTCATTACCTTTTTTTTTCAATTTAATATTTTTTTACAGAGTTTTGCAAGTTCTGTTATAAAAATAAGTCATCTACCAAAAATATCGAAGATTCATTTCCCTGTCTGGACCATAATTCTTCTTTTAGTGGCAATAAAACCAGTCAAGTCAATGTCTGAAACCGACAAAAACCAGACATCGTCGCTCGGTGATAAATATTAATATATATTACCACAGACAACTTATATATGAACCGCAATTCTTTTTTAGTACTAATAAAATTTTAAAGGGTTGGATATTAAACTGATCTACATATTATTTTTTCTTGTAATTCGTGATTATCTGTCTTAAATATTTAAATTCATATCCCTCTGAGATGAGACGAGTATTCCGTATTTGTTTTAATAATAAAACGAATGATTTTCATAAAGTGTTTTATTTTTTATAGGTAGGAAAATGTATTTAAAATGTGTTAAAAATAACATAGCAAAGATATTCTACAACAGAAAATCTGACAAATGTAGCGAAGCTTTAAAAAATCACATAATAATCTTATTCTACCCATTACTTTTTAAACTGGTCTACATATTATTTTCCTTTGTAATTTGGGATTATTTATCTTAATTATTTAAATTTATATCGTTCTGAGATTAACCGAGTATTCCTGATTTATTCTAATAAAAAATGAAATCATTTTATAAATTTTTCATTTTTAATAGATAGACAGGTATATTTAAAATCTTTTAAAAATAATATAGTAAAGATACTCTAGATTGACAAATGTAACGAAGTCTACTCACATAATTTTGCACATGAGTTTTTAATGATGATCTACAAATTTGGGATTCTTTATCTTAAATTTATATGCCCGCAGCGGGATTAGTCGATATTCCGGATTTATTCTAATAAAAAGAAATCATTTTATAACATTATAAGACATGTATAGTGTAAAGATACTCTAGAAAAAGAAAATCTGACAAATGTAACGAAGATTTAAAAGCTCACATAATAATCCTAGTCTCCTGTGAGTTTTTAAACTGATCTACTTATTTTTCTTTCTAATTTGAGATTCTTTATCTTAATTATTTAAATTTATATCACTCTGAGATTAGTCGAGTATTCCGGATTTATTCTAATAAAAAATGAAATCATTTTATAATTTTTTCATTTTTTATAGATAGACAGATGTATTTAAAATGTGTTAAAAATAATATAGCAAAGCTATTCCAAAAAAGAATATCTGACAAACGTAGCGAAGCTTTAAAAGCTTACATAATAATCCTAGTCTCCCCGTGAGTTTTTAAACTGCTCTACATATTATTTTTCTTTGTAATTTGTGATTCTTTGTCTTAAATATTTAAATTTATATCCCTCTGAAATGAACCGAATATTCAAGATTTATACTAATAATAAAACGAAATCTTTTGGTAGTGTTTCATTTTTTACAGATAAGCAAATGTATTTAAAATGTGTTGAATATAACATTGCAAAGATATTTCAGAAAACAAAATCCTACAAATGTAGCTAAACTTTAAACGTTCACGTAGTAATCCTAGTCTACCAGTGAGTTTTTAAACTGGTTTACCTATTATTTTCTTTTGTAATTTGTAATTCTTTATCCTAAATATTTTAATTTATATCCCTTTGAGATGAGCCGAGTATTCCAGATTTATTCTTATAATAAAAAGAAATATTTTCATAAATCGTATCATTTTTTATAGGTAGGCAAATATATTTAAAATGAGTTACAAATAACAAAGTAAAGCTATTCCAGAAGAGAAAATATGACAAATAAAGCAAAGCTCTAAAAGCTCACTTAATAATCTTAGTCTTCACGTGAGTTTTTAAACTGATCTACATATTATTTTCTTTTGTAATTTGTGATTCCTTGTCTTAAAGATTTAAATTTATATCCCTCTGAAATGAACCGCATATTCCGGATTTAGTCTAATAAAAAAACGAAATATTTTCATAAATTGTTTCATTTTTGTAGGTAAGTAAATGTATTTAAAAATGTAAAAATAACATAGAAAAGGTATTCAAGAAAAGAAAATTTGACAAATGTAGCGAAACTTTAAAAGCTTATATAATAATCTTAATCTACCCGTGAGTTTTTAAACCGATCTACATATTTATTTTCATTTCTAATTTGGGATTCTTTATCTTAATTATTTAAATTTATATCGCTCTGAGATGAGCCGAGTATTCCGGATCTATTCTAATAAAAAAGTGAAATCATTTTATAAATTGTTTCATGTTTTATAGGTAGCCACATGTATTTAAAATGTGTTAAAAACAACATAGCAAAGATATTCTAGAAAAAAAAAATCTGACAAATGTAGAGAGATTTAAAAGCTCACATAATAATCTTAGTCTACCCGTGAGTTTCTAAACTGATCTACATATTATTTTCCTTTCTAATTTGTGATTCTTTGTCTTAAATATTTAAATTTATATCCCTCTGAGATGAGCCGAGTATTCCGTATTTATTCGAATAATAAAACGAAATATTTTCATAAATTGTCACATTTTTTATAGGTAGGCAAATGTGTTTAAAATGTGTTAAAAATAACATAGCAAAAATATTCTAGAAAAGAAAATCTGACAAATGTATCAAAAGCTTTAAAAGCTCACTTAATAATCTTAGTCTCCCCTTGAGTTTTTAAATTGATCTACATATTTATTTTCATTTCTAATTTTGGATTCTTTATCTTAATTATTTAAATTTATATCGCTCTGAGATGAGCCTAGTATACCGGAATTGTTCTAATAAAAAAAAATGAAATCTTTTTATAAAGTATTTCATTTATTTACATTTAGGCAAATGTATTCAAAATGTGTTAAAAATAACATGGCAAAGCTATTCCAGAAAATAAAATCTGACAAACGTAGTGAACCTTTAAAAGTTCACATAATAATCGTAGTCTACCCGTGAGTATTTAAATTGATCTACATATTATTTTCCTGTGTAATTTGTGACTCTTTGTCTTAAATATTTAAACTTATATCGCTCTGAGATGAGCCGAGTATTCCGAATTTATTCTAATAAAAAAAAACGAAATCATTTTATAAACTTTTCATTTTTTATAGGTAGGCAGATATATTTAAAATGTACTAAAAATAACATAGCAATGATATTCTAGAAAATAAAATCTGACAAATGTAGCGAAGATTTAAAAGCTCACATTATAATCCTAGTGAGTTTTTAAAATGATCTACATATCTTTTTCTTTGTAACTTGTGATTCTTTGTCTTAAATATTTAAATATATATCCCTCTGAGATAAACTGAGAATTCCGGATTTATTCTAATAAAAAAAGAGAAATATTTTCATAAATTGTTTCATTTTTTGTAGGTAGGCAAATGTATTTAAAATGTGTTAAAAATAACATAGCTAAGATATTCTAAAAAATAAAATCTGTAGCGAAACTTTAAAAGCTCATATTAAGCTCACGAAATCAAATGTAGTGAAACTTTAAAAGCTCACATAATAATCCAAGTCTACCCGTTAGTTTTTGGTTCAAATTTCCTAACGTACGGAACCCCTGTTGCAGATGTGTCCTTAATTTCATGTGTGATGAACACAGAGTAATTTCTAAACAATAGATTGTAACAGATTTAAATGGTTTACATTTTTAATCTGTTACATGTTGTAAATGTTGCGAAATCGGTCACTGGTTGCTGTGTGAAAGAGAAAACAATTAAACCGGAGGCCTCTTTAAAAACCTTATTCAAAATGTGGGTTAATTGAAGATGAGCATTAATACAAGAGAAATAAGAATGCAAACTTGCATACCAAACCTTTTGCAGCTGCTTTAATGGCCTTAACCCGAAATAAATTTAATGCTACAATAATCCGATTACTGTTCTTTGTTCTAAGCGCGAATTAAACTCAAGAGATATGTATAATTATGTAAGTAATAATTCTCTTTTTAAGTATAAGACAATTAAATTAACGTTCCTTAATGTACACATACGAGCGTACATTTATTATTAGGCGGTAATCCTTAATAAACCCCTTAGGTATTGTTGAACTAACTTATAAACTTAGTTTGGAATTCAATAAAGGCCATAAAAAGGATGTTGGAAAAATCCTTTTTCAGGAGTTTAGATGTTTTTCTTTATGTAGCAATTTTATGAAATGTTTTATCTGTGTGTTATAAATCTACAAAATTGTTTTGTGAATCGAGAAGATAATTAGAGTAACTATGTCCAATCCTCTATATAATAATAGCCTAAGTTTTCTGTCCGTCTGTCCTCGAATTTATGAAGCGGTTGGACCGGGAATGGATAGAGGCATCCCTATTGGATTCTTGAGGAGTTAGGGTTAGCAAAATTCAAAGCGAGTAAAATTTAAAACGAATAACTTTCAGTCAGCGTAATTGTAGAATGGTACAATATTTATTAAATATAAAAGGGGAAATGGTTCCCCATACGGTCGTTCCAATATTTGGGGACCGAGCATGCTTATTTCGATCGCTTTCGTATCTTATATTTGAAGGTCTTTTAGCAGTGGACCGGAATGACTTGTAATTGGGATTTTCAATCTCAAAGATTTCTTTGATTCAATCAATGTACATTGAACTATCGGGCGTACTCAAATATTCCCATCGTTGATCGTTGATCGCTGTATCACTGATCTTGTTCGCTCGCTGTTTGGGATTTAACTATACCCCTCGCAATAAGACATCGCTTTCCAAGTATCGCTGTTGAATTTCGGCAAACTTCGGAAGATTTACCCCGAACCCACATCTTTGAACTAATTACATTCCAAGGTAGTCAAAAGACCTGGAATGGATATAGGCATCCATATTGGATTCTTCATGAGTTAGGGTTAGCAAAATCAAAAGTGAGTAAAGTTTAAAACGAGTAATTTTTAGCTTGAATAATTGTAAAATGAAACAACATTTATTAAATATTATATTTTTACCTGCCTCATAGGTTACTTTGCAATTCTAGAAAATTAAAAACTTTTCTGATCCCGTCATATGACAGGCTATATTCTAGTCGAAAATAGCTACCTACTAGCTGTATTCCTTGCTTCACTATAATGATTCTACATTTATTAAAGTATTAGAACGTCATTTAATCAATACAGAAAATAGCACTGAACGTCTACATCTATATGTATCGTAATTTCGAGTACATAAGCTGTCCTGGTGTGTAAGACGCACACATGATAATCGACCTTAGAAAGTAAGGGAAATTCATCGGAGGATAATTGCACAGGCATATACACCGCACAAATGATAATTGAATAAAATAAAATGAAAGTTCTCCGACAAGTCACTGGCTCTCCAACAAAGATTTTAATTCACATTTTTTTGCAATTACTTTTCATTGAAAACGAATTTTAACTTTTGGCACTAATAATCGTTTTCTCTGCTTTATTATCCATTTCTCTAGTCTTCTGAAACAGGCTAGGCATTGACACAAACAAACATCCATACCTACAGTCAACCAATTAAGGTTTCTGACTGCCGAAGTTAAAAGCGAGTAAGGAAAATCACCTACAAGTCGACCAAACCGCAAAACAAAGAGCCCAGAAAAAATGGGGGGATGGAGACTCTGAACTTTCTTAAGAACTTATAAACAGTTTTACTACAAAGATTTAGAAAAATGTCAGAAGGAGCATATATATGGAGCTGTCCTGGCGTATATGCTACAAACATAAGAATTGACCTTAAAAAGTATTAGAAGTTCATCGGAGGATAAGCCACCAGGCAAATAAAATAAAATATAAGTTCTCCGATAAGTCACTGGCTCTCCAACAAAAATTTTCATTTTAATTTTTTTTAGCAACTACTTTTCACTGAAGGCGGATTTTAATTGTTGGCACTAATAATCATTTTTCTCTCCTCTATTATCCATTTCTTTAGTCTTCCGAAACAGACTAGGCAATGACACAAACAAACATCCATACCTACAGTAAACCAATTAAGGTTTCTGACTGTCGAAATTAAAAGCGAGTAAGGAAAATCACCTACAAGTCGACCAAACCGCAAAACAAAGAGCCCAGGAAAACTATAGGATACGGAGACCCTGAACTTTGTTAAGAACTTATAAACAGTTTTACTAGAAAGATTTAGAAAAATGACAGAAGGAGCATATATATGGAGCTGTCCTGGCGTATATGCTGAAAACATGAAAATTGACCTTAAAAAGTATTGGAAGTTCATCGGAGATTAAGCCGCCAGGCAAATAAAATAAAATGAAAGTTCTCCGATAAGTCACTCTCTCCAACAAAGATTTTAATTCTCATTTTTTAGCAATTACTTTTCATTGAGAGCGAATTTTAACTGTTGATACTGATAATGGGTTTTCTCTGCTTTATTATCCATTTCTCTAGTCTTCCGAAACAGACTAGGCAATGACACAAACAAACATCCATACCTACAGTAAACCAATTAAGATTTCTGACTGCTGAAGTTAAAAGCGGGTAAGGAAAATCACAAGTCAACCAAACCGCAAAACAAAGAGCCCAGAAAAAATGGGGGGACGGAGACTCTGAACTTTCTTAAGAACTTATAAACAGTTTTACTACAAAGATTTAAAAAAATGTCAGAAGGAGCATATATATGGAGCTGTCCTGGCGTATATACTACAAACATAAAAATTGACCTTAAAAAGTATTGGAAGTTCATCGGAGAATAAGCCGCCAGGCAAATAAAATAAAATGAAAGTTCTCCGATAAGTCACTGGCTCTCCAACAAAGATTTTCATTTTCATTTTTTTAGCAACTACTTTTCATTGAAGGCGGATTTTAATTGTTGGCACTAATAATCATTTTTCTCTCCTCTATTATCCATTTCTTTAGTCTTCCGAAACAGACTAGGCAATGACACAAACAAACATCCATACCTACAGTAAACCAATTAAGATTTCTGACTGCTGAAGTTAAAAGCGGGTAAGGAAAATCACTTACAAGTCAACCAAACCGCAAAGCAACGAGCCCAAGAAAACTGGGTGTCGGAGACCATGAATTTTGTTAAGAACTTATAAATAGTTTTACTACAAAGAATTAGGAAAATGACAGAAAAAGCATATATAAGGTACTGTCCTGGCGTATATGCTGCAAACATGAAAATTGACCTTAAAAAGTATTAGAAGTTCATCTTAGGATAAGCCGCCAGGCAAATAAAATAAAATGAAAGTTTTCCGATAAATCTCTGGCTCTCCAACAAAGATTTTCATTTTCATTTTTTTAAGCAACTACTTTTTATTGAAGGCCAATTTTAACTATTGACACTAATAATCGTTTTTCTCTGCTGTAATATCCATTTCTTTAGTCTTCCAAAACAGGCTAGGCTATGACACAAACAAACATCCATACCTACAGTCAACCAATTAAGGCTTCAGACTGCCGAGGCTAATAGTGGGTAAGGATAAATCCCCTACAAATCGACTAAACCGCAAAATAACGAGTCCAGGAAAGTTGGAGGGTGTGGACACCCTGAACTTTGCTAAGAACTTACAAATAGATTTACTACAAAGATTTAGAAAAATGACAGAAGGAGCATATATATGGAGCTGTCCTGGCGTATATGCTGTACACATGCAAACATGAAAATTGACCTTAAAAAGTATTGGAAGTTCATCGGAGGATAAGCCGCCAGGCAAGCAAAATAAAATGAAAGTTTTAACAACTACTTTTCATTGAAGGCGAATTTTGACTATTGGTACTAATAATCGTTTTTCTCTCCTCTATTTTACATTTCTTTAGTCTTCCGAAACAGTCTAGGCAATGACGTAAGCAAACATCCATACCTACAGTCAACTAGTTAAGCTTTCTGACTACCAAAATTAACGCTCATAAGTCACAAACACTCATAAGTCAACCAATTAAAGTTTCTGACTGGTGAGGTAATAAGTGGATAAGGAAAACCACTTACAAGTCGGTCAAACCTCAAAACAACGCGCCTAGGGAAACCGGAGGATACGGAGATCTTGAACTTTATCAAGAAACTAAAAAGTTATAGACAAAGCTTTACAAAAATAACAGAAGGGACATATAAATAGTTATTCTACCCTACCTAGAAAATTCCAGCAATGTCCTGTTTCCACACATCGTCGCCTAAGTCGGCACCAGCGCATTTGCATTGAAATAACACTCGCTGATAACGAACGGAGCGGTACAACGAGTTGATACTGTATGGTTTAAACTCCAAATAAATCGTGTAATAGAGGCCCGTGAAAACGTTTCGTTAAAAAAATATTTTTAGACAGGTAACAGGAAAAATAAAATTCTTTCAGATATGCCATTGTATTTCATTGCAAAATATTCATCCAAAGAATGAATCATATTTAAACTAACATACCAGGAAGCAAATAGTTATGATTTTATCTCGGATATTACTTTTCCTGTATTTGCATTACTTAATACGTGTTTTGATTTGGGTTATAGTAACGAATAAAACTCACAAAATAATATATTTTTAAAAGTGAACCAACCAGAAGCTTTTTTGACAGAAATATAAGGAATATTTTATAAGGGATTATAAATTTTTCTTAATGTTTTATCAAAAAGCCAGTATATTTTATCGTTTCCATTGTAACATTTTATTTTTCCTCTTTAGGTATGGCAAGATGCTGCAATTCAAGTTTTCTATTCATTTAGCATCGCTGGAGGCGGTATGATAACGTACGCCAGTTATAACAAGTTTCGAAATAATCTCATCAAGTAAGTTGCAAATTACATCTCATAAGTTGAATAATCCTATCGAGTCCAATGATCTAAGAGTTCATCTAATTTAATCTCAATTAATTTTTTTTTACAAAATGTTCCCCAAAATCTCCGTATTTTGTTAAGTCAACAGTGGACTGAAATTTATTTTTTCTATAATATTTATGTCAATAAAACTAAAAATATTTTTTAACTATTCTTTAAAAATATATGACTTGTCGAGTTTTTCTTTCTTGGGTGAGTGTTACAGGTAAGATTACAAAGAAAAAAAAAAGAACTGCAAATATCTACTGTTTGGTTACACAAAGTCTAACGAGACCGGAACCTGCTGCTTAAAGCTAATTTCGAGCTGCTACAAATATTCCTGCCCTCAGCAACATTCAAATCCATAAATCTGGTACCGAAGAGCAGCAGCCTACTCATTCGGTTATCATTTGGCTAACTAAAAAGTAAATAATCAAAATAATGCACACGTTTTGTTTCATTGTAAATAAATAAAATAAAGGCATATTATTAGATCCGTACGTAATATTGAGTTATTTCCCTTGGTTAAATATTTTTCTTTATTATCTTATAAATTTGTAAGAAAACCTCGATTTACCCTGAATGTGGAAAAGAAATGACTGGCTTTCACCCGAAAATATAACAATTGGACAGTGAGAACGATATTATTTTATGATGATTCAAGTGTTCAGCAATTCTCTGTTCTTGAACTGCCAAAAAGATGTAAGGAAAGCTATAAGATTTCCAATAACCTTCCAAGCCAGATGATATGCTAGGGAAAGTCTGTGCATGGTAATACTGCTATGCATTTTCTGTCTTCTAAAACCATGATTGGAATTTGGTACCTTAATTTGTTACGTGATATGTTAAACTGTAAGGAAATAAAAGTGTAGGAAAAAATTCTGATAGAGATTTTCCAATCGAACTTGATTGTCAATATCTTATGCAAATTTATAAATTAAGACATTCTTGCCGTTTTAATTTTCTCCCGACTAATGTCCTAAATGATCTTGATTTAAAAAAAAAGAGGTGAGAGAAAAGTTGGATTCAGGTTTACTCGCAAGGCAATAAATACTACCTACGAAAGAGAAGAAACTTGTAAAAATACTTATGATTATAGAAAAAAAAACATTTATAATTAAATGATATAATGATTAGTAAAATGATTTAAAATCTCGAAATCAAGTAGATTCGTTCTTTTCTCGCAGAGATGTTCTCATCATCGGCATCGGTGACATGTTAACGAGTCTCTTCAGTGGCTTGGTGGTGTTCTCCATGCTTGGATTTATGGCAGGCCAAATACATAAATCCGTCCCGGACGTCGTCGATTCAGGTATGAAGATTCTTTTAACATATTATAAATAACTAGATTCTAAAATGTATTAAAAATGAAAGTAATAGCATAAAACCCGTTAGAATGTTATATGATGAGCTTTCAAAACGGCCCTTGTTGGTCTAAGTCAGCAATAGGTAAACTACGAATTGTTAGCCAGATGCAGTCTTATAGTTAAGACTATAGTTAAGAAGTTTTCAATGTCAGTATTTAAAAATGTGTTATTTAAGATGGTTAAATACAAACCAAATTCGATTCTTCTACCTCAATTTTAACCTATGAGGAAAAAGGTTCTACGCTTTAATAGGTGGTTTGTGAGCCGCGGTAGCTCAGTCGGCAAAGGTAACGATCTCGTAACTGAGAAAGTTGCGGGTTCGATATCCGAGCCCGCCTACGGTGACTGGGGCACGTAAAATAGGTTCGTGGTCACAATTTCCCCTAAGTTCTCTATTAATACCTCTGGGGATGGTAGGCCAAGTCCTTGGGTCTTTTGCTTGGTCCCTGCTTCCAAATTACGAGGACCTACTTCAGCGAAGTCGTTCTTTCACCTTAATGGTGCTTATTAAAACGAAAGACGCACCCCTTGGCCTTAATACGAGAGCCTGCAGGCTCAATCGTGCTTGGTTTGTCCAAGTAGCATGAGAAACAACAACAACATGGGTGGTTTGTAATCATGAATTTTTTTTATCAAATTTTGCCCAATGCGGGTTTTATCTTTTTTGTTGCCGTAGGCAAACCCCAAATAGACAACCCCCCATTCTTAATATTTTTATTGTTTAATAAAGATAAGTTAATCTTATTTTACAATAAATACTGCTTAATAAAACTAATTTTATGTTTTATTAAAAAACTGATTTGAACTGTTTACCAAAAATTGGCACAGAACACTAGAAAACTTCTTGAGGAAAACTAGTGTGGCGTGGCACACATATTGAGAATTATTTCTATAAAACATTACCCGAAAAATATTATCACTTAGGTGAACTTGCGAGTTTCTAACTGGTTTTCCCTATCTATTACTTTCATTCAAATGAACTCTTTATATTTTTTTCTTAGGTACTGGATTGGCTTTTATTGCATATCCAGATGCAATTGCTCGCATGCCTGTGGCTCCACTTTGGGCTCTCTTATTCTTTTTCATGCTGTTTCTTCTGGGAATTGATAGCCAGGTATGACTTTCGATCATTTTTTTGCAGACGTATACATATTAATAAGAAGATCTCTAAATAGCCAGTCAATATTTTTGTAGAGACGGCAAAACCTTCACGCCGCAATATAGCAAAGCCAACGTAAAATGCAAAGCCAACTTAAGTAAGGCACCAGTAAAGAAAGTACGCCAACAGTTATTTCTTTGCTTCGAGCGAATAACATTCTCAGATCGAGAGCTATGGTAGCTCAGTCGGCCAAGGCGTCGATATCATAATCAGAGGGTTGTCAGTTCGATGCTCGTCCGATGTGGCCGCAATGTACTCCAAGTTCTCTGGAGGTGGCAAGCCAAGTCTGGGGAGGTATTTTGCTTGGTGTCTACTTTTAAATGACGAGGACTCAGCGGAGTTACTCGCGTCCATACTTTCTTAAGCCAGAGATGGGCAAACTACGGCCCGTGGGCCAACTCCGACCCACCGGAAAGTTTATCCGGCCTGCGGATATAATTTTAAGTTGACAGTCCGAGGCAAATTAAAAGAAATATATATTTATATATTATATATCCATCTCCTTTTTTACCTTGGTTAAATATTATATCCCAAATTTATTATCTCACTGCCAGAAGATCAGCGCTCTGTTTCATCTTACACGTGAGAATAAGTTATTTCAGTTATGAACCTTAGAAAGAATAATTTCAGAAGTAGACTGACAGATGAGCATTTAGCCTCGTTCCTTAAAATCGGTACATCTCATTTCAAACCTCAATTTGGTTTGGTTTGGAGCGCTACGGTCTACTCTTTTGCACACGAGGGCTAATGAAACCGGGACCTACAGTTTAAAGCTGATTCCGAAAGGCTACAAACATCCATGCCCTCAGCGGGATTCGAATCCGCGAACTCCGGTTCCGAAGAGCAGCACTCTACCATTCGGCCATCGTTCGGCCAAACCTCAATTTGTAACAAAACTTTTAAAATTGAAATCGCAGTGTTATTTATCTCATTAAGATATTTAAATCGTAATGCTGTATATACGGTAATATCGTAATAATATTGTTTTTAAAATTTTAGAAAAATTTATCTTGGCCGGCCTAATTTACTTTTTTTACGATTTTTGGTCAGAGACCTAAAAAGTTTGCCCGTCCCTGCCTTAAGCTATACATGCTGTTAGGGTGATGATAAATGAGTAACAGCTTCGCAGTCGTGCTACTCATACAGTTATATATGGGCATTGCCAGCTGAATTGAAAAGATAAAACATTCTCAATGCGAGAACACTAAGTAGCTTGTAAACGCAAATTTATCAAAATATCAGTCAAAGCAATGGAACAACAGTCTACGTATTTTCTCTCTTTATTTGTGCCTTATTTAAGCTGATATTGTATTTTAAGCAATATTTTTTAGTGTAAAATAAATTACTTCTACTTGATAATACTACTTAAAATGTTATTCAAACCATAAATCATTTTTTGAAAATTACTTGTTTAATTCCTATATAAAAATACATATTCCTTAACCCCTTGACAAGTAAAACTGAATCTGATGTGTCCGAAAAATACTATTTATTTCTGACTCATCTAAACAATTTCGTGCAAATTGAGAAAGAGAACGTCGTATTTTGAAATTGGAATTACTATGGAACATCGATCCATAGTAATTGCTAAGGATTTGCTACACCAAGACTAATGAGAGCGGGATCTACATATTCAAGTGGTTCCGAACGGCTACGAGTGAGATTTAAATTAACGAACACTGGTATTGAAGAGCAGCGCAATTCCTAACCATGAAGCTGGCCGGATGATATCCATTCGACCATCATTCAGCATACGCTTGAAGAGGAAAACATAAGGTTAAGCTTCTTAAAATGTGATTTTAATTTATAACAATCACATATTCTAGCCATTATGTTTAAAATTCATTTTTAACATAAAAGCTTATATAGGAGTATATATAGTTTATATAGGATGCTAATGGACAATAATTAAGTAACGGTATAAAATTATGATTTAATATAACTCTTCACGACGTCTGTCGGAGAGAGCTATTGACTTCTCGGAGACGTCA
>CM063506.1:71423187-71480687 GCA_032207245.1 Pardosa pseudoannulata | reverse complement strand
CACCTGTGTACAGCAGAGTGAGGAGAGCCCGGATGAACGGGTTAGCCTTGGGCCCCCATTTCTGCAAGTCGGATAGTGATGAATATATTCAATATTTTAACGTGGAAGGCTAATGGAATAGTCGTTTCTACCCTTTTAAGAAGTCTTACTTCTGCAGTCCCTTTATGTTCATTCGGTTACTATTTGTCGTAAGCGTTGGCAAAGTCTTGACGTAACCGGCTGAATATAAAATTTGTTTATTCTATAAACACCACGTTGTAAAGGCTGATTTCTTCCTTTTCCCTATAGATTGCTTTTATATGTACTATTATCAATCGTTTCATTTCCATTCCAGAATGAACGTAGACTAGCTCTTAACAATCCTCGGCTATGGCAAGGTTGATTCAGCCTTTCATCCCTTCAGTGGGTAGTTAAACTGAGGACCAAACATGCTTGGGAATTATACACTGGGGGTTTCACGTAAGGCTGACCACCTAACAGTATATGTACTATTATTTATCGTTTCATTTCCATTCAAGAATGAACGTAGACTAGCTCTTAAGAATCCTCGGCTATGGCAAGGTTGATTCAGCCTTTCATCCCTTCAGTGGGTAGTTAAACTGAGGACCAAACATGCTTGGGAATTATACACTGGGGGTTTCACGTAAGGCTGACCACCTAACGATATATGTACTATTATCTATCGTTTCATTTCCATTCAAGAATGAACATAGACTAGCTCTTAAGAATCCTCGGCTATGGCAAGGTTGATTCAGCCTTTCATCCCTTCAGTGGGTAGTTAAACTGAGGACCAAACATGCTTGGAAATTATACACTGGGGGTTTCACGTAAGGCTGACCACCTAACAGTATATGTACTATTATCTATCGTTTCATTTCCATTCAAGAATGAACATAGACTAGCTCTTAAGAATCCTCAGCTATGGCAAGGTTGATTCAGCCTTTCATCCCTTCAGTGGGTAGTTAAACTGAGGACCAAACATGCTTGGAAATTATACACTGGGGGTTTCACGTAAGGCTGACCACCTAACAGTATATGTACTATTATCTATCGTTTCATTTCCATTCAAGAATGAACATAGACTAGCTCTTAAGAATCCTCAGCTATGGCAAGGTTGATTCAGCCTTTCATCCCTTCAGTGGGTAGTTAAACTGAGGACCAAACATGCTTGGAAATTATACACTGGGGGTTTCACGTAAGGCTGACCACCTAACAGTATATGTACTATTATCTATCGTTTCATTTCCATTCCAGAATGAACGTAGACTAGCTCTTAACAATCCTCGGCTATGGCAAGATTGATTCAGCCTTTCATCCCTTCAGTGGGTAATTAAACTGAGGACCAAACAAGCTTGGGAATTATACACTGGGGGTTTCACGTAAGGCTGACCACCTAACGATATATGTACTATTATTTATCGTTTCATTTCCATTCAAGAATGAACATAGACTAGCTCTTAAGAATCCTCGGCTATGGCAAGGTTGATTCAGCCTTTCATCCCTTCAGTGGGTAGTTAAACTGAGGACCAAACATGCTTGGGAATTATACACTGGGGGTTTCACGTAAGGCTGACCACCTAACGATATATGTACTATTATTTATCGTTTCATTTCCATTCAAGAATGAACATAGACTAGCTCTTAAGAATCCTCGGCTATGGCAAGGTTGATTCAGCCTTTCATCCCTTCAGTGGGTAGTTAAACTGAGGACCAAACATGCTTGGAAATTATACACTGGGGGTTTCACGTAAGGCTGACCACCTAACAGTATATGTACTATTATCTATCGTTTCATTTCCATTCAAGAATGAACATAGACTAGCTCTTAAGAATCCTCAGCTATGGCAAGGTTGATTCAGCCTTTCATCCCTTCAATGGGTAGTTAAACTGAGGACCAAACATGCTTGGGAATTATACACTGGGTGTTCCACGTAAGGCTGACCACCTAACGGTACATAAGCTTCCCACTCCAGAACACTTGGACTCGAAAACAAAGATCGGTATCGTAGGCCAATTCCACACTCGTTGGGCTGTAGCACCAGGGAGTTTAGTTTAGATAGCTCTTAACAAAATGCATAAAAATGGCGTTACAAAATGAAAGAATGAACCTCATAATTTTATGCCCAATTAATTTTTCTTTTAAAAATTATTAACACAGAATAAGAGATTTGAAAAAAAAATTTCAATTTTACAACTCCTCTTCAACCTCCACTCAAAATACAGTTTCTTTTAAGTCAAAGAGTTTTTTGCTGGATGAGATCCCGTCTACCCTCCCTCATCCCTTTGGACTAACTCTCTCTTGGTATTTTCCAATTTTTTTGTGAATTTATTTCTATTTAAATTTTATATTTTCTATTTGAATTCTATTTTTTTCTATTTGAATTTATTTGTTTAAATTAATTTTACAATTTACATTAAATCACAAATTTGTGATGAAAATCACACTCAGTTTATTTAATTTGTGATTAAGTGAATGTTTCAGTCTATTTAGTATGAATGTTATGTGTTTCCTTTGTGTTTTCTTTGTTAATTCAATTAGATTTTAAATATTCAATTTTTGTAAAATTTTTCCTCAAAATGTTGTTTTTGTTTATGTATCAATTTGTTGAGTTACGATCCCCTCGCCAGATTTCAAACGCCACGCTGCAAGCACGCCACGCACGCAAGCTGCAAGCACGCCAATTTCGCCAAATGTGGTTGAAGCACCAACAAGATCCATGATTAGAAACAGGAGAGTGGGCTAAGAAGAGGAGTTGAAAAATGCTTAGTGGCGCCAAGTCTTCTGTCAACACAATAATCATATTTATTTTTGGTGCTAAGAAATTAAAGTTTAAAAAAAACATGTAATATTTCATAATTTTACTAATATCTGGTTCCATTTCAAATGTAAGATACAGGATAGAACACGATACAGCACTTGTTAAATAAGCAGCTACCCTTCTGACATTCATTATTTCTTTGCTTCAGGAATGAGTTCCTTCATGAACGATCTGGCCGAGATGACAGGATGGAAGCCTAGTAGCTGGATAAAATGTCATCTTTCCGTGACGATTATGACAATCAGCCCGCTAGTAATAGGGGTAAGACATAATGGATACTTCCATAGTTCTACAAATTGTTCATAGATTCGTTTCTCCCGAACCCTTTGTTCAAGTAACTCCTTATTATAAACTAGCATATAGCCCATCATATGAAGGGATTAATAAAATTTTTAATATTCCAGAACTGTTAAATACCCAATGATGCAGATAAAAAATGGTTTGTGTTTTGGCTGAGGATTATCTGGTTCACTCTCAATAATTTATTTATCTTCGTACTCCTCTAGAGTCTCCTGAACCTGTGAATGCAGTTTAGAATCACAATGAATTCATTTAGTCAAACCGTGTGGTTATGTATAATAAACAAACACACAAAAGAACAAACTTCTTAATTTCAAAATATATATAAATTAAAAGTTAGATATTTATTAGTCCGTGAAATAGACTCCTAGACTTATATGAAAAGAATTTATTGTTAATACCGGTGATAAAAATTTTCATTGCAACAAAAAATAATCGATGATTCAATTTAAAATTATCACCTATGTACCTAATCTATTATTTAAGCCAAATATAAAAGAAAATCATTTACGTAATATCTCAGTTCAGTAATAAAAGATATTAAAATAGTGTAGACGATATTTAAAAAGTTTAAAATATGAAATGATTAAATGAGATGTTTAAAGGAATGACGTCACAATGCTAGAAAAAAATTGTTATTTTTAGAATTATAAATAGGTAAACTATTTATTAAGTGATAAATGGATAAATTTAATCGCCTGCTCTTAACCGGGGAAATTGGGCTTGAAATAATGTCATTAAACTCTCGAAAAGGGGGAAGGGTTGGATTTCGAACGTTTTAAAGACGACAGTATTTTTTGCTGTGATATGAAGTATATTTATACAAATTTATTTTAGAATCGGATCGATAGTTTAGGAGAAGATAAACTTTATTCGCTTTGAGTGGATGCCTCTATCCATTCCAGGTCCAACCGCTTCATAAACTGGAGGACAGACGGACAGATAACTTAGGCTATTATTATATAAGGGATACTATACTGTACCCTTGTTATAATTACTAACTGTGCTCCTTCTCTTACAAATACGGTAAAACAAATGTATAAGATTTTGCCACAAGATTTGTGTCATGATAGAAAATTCTACATTATGGAAACAGAAATTTTTAAAGCTAGGTTCTGTAGTCATACTTTTATTCCAAATTTCTTAAAACACTAAATGCGAAAAATCCCATTTAAAAGTGGGTTTTATTTACCCAGTAAGGAATGAAATCTATTATCTGGGATGTATATGCCCATTAGGAACCAAATGGTTAAATTTTGTAAATGCCTGAGATTGAAAAACACATTGATACAAGCAGGCTTTTGAAATTGGCAACATTAATGAGTTTGTTCCACATTTGAACATTGCTATAAGAGTTCTACTAACTCTTCCAATAAGTGTTGCAATCGAGAACTGTTTATGAATACCAACGTCACAAAGAAGATTGTGATCTCGCTTTATTTAGGAATTGATTGTGAGCTTAGTAACAGCTCATGTTTCTGAATTAAAGAATTCCTGAACTAAAAATTCGTAAGAAAAAAGTCTGAATTATACTCTGTTGTGTCTTTAAATGAAGTAGTTAAAATGAAAATGGTATCAAAATATTTGTTCCAGTTATAGTTAAATCGTTGTTTTGGTGACATTCGCTAATATACATAAAACAAGACCATATATCTTTAATTTTTAGAATGTTTACACTGTAGTTACACGGGGTCGCAACTTTATACTGCCATGATTTGAAATGAATTCGGTTATGATTTAACTTGAAATTTTTGTGAAACTTAGTAGTTTCCGCGAAATTTTGACTATTATTAATATTGAATTTTAATTAACTCATTGTATAATTTTAATTGTGGATCATTTTGTGGACTTTTATTGGTTCAGTAAAGATTTTCGTTTGGACATAACTGATTTGAAGTCTACTGGAATGCTTTAAATATTTTCTCCAAAGTGCAAATTTTTATCACTGATTTCCTTATTTTAGTCCAACTTTCTTAACAAGATATTATTTCATTTTAGATCATTCTTCTGCTAAGTTGGATCAACTTCCACCCTCTGGTTCTTGGAGACTACGTCTTCCCCACGTGGGCTAACGGTATAGGTTGGGCAATGGCCATCGTGCCTATATCAATGATACCCTTACTTGCTATCTATCAGTTTTTCAGAGAGCATACGGATTTACCGATATTAAAGGTAAGTTCGAATTTATCCAACACAACCACCACTTAAATCTCTTTGTAGTTAAAATTTTAAAAAATGTAAATTTAGTTTTTAATGATGAAATTTATTTATTGTTTCACATCTATATTGGAATATTTTATGACAGAGCATAACTTTTTTTTTTACAAGCTTAAAGCTAGAATATTGATTGCATTCTTGAGTAATTTCGATTTATAATGTAATACTCGTAGATTAATAGTGCTAAACAAAACGCGTCTCTTTATAACTTTGATACCAGTCACTTGGCATGCGGGTATACGTGCCAACTTACGCGTGCAGCGGGCGTTTTTTTTTTTTTTTTTTTGTGAATCGTGCGAAAATTTAGTTATTCAGGAAAATCGCAGTAAATCGAAAACTACTTTGTTTTTATGAACGAAACTTTTTTTATTTTACACTTTTAATATATACTGTATGATTATTAAAAAAAAAACCCAATATTTTACGAAATCACAAAAATAAACGATTTTTAAAATTAAAGTCCGATAATCTGTCAGCGCATATTTCTTCATCACTATCTTTGTCACAACGGCTCATTTTATCAATTTTGTATTCAACAATTAAAAAACCAAGCTTCAAATGGACATAACACGACTTTAAGTTCTGGAGGTAGGAATTCGATTGAAGACGAAATAACGCAACAAAAGACCCCAGTAACTCGACAATCATAACTTGTGAAAAGAAAAAATGCAAAGCGTTGCATAGCAAAGCAAACAACACTCATATAATGTCACACATACATATAATTATACGTATTTAGTAGATTTGTGGTGGTTAGCAGGTATCCACCACAAATCTACTAAATACGTATTTTTACGTGACCCGTGCTCCAGTGACAGATTGCAAAAAACGTAAAAATATGTTGTTCGCATGCTAAGTGTTAAGGTAGGTCTGTACCTGCCATATTGAGTTCCTCTCCCTCCATATTAACTTATGGGGAAAATAAAATTCCTTCTAGACGGCTCAAATTTTGAGAACTTTTAATAAAATTTCGATTGAATAGACAATTCTTTACGATACTATCTTTCTCTTTAAAAAAAATCAAGAAAAATATATTTAATCTAAAATTATTTGTAAGAAAATTTGGTATAATCTTTTTTAAATGCAAATAAGAACATTAAACAGGCATAAATTTTGCTGTTATTAAAATTTAATTTTATGAATTACTTATCACATTACATATAATAATTAATTTAATCCCAGTTGCATGCAAAAGTATTTGAGATGAAATTCTTATTTTATTAAATCTAACATTTTCCGGGTTATTCCAGTTATTATTATTGAACTAGCATATAGCCCGTCATGTGACGGGATTTGTAAAATTTTCATTTCCCAGAATTGAAAAGTACCGTATGAGGCAGGTAAAAGAAATGGTTTGTTTTTTGGCTGAGAATTATCTTGCAACAAAAAATAATCCATGATTAAGTTTAAAATTATCGCATATGTACCTAATCTATTATTTAAGCCAAAAATAAAAGAAAATTATTTACGTACTATTTGAGTTCAGTGATAAAACGTATGAAAATAATGCAGACGATATTTAAATAATTTAAAATAAGCAATGATTAAATGAGATGGTTAAAGGAATGACGTCATAATGCTAGAAAAAAATGTTATTTTTACCTATTTATTATGTGATAAATTGATAAATTTAACCACCTACTTTTAACCGGAGAAAACAGGGCTTGAAATAATGGCATTAAATGATCGAAAAAGGGGGAGAGGGGGATTTCGAACGTTTTAAAGACGACATTATTTTTCACTGTGATATGAAGCATATTTATTACCAATTTATTTTAGAATCGGATGAATAGTTTAGGAGAAGATAAACTTTACTCGTTTTGAATTTTGCTAACCTTAACTCATCAAGAATCCAATATGGATGCCTCTATATCCATTCCAAGTCCAACCGCTTCATAAATTCGAGGACAGACGGACAGATAACTTAGGCTGTTATTATATAGGGGATTTAAATTTACTCATTTTCTGAATTTTGATTGCGGACCACTTCACTTTTGAGGAAATTTACTGCCCCGCTGAAAGTTTTTGGTTAAAAATAGATGATCTAGACTTTTGCTTCAGTTTATCATAAAAATATTCCTATTCATGTTTGTTATTATTTCAACAGCGTTTATGTGTTCTGACAAAACCCACTGATGAATGGAGAGCTAATGCCAAAGCAAACAGATCAACGGAAGGAAGAAATGGCACAACCCTTAATGGATACGACAATCCAGCCATGATTGAACCTCCACCAGTTTACTCTTTATCGCATTTATAGTCCTATTCTCTAAAAGGAATTCATCAGACTGAAATTAAAGTCTTCATTTCTGCTTTCTGCTGTAAACTTCAGCATAGCTGAAACCATGCAAGTTCGTGCAATTAATTCTGAAGTTACAAAAATATTACGGAAATCAGTGAAAACGATTAGAAAATAATTTTTAATTTATTTTTAAAAATTGTTTAGAGAATAATATAAAAAAATTTTATCGGAAAGCAAATTATTAATTTTTTTTTTTACTTGAAATTCCTTTACATCATAAAAGTATTTTTCGGCTGTTGTGATCGAGTACTGATAATCCATCAGTGAAAGTAAACTCATTCCGGTTTTTTAAAGCAAACAATTAAAGGAAATGTATCACACTATTACCGACAGTATGGTAGTTGCCATAAAAATAAATTTCGTCGGTTATCTCAGCAATTTGCATAAATGCAGACGACATTTAAGTGAAGTACATTCCAAATAATTTGCATTCCGCAGATTTTATAACATACATAAAATTACTGATTATCTATCAGTGTGATTCATTCCGGTTTTCTACAGCAAATAATTAAAGAAGATTTCATCAGTTGTTAGTTCAGGGATTTGCAGAAATGTAGACAACGTTTGAAGCACATTCCAAATAACTTGCATTCCACAGATTTTATTCATACATGAAAAGAAGTGATACTTTTAGCCGGTATAAACAAGAAGTTTTTAATCAATTTGTTAAACTTTTCAGACTGATACCTGGGTCATCACAAATGTTCCGTAAGTGATGATTCTTTGTGTTGGTTCTAAAATGATTTCTTTTATTTCTTGGTTCTCGCATTTTATTTTTAGCCGGCTGAAAGATATGAAAAAAGATGGTGTGATATTTATGAAACGTAAAAATGGGAAATTTTTAGTAGTTATAAACATAGTTCTTTCCGTCCACTTTAAACGCACACGTATGGAATAAAACAGTTATTTATCGGGGTAAAAACTTTATACACTGTTATATATGTAGCATAACGAATAAGCATGAGTTTTGAATAAATATAATTTAGTTTTTATATCAGTGGATTCCAATGTATTTCAAATGTGAACCTTTTTATATATTTTTAGAATGCTCACGAACTTTCATTCTCAACCAGTATATTGGATCGGTAAAACCAATAATAAAGGGTTTGCAAAAGTATATTTTAAGAATTAAGGTGATGACATTTTTAATTAAGGGTTAGGGGTAAATGTGATGATTAGAAACGACTGTTTCATATTAAAATATATTAGAAAGCAGCTTCTCATCTAAACACTTTCGAGAAGACTTTTAATTAATTAAAATTTAACGATGAAAATTAGTTTATTTTAATGTGGACATGCTAAAAGAAGCGTACTAGGAGATTGAAGTTTTTAACTTTCCAATTTTCTTGGAAAATCTCCTGGGACAATATATAGCCCTTCTTTTGGCCGGCGGGCATTTGCACCACCTTCACTGCTCACATCTGCTATAAAGAATAACATAGACTCAGTTGAACGCCATTTGTAGAAAATTTAATCTCGAATATAATAAAAAATTTTAACTCAAATACTATGTACGTGTTAGCATATACTATAAATATATAATTTGCAAAGAATTTTTAAAAACTCATACCCGCAATCTGGAAAATTAATAACTTAAAAAACAATATCCAAGCATAATTTTAAAAAAGAATGACGTCACAGCTGGAGAACTATAGATCACATCTAATCTAATGAATAACATAGACACGGTCGAACTAATGTTCAACGCCATTTGTAGCTATCTGTTTAGCAGAAAATTTAATCTCGAACATAATAAAAAAAGATTAACTCAAATAATATGTACGCATCAGTATATACTATAAATATATAATTTACAAAGAATTTTAAAAAACTGATACCTGTAATCTGGAAAATTAATAACTTAAAAAACAAAATCCAAGCATAACTTTAAAAAAGAATGACGTCATAGCTGGGGAACTATAGATCACATCTGCTCTAATGAATAACATAGCCTAGGTTCAACTAATGTTCAACGCCATTTGTAGCTATCTGTTTAGCAGAAAATTTAATCTCGAACATAATAAAAAAATGAACTAAAATACTATGTATGTACTATAAATATAAAGTTTACAAAGAATTTTTAAAAACTCATACCTGTAATCTGAAAAATTAATAACTTAAGAAACGAAATCCAAGATTAACTTTAAAAAAGAATGAAGTCACAAATGAAGAACTATAGATCACATCTGCTCTAAAGAATAACATAGACTCGGTCGAACTAAATTTCAACGCCATTGGTAGCTATCTGTTTAGCAGAAAATTTAATCCCGAACATAATAAAAAAATTAACTCAAATACTTAATATATAATTTACAAAGAATTTTTAAAAACTCATACCTGTAATCTGGAAAATTAATAACTTAAAAAACATAATCAAAGCATAACTTTAAAAAAGAACTAATAAGCTGTATCTAAGCAGATGCCTGTAAACTTATTTTTAAAGCAAAGTTCATGGAGAAAGCTTCTTTCGCTTGTGTGTTTACACATTAACTCTATAAGGCGATTTCACACAGCAGGGCACATCTCAACTTTTGACAATTTTGCCTTTCGTTTTAAACGGAAGGGTGGTTTACTGTTTGTTTATTGGCTGTTGTAAACATGAAAATGAAGGGAAAGGGCATTATAGTAGTTTGGGACGTTGTGATAAATTGCTCTATTCATTCTTCTGTGTCTATATTCTTTGTAGCCTCGAGCAGCGAAATCAAACGCAAAATAACCAAAAAAACTCAAACTGGACCAAATCCCAAGTACAAAAGATGTAATATAATCCGGCATTTACTTGTAAATACATAAAGTGATATTTATTTTGTAAAATAAAAATAATAGTAATAGTTTTATTGAGAATAACTAATTTTATTACATTCAATTTTGAATGCTGCTAAATATACGAGATGAAATATTTATTTACAGAATACTCTATAGCCATTATTTTTCTAAACACTTCTTGTTTTTAAAATCAATTTTGAATTTTTGTTTTAATGATATTTTGTATGCCATGAATGAAAAAAAAAAGTGAGAAAGTCTCTTCGATTCTTTAGAAAAATGTACTGAAATCGAACGAAGACAAATGTAAGCAACGGTGTATCATATACAGGTGCAGACATTTTTGTATATATTTATATATATTTAAGTAGTTAAACTTTGATATGTGTGTTTTTGAAATAAAAAATAAATTTTTAAAAATCAGTTGTGAAGTTTTTATTTCTCTTCCGTTTCTTTTTCCGCACTAAACCTTGTGTACGGGGAAGAGTTGCTAAGAGTTTTCTGAGAAGATACAAGGATAGGGCTAATGTTCTCCTTTTGAATTTGTTTTGGCTGTGGAATATATATATATATATATATATATATATATATATATATATATATATTCCTCATAGACATATATATGTCTATCTATATACATGTGTGTATATAAACATAGGTTTACATACATATGTATATATATATATATATATATATATATATATATATGTGTGTGTGTGTGTGTGTAATATAGGAAGGGAATAATATTGTAATATGGAAATTGTGTAATATAGGAATAACAGATCTAGGAATATGCCCCCGAAAACAAAAAGTAATAAGGGAAAAAACCCTACAAAGACCCTAAGTGTGGGAAACAAACAAAACCTCCAGCAAACACACAGTTGTGAACCACCTGTGGGCTAGGATGACGCAATTTTAATCCCTTTTTGGCGTTACAGAAGTCATAAAATCAAACGGGTAAATCTCCCGTGACACTATAGAGTCACATAACTTGTGGTAGTTAATCCCCCGCGCCAGCCACCTGTGCGTCCACCACAAGATAGCTTCCCACGCTATCTGTTCGCTAGACTTAAAAAATAACGAAAAAGTGCAAGGACCAATGAAGAGGTCCAAGAACGCCCCAAACACGCTCTCGCAAATTCTAAATGTCAGCCACAAAAACACACCCCAAAACCCCATAGTGTAAGATTATACAATTCCGAAAAAGAGTTAATATTCTGTACCCTATTAGTTAGAATAGTTTATATTCTGTATCCAGCAGTCAGTTAGAAAAGAAGAAATTCTCTCCTCAGCCGTCAGCTAGCTAGTTAGTATATTCTCTCCCCAGCAGTCAACTCGTCAGTTAGTATGTTCTTGCCCCAGCCGTGAGTTAAACCAGTCGTGTCAATTAGACTAGTCATGTCTTTGAGATCAGTAGCTCTTATAGCAGACTTTGTATCACTACAGTACTTCGTGTGCATACCTCATATGAGCTCATGTCCTGGAATATCAAGGATGAATAAAGAATTAATCTGGAAGAAAACTAGTATCCCGGCTGCTTAATTAAAGACGGACAATCCAGACATGACATATATATACATACAGGATGTCCATAATAAAAGTCCCACTTTCAAAAGGCTGAAAAAAAAAAGAACCACTGGTCAGAATGACTTCAAATTTGAACTGAATATACTGGAAGAAGGGGGAAACGATTTAGCATTAAAAAAATCCAAAATGTATCAATAAATGGCGCTGTAAGCGGCATAACGAAAGTGTATTCGGTTACAATTGACATTTTGAATAGAAATACGACGGCTTTGGCATGAGTTGCACAGTAAACCAACTGTAGTGTTCAATGTGCATATGTGTTTCGGTCGTTTGACAGAAAAAATGATTTACAAGTCGGTCAACAGTTGTGGCACTGTTAGTTGAAAGTTAGTTGTATATACGATAGACTTTGCAGCCATATGAAAAGTCATATTAATTCTTAATAATGTCTTTATTCATATATATTGCACAGTTTAACAGCCAACCATCAAATATGGCGGGGCATAACTAGAGTTCACATTCTAACAAAGGAACCTACTCAGCCAGGGCACATGCAGCAACCCTTTCTCAGGACGTTCTCTCTCAATCCTTACGCGTCAAGGGCTTTTATAATAAGTTATTAAAAATTCGTGCGCCTGCATTAAAAGAGTGCGCTGCATTTCTACTCTCAAACCCCTAAATTATTAATTTTACACTTATAAACCAAGCATAATTATATATTTTCCCTACTACATTTGGTAGTAGAGACACATGGCAGGTTTTTTGCCACGAGCGCTAAAGAACATAGGCCCGGCCCTATTTCGCCACGTAAAAATAAGTGTTCGGAGAGCTCGATGGAGAGTTTTCTCAAGCATATCAACCAAAGCTGGTAAAGACATTAATACATTCAAGCTATAACCCAATTTTAATTTGTGAAAAACAAAAAGTGGGACTATTTGAGATACACTCTCTGTTTAGAATAATCTGCATTTTCTCTCCAAAAAAGTTTGATAACCATCGCTCACGCAAGCGTGTCAGAAACACAATTTCCATCAGTTTCAGAAAAGTCAACAGCAAACTAATGTGCGTCGTTCTGATTCCACGAGAATCCTTCGTGATTTATAAGTGTGGTGATTTGTCGACAATTATCCGCCTTTTAAACCTGTTTACACCACACTTGTAGAACAACTGAGAAGCACTGATGACTTTATTACCCCTTTGCGGTACATTGTTGCCAAAAACTACCACACACACAAAAAAAATAAATAAATAAAGAGTTTATGCAGAAATTAGAGTAGAGCAAGCAAAGGTGAAAAAGAAAGTTCATTTCCAGGGGACATTAACCACCGTTTGTTATATTCTCATTAATTAGTTTTCCCCATAAGCAACCCTTAGAAACACTCTGCCTCACAATCTACCATCTCATTCCCCCAGAACCTGACAATAAGCAAGGATCTATTGCTAACAAATATGATTTCCATTTTCCATTCCTCCATTCACTGTAAATTGGCATTTTAAAACCTTTAATGTCTTGGTCTCGTTACCATGGAGACCAATGTGTGACGGAACCAAAACGGAAGTAAATCCAGCTGCTATGAAAGAGATGTATATAATTGAAGGATAAAAGAGCTTAAAATGAAATTGTTTTAAAGGAAAAAAACCAAATTTGGATTTTTTTTTCCATTATAAAAATTTACCCATCTGAGGCGGTTCGGGTATAGGCGCGGCAGAACTACAACACCTTCTTTTTTTACATATAAATATTAATTAATTTATTTATTACATTTGCTTGAAATAATTTATTTCATCATCAGTAATAAAAAAAGGCATGCTACAGCTCACAGAAGGCTAAATTAATTTGGATGGATTGGCTTTGTTGATCAACTGTTATACTACACGAGGGCTAAAGAGATCAAGACCTACTACTAAAAACGAACGGCTACAAACATCCATACCAAGGATTCAAACACACGAACTTTGTTACTGAAGATCAGCTCCTTATCATTCGGCCAAAGGCCGTAGCTAGAAATTATTTTCGGTGGGGGACCAAGGGGAAAGATTTCGTTTTTTGTGAATGATACTTGAGTAAAACTACAGGTTTTCTTATATGTTTGTATACCTCTAATGAGTACAATAACACAATATGGTTTTAAAATAACAAAATGATTAATAAATGATATAATGAAAATTTTAAAGCTTAGATTAGGTGATGAAGCCTCTGCACAATGAATTTAAAAGTAAAATTAACATTAAAAACCGTTTTTACATTTGTTCGTTTAAATTTGTCTCTCATTTAACTATATACCAAAATCTAATCTAACTTAATAATACGTAATAAGTTGAAGCTATTTTAGAAGATAGAATCTGTGTCAAAATATTCACCATGAAGCACCGCAAACAGGAAGACAATATACAATAGATTACGGAAAATGATCTTGAGATGAATGATCCTAGAGAATGGGGGTAGATAAAAGCCTTCGGTCCCGCAAGACATTTATTCTGAGAACACTGTTGTCTATGCACAGCTAGGCAGATGACACACCTACACAAGTGGTCCATTTTCTTTCTACGAAACTGTCTTTTAGAATTTTGGAATTTCGGGGAGGAACCGGTCCCCTAAATACCCTCCCTTGCCTACGACTTTGATTCGGCCCTCGGGAGGCTAATTTAGAATTGCAGCACTGTGTTTATCACAAATCCGTATTTTAGGAATCTTGATGCGCGCGCAACCTTTTACTGTTTTACTCGCAGTTAATTAGAGATGTAAAAAACCCGGAATTTCGAAGAGGTGGGAATAAACCCAGCTCAACTCCGTTGGAAAACATTTGAATTTTCGGATTCATTTTATTGTTTTTTTTAGTTATCTAAAATGGTAACAATCTTTACTAGCTGTACTAAGAGTTTCAAAAAGTTGAAAATATTTTTATTGCTTTCCTAAAGATATACATTAATGCTTTATAAAAACTTAAAAAAGTCAAGATACTAATTGTTCTTCGAGAATTTAAACATTATTAGAATGGTAATAAAATTAATACTGTAATGTAATAGTTATATCAAAAATAATTATGCTCTAAGAATTTTTATTTTATTACTAATTTTTTTTCATATTTTATGCATTTTCTATGCTTTTAAAGTACTGTACTATAAATGTAATTATTTTTTGTCCTTAAAATAAATTTTTGCACATTTTTATTAATTCTTATTTATGTAATATTTTATTATGTCTGTTACATAATCAAAGTAGTTACACTTTGATTATCAAGGGTTGATAATCAAACTTTGATAATCAAAGATAACTACTTTACATATCAAAGTTTGATTATCAATAGTGATGATCAAACTAGAATACTTTGATTATCACAGTACTATTAAGTATCATAATCAAATATAACTACTTTGATTATGATACTTAATAATAAATGCTCATTTAAAAATATACAATTTTGTAAGAGCTAAAATATCTATTTAAGAATTATTTGCCCAGTTTTTTTATGTTTCCTTCCTTAAATAAAATTTAGTTTTATTGTTTACGTGATCCATATCGAAGCTCATAAGATACAATGAAAACAAGTAATGTTTTGCCAACGAAAAGTTGAGTTTTAGTCAGCACTCATGTCTGTTTACAAACATGCACTTTCTCTATAAAGTTTGTATCAAGAAGTTCCTTTTTAATTCGGCTAGTCAATGATTATCTGGCATCTCGTATGCTGTACTGGTCTCTCCCATTTACTCTTTAATTTGTTGTTGTGTTATGTTTCTGCCCTCAAGCAACCATTGCCTAGTTTTTATGTTTCCCTATACCCACTCATAGCCAATACAATTCTAATAGTTGTTTGCCCAAATCGTACGTATCACAGAACTAAGTTCTGTGCCAAATCCATCCTGTGATCCTGTGAAGTTCCTTTAACCCAACTTGTAGTGTATGTATAGCGCTTACCGTGTTTATTCCGTCGCTTTAAATATGTGAACATTACAATCATAGATATAAAATATTTCGTTGATTCTATTACATTTATTACAAAGCCTGAAAGCCATTTTTGAAAGTTAAATATTTCTGAAAAGTAGTATAAATAATGGCAATATACCGTTGGAATGATTTCAACTGTTGCCAAAACATTAATAATGCTATTATTAATTCCTTCGCTAGAAACAAAACAAGAATGGATTTTACTTTTAAGTAAATTTTTAGTAACGTATGCTAAAACAAAAATTTATAGACAGTAAAAATTAATTTTTGTGTCTGAAAACTATTTTCAACATTGAAAAGAATTAAAAACAACTCAAATAACTATAAATCAGGATAAGCTAAATATACTTACAATGATTTCAAACGGAAAAAAAACTGTTCAACATTTTCACAACATCAAAGAAAATAATATTGACTTTTTTGCCTGAATTGATTTAATTTTTAAGAAAGAAGTGCTAAAATATATTTTTATGAATAATAAACAATTTTTGTATGCATTTATTCGTTTAATTTTATCGAAACATATTTTAAGAGTTGTAGCATCCCTGCAATTTCAAATTACAAGCTATCACTCCTACCCATACTTTCAATATCTTTTCAATACATCTCGTTTAGTTTAAAACACAACGATCTACTTTTAATGCACATAAAAGCTAATGAGATCAAGTCCTATACAGTCTAATTTAAAATCGATTTTGAAGGGTAACAGACATGTATACTAATCATAAGATCAGGGTTGGCATGATTTAAATCAGCTGATTTTTTTGAAAAAATCATTGATTTAAATAATTTTTTTCACTTCTTTTAAAACCTATATTACAAAGACAGGAGAATTGGGAATCAATCATCATAGTAATACCAATAAGTAAATAAGTGTAAATAGATAGCATGTACTTTCCAAGAATTTAGGAGTTGTTATCAGAAAGTATATAGTAGGGGTAGTACAATGATTGATTATGACTGGTGAAATTCATTTTATGTAATGGAAGGTAAAGAGAGTATTACAGAACTTGAAATCCAATTTGTCTACCAAATAACAACAGCCGTATCTTCATCTGCTGTTCATTCTAGCCTTCATAACCAATTAGGAGTGGGTAAAACATCAAAGATAGAGTTTTTATTGAAACAATTAAATCCACAATTCGGTGATTAAAAAATATTGAAATATTTGTGATTTGTTTTTTAAATAAATAGTTTGCATTAAAAGAATATATAATTTGTTCTTTAAATTTATATCTTATTTAGTTTGCACTATCCAATTACAAAATAATGGAATGTATTTAGATTAAAATTTATATATTTAATTTTAGGTAATCAGTGTGTAGAATATACTAGATAGATGTCACTTCTTATAACAAACTATTCTATGTATATTGCAAAAAACATAAACACAACAATTAAAATTAGTATTCAGAAAAAAATCAAAGAAATTCAATTTAAATAAAAAAAATCTTATTTAAATCAAATAAATCTGATTTTTTGATTTAAAAAAAAGATCATGATGTTTTTCCAACCCTTCTTAAGATTTTGGCTGATAAATTCAAATTACAAAAGGCAACACCCTACTTGTTGAGTAATCATGCTTAGCTAAAATTTTAAAATGAAAGCAGAAAACAGCATTCATAGAAAAAAAAGAGACTTCAAACAATTATAAGTCAATAGCTTTATTGAACCAGTTCACCTGATTGTTAGACAAGCCCCATACCGTTTGTGCTGGCAACAAAGGGCGTTGGAAATACAAAAGAAGCCTCACAAACAACAAAATCCCGTAAACATAAATAGATAAGGTAAAAAGTGTAACATTGTCTATACACATCAAAAGATAGATTGAAAGGAAAAATCTAAAAAAATAACACAATATTTCTTTTTCAAAAAGGGAATGTTATGAAATATAACTAAGTACGTTGGGATATCGCAACAAAACAAGGAACTCAACACAATTTCTTGTTTAAATAACACAACATGCATCTCAAAATTATATTTTGATTACAAATACACTTGCAATGTAAAAAGCTGTCAACAATCAGTAATACTGTGATAAAAGAAAGTGGTAATGCTTCAATTCAATAAGCGTTCACAGAAAAATGGAATAACTGTCACAATAATCCATGGTTTTCTTTTATAATATCACATAATTTTGCAATTAGGTTCAAATAACATGCTCTAATATATGCTTATTGTAAACTATAACAATATTACATTGTTCCTACAACACAACTAATCATTTAAAAATAAGTCGAAACATACAATACAATGTTCAATAAGAACTCAGAGAGTTAAAACTTTCCCATTAGAAATATCACACATTCTTTTTCACTTGCGATTTCATGGATTTAGATCAGAAGTTAAAATGTACCATAATTTCTAGATAACAGTTGGTGAAGTGGAAAAATACTGAGCATATTTTTCACTCTTTTCAGCAGGTCTGAGACAAAATATTTTTCAACATAATACATATATAAAGTATTGGAATCCCTTCACCTCCCCTAGACTTAAAACACTGAAACTTGTTTGTATATTGACAGTAGATTTTAACATACAAACACTAATAAAAAGGGTTTTTGCTAATTACTCAGCTGTTGTTTTTAAACGAAGAATCATTTATGAATAAGAGCTATTGAAAATTAAACAGCTTCTGAGGAAGAGGAATCTAAACAAAATTAACTGGTAAAATACTATTCTAACAGAACAATTCAGCTAACCTTTTCAGTTTGTATGCATCTGCATAGACTTCTAATTAAACAACAAGTGCAAAATTTCTTTAAATTTAAATGAAATATTCTCATAATTGAACAATTTATATATTTAAACTATTGTGAAGCAAAATTCTTGAAATACTTATAAAACTTTTTTTGAAAAATACCCTCAATAGAATACATACTGCTTCTAAAAGATTGTTTAAAACATTTCTCTTAGTATAATATTAAAATGAATAACTTTATTACGAGAAAGGTAAAAAAAAAAAAAAATCATAAAATTCCTGTAGATATTTAAAATTTACAATTAATATTTGCATATAAACTTATATACTTATTAAAATTAATATAATCTATATTTAAAAATTATGTAAAAATGAATCTACTATTTACAAAGAGATATTGTACATTTCTTATTTTAATTGAAACCTTTAGGGAAAGGCCTTTAATAATTTATACCTCTTTTGATTATTAGAAATTATGGTATCCCATCAGGTGTGTGCTAAAAAAATTGACAAAGCTTTGCAGGGTAAGATATTTTCTTTTGCATTCTCATCAATAAAAGGAAATTTAATCATCTGAAATATAAAATTTTAAATACAAATTTTCATTCTTTTTTACAAGAGAGTACTACTTTACACCATTAACACTACAGAGTAAGAAATAAACTGACTAAGATCTGGTTTGTAAACTCTACTATACAGAAAAAACTACAAAAAAAAAAAAGGAAATGTAACACAAATAAAAAAAAATGTCTTAGTCTCTAAGTACAAATAAATACACAAGTACAATAAAATAATTCAACACTATGTATCGTTCACCACTAAATATTTTGCACAACCTATTCAAAAATAAGGTTCTAAGGTAATGTAACTGACCCATCAATGCCAGTTTATCGCCGCACGATACCCTAGGCATTTGACTAGAAATTATACACACTAATATGCTACAGGGCAAAGAGATGACATACTGGCTAGGGAGAATAAATCACTTTTTGAGCCAAATTTGTTCTGAGACCTATGTCTGTCTAGTTGAAAAAATAATAGTCAGAAGACAATTAGTGATAATTAGAACTAATGTCTCTCATTGAGCAAGGCAGAAAAAGTCTCAACCAGGGGTGCATGTACTTTTTAAATACAAATAACAGCAATAGAATTAGATTTCGTGTCACAAGTACAGACTTGCATATGTCATTAAGGTATCAGCATTTTGATATTGTATTTTATGCACAGAAGTTTAAAAAAATTATTTATAATTCAAACAACTTTAGGCTAGTTTGGAAAATATAGAAAATTTGCTTTTATTAATGGAAGACAAAACATTTGTGTTAAAAAAAAAAAGATGTCAGAAGAGTAACAATGTTGCTGAAATTTTTACTTGATCAAACACAATTAATTTTGCAGGCATGTTTGAATTGAAAACTATTTTTACCAATCAACTTTAAACTGTTTTCCCTCATTAGATCCTTTATGAAACTCACTGCAATTGATCAGTAGTTTAGTGTAGGGAGGGAGGGTGGCAAAATCAATATTACCAAATATAAAAATGAAGGATCAAGAAATTATTAGTAAATATTTATTTATTTACATATATTGAAAGTTGATGTTAAATATGATTTTCATTCAGAGAATAAAGAAATTATGATATTACTACTGCTGGTAGTTTTTAAATATCTGTTATATTTTTTGATTAACACAAAGTTCTTTTTTTAATAGTAATAATACAGTTGAGGAATAACTATTTATTAATATTAGAATTCAAAACATATTTTACAGTTAATTTTTTTTTCTTAAATTTTGGAGGAAAAATATCATTGCTGATAAATATTTTCGTTGCTTCCAAAATTATCTCAATAATAATATATTTCATAGGGAGAAAAGACAGCAGAAACTTACGCTATACGTCTGCCCTTGAAGAGCCTATTAATCCAACCTTATAGCCGAAATTATTTGACCCAAAGAATTTTTTAAGTTAAATATTGCCAGGGAATTAACTACTAAATTTAATATCATTATTTTTGATAACTGTACTAAACAGGTAAAGACTACTTTTTAAGTTTTTTAAAATGCCATATATCTATTAAGGCAATAATTTGACTACAAATAAAATTAATATTTTTAAAAAATACTATTTAAATTATTAATTATTTCAATGTCTATTGAAGTTGCACTATCACATATTAATAGTTTACAATATTAAGATATATTGAAGATTTAATGATCAATCATGCCAATTAAATACAGTAGAATTGTCTTATGTATAAATAGTCTTTAAAATTTCATTTTAAATGTCAAGAATACACACGAAAGATTACTATTTATGAATAGTAAGCAAGAAATTTAAATCATATTAAGAAACAAAACATTGAATCTGATTATACTTTTTTTTCTGAATATACTTATAAGGATTGTATTAAAAGGATCAAGCAGTTTTGTCCTGTAGTTAACGTCTTTAATGAGCATATAAAATAAATTTTGACTCACACCCTCTACTAGAATCCTTGAATGCAAAAATTAAACTCTAAATTTTAGTTTTTTGGACAACATTATAAATTAAAAAAAGGATAAGAACTGAAGTACTGTTATGAAAATTGTTCTTAATATACATATCTATTTATATATATATATATATCTCTGTATATGTAGATATACATGCATACATACAGATTAAAATCTAGCTTAATATAACAACAAAATGCAATGGAATTTCTTCTGTACAACAGGATACTCTACTCACATCTTAAACAAATGTTGTTATTTAGTCTTGCTCAACTAATAAAAATTTTTTCTATATAAAACTAGTCTGCAGTTGTTTGCAATAGATTGAATATTCTCTTTCAAAGATAATGCTTTTAAATAACACACTAAGAAATAAACAAAGAAACCAGCATATTATAAATACAAAACACAATAAATGGTGATTTTTATAAAATAAAATGTTTAGAAATGCACTTTTGTTACTCATTCAGTATAATGCATGACAATGCATTTAAAAAGTTTTTTTAATGGAAGGGATTCTTTTGAACCCAAGTGGATATTTCTTTCCTAGCATAATTTTTCTTAAATCAGTGAGTTTTACCAATGTACTAATTTTAAATAAAGGAGTATATATATAAATATATAATATGTATGTATATACACATACTTTATATATAGATAGAAGTTTTTACTCCTTTAGAAATACATTAAATAGAAAAGAGTTTAATGGTTACATTAAAAATTTTGCTAGTGATGCACAGGTTTAAAAAAATCCCAGTGGAGTGCAGAAGACTTAAAATGTATATTTATCTAATTTATTGCATTACCTTATTTGCAATCATTAGAGTTACTAAAAAAATTTAGGTGCAAATTTATATAAATAATATTTTTTAATTCTTATTTGTCTATATCACTTCATTGTAGTAAATCTACAGTACAATGATTAATGGAATATATATGATTTCACAATGCACTGTTTTTACACTATACAATAAATAAAAATATTGAAGTTTTGATTCTACAGATTTTAATGTTACAAGCAAAGCTATTAAAATACTGTAATATGCTGTTTTAGAACACAGGGTTCAAAATCCTTCTTTGTAGTTATATCAGAAACACCATAATTCAAGAGTAAACATTTTCGATGTAATTAAAAACAAATGTTACTTTCGATAAAATAAACTTCTCCGGCATAATTTTTGTAACTACTCTCCTTATTAAAAAGAAATATTTTCTTTAGCAGAGCCCACTTCAGAAATATTTTACCCAAAGTCTCAAGACCTAAACGCATTAGGCATTAATGGCTGATCTAATTCCATTAGTAGGAATAAGAAATGAGATACTGATATCTACAGCTTAAACATGGAATGTAATGAATGAGAATAAACATTAAAACAATTTGCTATGCTGAATGAGCTTTTTCAAATCAGATTTAAAATTAGAAACCAGTATTTTCTCTTTTATTTGCTCATGGCATAAAAGTCATGTACAATGCAGTATTTTCTGTGAACTATAATGAAAATCTTGAATTTCAAAACTCTTTGTAGCACCAGTATTATTAACTCGTTACAAGAATAAGTCAATAAATTTAACAGGAATGACTATATGTTAGTGATTATTAGCAGAAATGTAGCAGGAATTTATACAGAACAAGATTTGAAATGGAAAAATATTTAGATCATCATTTCAATTTATATAAAACTTTCTCACTTAAAAAAAGCTCTTAATTTTGGAAACAAAGGAAATTCTGAAACTAGAACTTTCAGAAAGAATGAAAACTGTAACAAGAAAGACATCTAAAAAATAATAATTGCTCGTTCCTTTAACATAAATATCCAATATCTTTAGAAGTTTGCTACAGCAACACAGTCTATGAAATCTAACAAGAAAACCACTAGTCAAACACTAATTTATGTGATGAAGTTTAAACATATAAGGACAGTGTAAAATGTTGAATTTATTGAAGTTTTTTTTCAACCCTGTAATTGTTAACTTCAGAGTAAAAAGGTAGTTTTACCACACACTATTCTGATAAAATAATAATTAGATAATATTTCCTTGACTCTAAAATGGTCAAAGATCAAATATAGAGATGATAATGTTTCTCTGAAAGATATCACAGAGGCTGGCACAATTTACACACAAAACATTTTTAAATTTTCAAGCAAATTTTATTTGAAATGAATGACAGGAGTTTCAAGAGATAATTAGTTTGAATTAAAACAACAAGCAATGAATTCAATCAAAACTAAACACCCCTGTGATGAGATTTGGGTAAATAAATTAGACTAACAGGCAATCGCAACACTTGATAATTGGCCAGAGATGTCAAAAAATGTTGACAATCTATTTTATTTATATTTATTTATTTATATTTATATATATATAGTATATATACAGATGGAGGGCCTGCGCTGTGGACGTTGAAAGTTCTATACGCATCTGTACAACAACTTTTTAAGTACTACAAATGCACCTAGGGACAGTGACGGAGCTCGATTGGAATATATGCGCCAAGTCCATTCCACAAACAAAGTGCAAACAGATGAAAAAACTTGATTTTAATCTAAAGCAGAAACAAAAAACAGAATCAGTCAGTGATTTGCATTAGTCACCGATTATCTGCGAGTGAGTGCGTAACAATAGCGTCGTGTCTTTTTGTATGGCCGGTTTCTATTTTTACGCTCGTCCACACACCATTGGGACCAGCAGCATGTAAGTCTCGGGAGTCCACAAGAGACAAATACTGAAAAATAGTCCATGGACTTTAATAGCGTTGCTGGAATTCATGATGCCATCGGTTAAAGTCAATATAGAAAACTGTCACGGAACCATTGGCTAACCCAGCCAACAGGAATCTGAAATGGAAAAAATCAATTATATGAGGAGAAATTCTTTTATAAACATGTATTCAATCCTGTTTTTATATTTTTTGGTGTACATAAAAAAATTCAAATACAAATAATAATTTAAAATGAAGAGACAAACATACAAAATTTAAGATAATTCTGGAATTTTAAAGCTCTTTCAGAATTGGTATTAATTGCTAGAGAATGACAATTTGTTTCAAAGTTGAAACCCTTCACAGATATTGTTTTCATCCCCAAAATCATTCTTTTTCGAATCATCAGTAAGAATTTATGTAATTTATACTATCACTTTTATTTGCAAGTTCTTCCTAAATTATTTTATCCACATCAATTTCTTTGAAAGTACTTTTAATTGGAAAAGTATTTAAGTAAAGTTGAAAAGCTATTTCTTGGCAATCAATATGAATACTAAAAGGACTTTAAAGTTCCAAAATGAGCTCATTGCAGAATATTTAGTCTGGTATGTCCAAGTGGCTAATCAAGAAACAAAACTCTCCTTGCAAAAACTGATACCTTACTATACCCCAAAATTGTCAGCTCTGAACAAGTTCAAGGTAGCATTTTCAAGTGATAAAACTGATTCTTAACCAGTTCTCCACATAAAAATTTATGTACTTGACTACAATGAATAGTTTTAAATGCACATTTTAGAATTTATATAAACAAATGGAGCAGTTAAAATTATTATCTTGTGGATAAATTAAATTTTTTCTTGTCTGAAAAACCAATTATGAGATTTTAATTAACTTATTTTCTAAGTAGGACATTTTTTTTATATGACTCAGAGTTACCACATAATTTTTTAAATGTGTTGCAAACAATGTATTTTATAGCTACTTATTAAGTTCCACAACATTTTCATGTGGTTTCTTTTATAGCATTCCTATCTCCGACATTAAAATGAAAAAGTTTGAAGTATATTATGAATTTTACAGGAAAAAATTTTAAAATACAAAATACTGAAAATCATAAAAGAACACATATAGAGACATATAACAGTTAGAAACCTGCATTTTGATTTTTAATTTCAGTAAATACAAGAATTTCTCATTTTATATGCTTAATACTAAAATTGGACATAGGATACAAATTAAATTAAAAATGTTTGAAATATTTGATACAGCAAAAGGATCCTATTAATATCTAGAAAAATATTGAGTTATATATAAGAAAACAACTTACTTCTGATCATGAGACAGGGCCAAAGAGCGGACACCACTATCACATGCTGCAAATGCATACAGTAGAGCAAGGTTGAATGTTCTCCATACTTCTACAATACCTTTATCACTACCAGTCATCATATATTCACCATCTCTGCTCATTGTTAAACACTGTAAAATAAATATAGTATTATTCTGTTAGTCTTTTAGGCAAGTTAATTTAATCAGTAAAACAATTTTAATTATTTTTGTGTCTTTTATTTAAAGAGATAATTCAAGAGTTAATTTTTTACAGAATGAATTTCCTTTGTCAAGAACATGTAAGATATGTACTCAAACATATCAAATTTATCAGAAAAAAAAAGTAGTTGAAACATTGAAGTTATACATACACACTGTGCGATATGCCTTGGAAGGGGGCAAGCCCTCTCTACCTCCCAGATTTTTTTAAATTCTCTGTATACAAAAGGTTTTTAATCAACAATGTCATTTTAAACAAAGGCAATAGTAAAAAAGCCATGGCAAAAATTTTTCTATAAGAATTTGTTATTTTCCCAATGCAGGAGATTTTAAAAATGATATAGTGATGAATAAATATACACACACACATATATATAGATATATATATTGCATATAGATATATATATTACAAATATATATATATATTACAAATATATATATATATATATAGATATATATATAGATTACATATACATATATATATATAGATATATATATTACATATATATATATATATATATAGATATATATAGTACATATATATATATATAGATATATATATTACATATATATATATATAGATATATATATAGTACATATATATATATATATAGATAGATATATATATTACATGAAACATAGTGTAGCATGCCATGCTTCAGGGATGTAACATGGTCGAAGGGGTGTAATCATCAGCAAAAAGAATAAGATTTATTAAGAGATATTTTGCAGCATCTTTATTTAGCAACGTCCAACAGCAAAATCTCTCAAAAAATGGTTGTGTGGCCTTTTATTACTTTGGGGACACCACAGGCGTGAGAAAAGGAATGTGCTTAATCAGTAAAGTAGGTTGGCTAGTTAATTTTGCCAACAGGAGATTTTTTACGACAAAAGAGTTTAATGCCAAGAGGCTACTAAGAAAAGATAAAATCGCAGATTTGGTGTGGTTTTTTAATACAGGAGTTAGTAATTTTAGTTTAAAACTAAAGTTTTAAATTTTTACATTACATATATATATATATATATTCATAAAATTTAAATGCATAATTTTTACTACATATATATAACTCTGGAGATATTTAACATTCTGTATTTTAAAACTCACAAAGATACTAAATTTTAAGACAAGATCTAAAGAATTTAAAGTTTATTCTTTTGCACTTAATACAAAATGATTGTACAGCAAAGCAAATTTTTTTAATACCATACTGACCACAAATAAATTTTATTCACTTTTTATTTTTCATAGTGTATACATTCAGCACTATCAAAAATAATAATAATACACTTGTCTGTAAAAAAATGTTTAAAACTTTATGACTTTGGAATTATACTTTATAGCTCATAGTATAAAATATAGTTCCAACATAAAATATTACACAAAAATGAAAATTTTTAATAGAAAGTAGGTTTTTGCGCTGGTTAAAAGTCAAAAAGTATTTTACATAGAAATACATGTTTTAATAAACTATCAATTTCAATAATTTTTAAGAGCAAAAAATATATTGCATAAATACCTTAACAGTGTAACACAAGATTTAAATTAGTAAAAAAGTATAATTTTAAAGAAGTTCACTAAAGCTGTAATATTTTTATATTAACCTAACAGTATTGATGTTAGGAACTGATCAACCAAACTGAGGAAATTGTTACATAAATTTTCACAATAAAAGTATGAAGATAAATATATCTTTTGGTTTGTGATCATATTAGTGTTTTGACAAGAACTCTGAAGACAAAGTTATTTTATTTCAGATTTTTATTTTTGCAACTTCTATCTTGGAAGGCCAAATGCAGAATTCTGGTAAAAGAAAAGGTGCCTTTTAGACAATTTTTTCAATTTTCTTCACTTTCTCCTTATATTCTACTGACCTTCTTGCCTTCTCTTATTTCTTCGCTAACCTAATTTTAAGTGAAAATGTCACCAGCAAAAACCACACCAAGTTATGTTCTTCAATGCATTAGCCAATTCATTGCGAGCAATATGTTGTAACGTGAGCAAAAACCTGCACCAAGTTACTAAACCAAGCCAATCAACTATGAGTCAAACAGCAAAATGACAAAAACAACACATTCTCATGACCTGGGATATTCAAATAGCACTGTAAAGGAAACCGTAAAGGGTGTCCCGTTTGGGTTTCGAAATCAGAAGTATAATACTGAAGTAGTTCAGAAGTATGTTCTTAATGGCATTAATTAATTGCTCAAAAACAACGCACTTTTAATATAAAACACCTTTTATTATATTTACGTATGTGAGATTTTTAAAACACAGAAAATGTCACATAGAAGAATTTATGCGTAAATAATATTAATATGTCAAAACACAAAAGCAACTCAAGAGCCATTTTTTCTTGCATACGAAAGAGCAACCACGTTTTTACTAAAAAATATCGTTCGTTACCACTCGCAACTTACAAAGAAAAAAATAAAATAAAAAAGATAATATGCGGGTAGAACATCAATTTTAACAGACAATGTGACAAAGGGATTGGAACAATGAATGGGGGGGGGAATGAGCATTTGCCTCATGGTAGATCTAGTTTTTGTATGAAACACCATATTATAAGAAGTTTATTATACATAGAAGAAAACACTTTTCTGTATGTACAAAATTTTATTCATAATTTTCAAAGACATTCATAATTTTCAAATTTTTTAAACAATAAGCAACGAATAAACAGAAAGAAAACAATAGTGTGTACCTGAATGGGATAGTGATGAGTATCATTTCTGAGCCTTCTGCCATTAATAGTAAAGCAGCAAACATTGCACTGATCATAACAAACAACAACTAATCCCTCTCGGCACAGTGCACACAATTCTGGGGAACGGAAATTTTCAGGTGCTTCCAGAGACCTCAACAGATCTCCATTTGTAGTATGAACTAAAACAGGCCCATCTAATAAAGGGGATGAAACATTGATATTATTTAGGACAGTATTATTTAATAAATATGTTGAAATTTAAATGAACTGTGCATAAATCCATACAAAAAACAAGCAGTTACAATTAAATTTTACAACAAAACATGAAAATTAGTTTTTATCAACAAAGTAACATTAATATTTAATCTTTTCCTTGATGAAAATAAGACACTGCAATATTTTTTTTTCTAAAGGTAATGCAAGAAAACTTTAAAGTCATTGTTAACATTTTAAATATGATTTAGCTTATTTCAATAAAAAAAATTTTCCATCTCAGAGGGTATGTACTACACTGAAGAGCAAAAAAAAAACTGGTATAGGCATGCATATAAAGAGATAAGGAACCAATCAGAATATGGCATTGCAGTCGGCAACACCCATATAAGACAACAAGTGTCTGGCACAGTTATTAGATCCGTTACTGCTACTACAATAGCAGATTATGAAGATTTAAGTAAGTCTGAAAGTGGTACTATAGTCGGAACAAGAGAGATGGAACATAGCATCTCTGAGATAAAGATGAAATTTTGATTTTCCTGTATGACCATTTCCATGAATATCGGGAATCCAGCAACGCATCAAATAACTGACATCATTGTGTCCAAAAAAAGATCATGCAAGAACAAGGCCAACAATGACTGGGGAGAATCAATAAATGTGACAGAAGTGCAACTCTTCAGCAAATTGCTACAGATTTTAATGCTGGGACATCAACAAGTGTAAGCGTGTGAACAATTCAATAAAATATCATCAATATGGGCTTTTGGAGCCGAAGACTCACTTGTGTACCCTTGATGATGGCACGATACAAAGTTTTGCGCTTTACCTGGGCCCATCAATACAGACTAGAAACGCATTGCTTGGTCAGAGTCGCTTTTCAAATTGTATCAAGCAAATGGATGCAAATGGGTATTGAGACAGTCTCCTGAATCCATGGACCTGCATGTCACCAGGGGACTGTTAGAGCTGGCAGAGGCTCTGTGATGGTATGGGGTGCATGCAGTTGGGGTGATGTGAGACAATACGTCTAGATATGTTACTGAGAGGTGACACATATGTAAATATCCTATCTGATCACCTGCACAAATTCATGTCCATTGTGCATTCCGATGGACTTGAGGAATTCCAGCAAGACAATGCGAGAACCCATACATCCAGAATTGCTACAGAGTAGCTCCAGAACAATCTTCTAACTTTAAACACTTCAGCTGACCACCAAAATCTCAAGACAGGAACATTATTGAGCATATCTGGAATGCCTTGCAACATGCTGTTCAGATGAGATCTCCACCACCTCGTACTTTTAGGGATTTATGGACAGCCCTGAAGGATTCATGATGTTAATTATCTCCAGCATCGCTTCAGACATTATTCGAGTCCATACCATGTTGTATTCTGACACATCTACATGCTTGCGGTAGTCCTACACAATGTCAGACAGGTGTGCCAGTTTTTTTTTTTTTTTTCCTCTTCAGTGTATAATATAATATTACAGTATGTGCTTCCTTAAATTTGCCATTCTAATAAAGATTTTTTATTTTTTATTTTACAGGTCACATTTCGGATTAAAAAATTTTTCATTTTGTTACTGTGATAGCTGGAAGCAAAGTTAAAAAATAAATAATAAACCAGAAATGAGAATTAAAATATGAGAAGAAGACATACAGTTGCAATGTAAACAATTGTTTAAAAATATTACATATATTTATCCAATTCTCTTCTAAATTTAGATTCATTTATTATTATTTATTCATACTTGGTAGCTGTCTTAAAATATTTAAACACATTTCTGTTAAACTGTATTTTCCTCAAAGGTAAGCACACCCCACTTTAACTAACCACTACGACATGATGCTTATTAAAATTAGCATAAGTTTACTAATATTGAGATGGAACTCAAATTTCCCTTTAATCAGAATCTAGTATTTCTTTTGTAAAAGAAAAGCAGATTATAATAATAATTAGTTTTTGTCAGTTTTTAAATAAAAAATAAAGAATTTATAAGAATTATCTAATCACTATATTTCTGAAATATACTTTTGAAATCTCACCTTTTGAACCACTGACAACTAAACCAAGCTCAGCAGATACAACTATACATGTAATTTCACTCTCATGACCAGTTAGAGTAGCTCGAGGTGTTGGCACATCTAAGAAAAAAATAAGACATTTATGATTGAATAAACATGCTTTTATAAGAGCTTATAAATTAAACATTTCTAATGAAAAAAATATTAACTGAAATAGAAAACAATATTTTTATGTATGGAAAGGAAATTTTATAAAGAGGACTTAACCTCTCATAATTATCTAATAATTTCATTCTAAGAATAAACAGATGGCAGGTATCTAGAAAATCAGCTGCAGCTGGACTGATTAAAACACTAAATCATGAACTGAACTGAGAGTGTGTGGAGAATGGAGATTTTCCTAGTTTTTTTTCTGATCTTTTCAGTCTTGTCATTTTAAAAGGTTTTAAATTACTAGAAACTTTGTATAAATTTCAGAATTTCTCTAAAATGAACTGAAACTTACAGAAATTTTCATATTCTGTACTTGTTTTAAAGATAATCTTATAATATTTACAAAGTATTAAAACCTTATTAATATTTAATAAAGAGATGGCCTGAATTTTGACATTTTATTTTCAGAGATTAATTATAATTAGATTTCATAATGAAAAAAAATTAGCATAACTTACCAGGACAATTTAAGAGATCACCTGCTATACATTGAGTTCTAGCATTCCAATGCCACAGTAGAATGGTGCAGTCTTCAGAACCTGATGCAATGTAGCAATCAGATGTAATGTTACATTCGGATCTAGCTAAACATGTAACTACACCAAAATGGCCATAGACAATTTGGACAATTTTTGCTAAAAAAAATATGAAAAATTAAATTACATTTTTTCCCAAGTATTAAAACAATAAAATATCTGAAAAACATAACAACAAATTTACTAACATAATTATAACATAAAATCAGCATTGAGAATTACAGAAAATAATCTTTTATTTAAAAATTACTAAATTACTTTTAGTCAAACATTGAAAGTTATATTTTCCAATATCATCTTCAACAATCATAATAATACAACAACAGTATGTTTACATCATACACTTTATATGTACAAAAATGTTAAGAATGCTGCATTAACCCTTTGTTCTTGTATACAAGATTTTCAAAAATCTTAGTTCAATTATTAATAAATAAATAATAAAAATCACAGATAATTTTCAGATTTTCCCCTTCTTTCAAATATATAGGGGTATATGGTCCCCCACCCACCATATCTAATTCTTATTTAAAATCTTTCAAAAAGAGATTGAATTAGGAATTTATAAAATATGACCAAGAAAAATTATCAAAGCTTTTCATTACTATTAAAAAATTAAACTATCTCAAAAGCCATATACAAGTAAGAAAACAGTTAATATTTAAAGTTTCATAAAATAATATTTAACAATTTATTAAAATTAATAAGTATGTTTGTATAAAAACGTACAAACAAAATCTTGTTTTAAAATAATTCCAATATTTAAATTGCAGTATATAGCACCATTGTTTAGCAAATATTTTATATAAAGCATTTTTAGGAAATAACACTCATACTAAAATTTTCTGCTATATGATGTACTTGTAATTTCATTAATCTCAGGGGAAGATCATCACATAGATAAATGGTTTAGTTTGGAGTACTACGGTCTACTTTTTGCAACATGAGGGCTAATGAGACCGGGACCTACAGCTTAAAGCCGATTCCGAACGGCTATGAACATCCATGCCACAGTGGGATTCGAACCCACGAACTCTGGTTCCAAAGGTTAGCACCCTAACCAATCAGCCATCGTTCGGCCACATAGATAAATGATCTAGATATTTGAAGGTCTCTGTTGAACTGTATTTTGCAAAGATTGGTACATAAGATAGTTTAATCTTCTTATTTTTAAAAGTGTTTCAATTTTAAAAATATTTTATACAAACATAGCTGATGATGATGATGACATCAGCTATTAATATTATATCAAATAGTACAGTAGCAAAACTGATACTGAAAAATTGGACGAGGAATTGTTACAATTTAAATTAAATTACAAAAGCCAAAATTTAATGTTGCCATGTGATATGCTGCAATTTATAAAGACAAAAAAAAATAGTATCAACATTTTCAAATATAGAAATATTATTTTGAATATCTTTAACTTTGCTTATAACAAATACATTTGGGGAAAGGTCATTTTCAGTACTAAAACTTGTAATAGATTATCTACAGAATTCACTGGGCCAATCAAAATTAAAATGTTTAGCATTTTTATACATTGAACAAAATGCTTTGGACAGTATTAATTAGATTGATATAATTGATAATTTTGAAGAATTAAAGACTAGAAAACAGAATTTTAAAAAGACTAAAATTTATTGCTGTGTATTAAATATTTTTTATTAATAAAAATTTAAGATTTGCTTTAGTTTTTCACATTTATCTTTAGTTTTTTTTTATTACTTCATATCTTTGGAAAAAGAACCTGTAATAAAAAATTTTGGCTAAAGTTTTAATCCATGACAAAGATAAATAACATTAAAACAGAATTACAGACTTTTCATTAAATATTTTTTTCAAGCTGTTACAATACTTTTATAGGTGTGTGAACTTAAAAAAAATTTACCAATATTTATATAACTAATAAAATATAAAGCAGTCCCTCCAAATGTCTTGGTCAAGTTATTGCGATCGACCTAATTAATAATTTAGAGATTTAGATTTAGGTCAGCATAAGAGCAAGCACTGTGACCCAAGGCCTATTTACTGAAATCCAACTGGAACAAAAGAGTCCCAGCAATAAATTAAGAAATATTAACAATTAGGTCTCAGAGAGACCAACAGCTGAGATAAATCTAAGCAGCAATTTAACCGGGAAGTTGGTAAGCTCCCACGGCTCGATGAAGTGATAACCAAGAAATTCAAATCTCTTAGCACAGTAGTAGTCACATTCACACAAAATGTGTGAGGAACTCTCCTCTACTATACCACTATATGGCACCCCCTACATACTGGGCTGTCCACGATGCCAATAATCTTAAGGTGCCTCTTGAGGCAATAGTGGATAGTCAACAGACCAATGGCCACCATTAGCTCATTCCTACTGAGCTAAAGTAGCTTGTTAGCCCTCATCCAGGGATATCCCTGGTTAAGCTCCTTAGCCTGCCTTTGATTACCAGAATTAAGCCAAGCCCTATAAGTGTCCCCCATCAGGAGGTCCCTAACAGTCACACCTGATTTAAAATAATAAACATTTCAGGCTTCCAATTTCTTTGTACATAAACTACATACCAGATTCAGTAGAGAACACCCTAAAACTGTTATCCCAAAAGCCACACGCTATTAAGAATCGGCTGTCAACAGTAGTTACAAAGCAACAGGAACGCATTTTCACTCGCTGACTAAAATTATCTCCTAGATGCCTCTTGTATGGTGCAACATTCATGACTAGAAAAGAAAAAAAATTATGTCACAATAATACCATTTCATATGATGTATTACACATCACAAGTTCAGTATGAGTTGATTAACAATCCTTTTATTACAGAAATGAAGAATTCCAATTTACATTTTAGATATGCTAACCTTATTTGTCTAATTTGTTCATTAAAACTGTAAATATTAAAACTTAAATAGAAATTTTAAAAGAAAAAGTAATTTCATAAATGGTCAGTCAGCATGGTTATCAAAGTTTCAAATTTACTACAATCATTTAGAAGAAAAAAAATATAAACATATAAATTTTTTATTTGATAAAAGATAATGAGGTGTAAAAATCAATTTTAGTCTAAATTTATAGTCCAATCTTTAATTTGAATACCGATTCTGGACTAAAGATTCAAAATCAAATCTAAAAATAACTTTCTTATTCTGAAATCATAAAATGTGTTTTTTTAAACTTTCAGTTTCCTGATATGAATGAAGTCTATTAAGAATGGATTGCCAAGAGCCTGAAATGAATTTGGTAGCATCAGTTGCCATGCTAAACAGCAAGATGCTACAGTAGTAAAATAACTGATGAAAGTGAAATAAAACAAAATGAAATAAACTGATTTTATGAAACTGTGGAGTGAGACTTGTACATGAAGAAAGTAGTAACTCAAGCCTATCTCTCTAATGAAACTTAATTATTTTCCTGAATTCCATATTGTTATGAAAAAAAGAACCTCAGCACAAGAGCACAATCTCTTCTGTTTCCCTATCAATAACATCTTAACTTGCAATTTTTACCCCTCTCTCCACATTTCCATTCTCATGGGTCTGTATGACACAACTGAACCCCAAGAGCTGATTTTGCAATTTTGAGTGACCAAGTGGCGCTAATAAACCACAGGAATACTGCATTTTCAATTTGTCCGGGAAAGTGTGCTTCTTCTCACTTTGGGACAGCTGTTTTCTTGTTAGCAATAGTCTTAGGAGGCAAATGTGTAGCCATACCACTCTATTTTCTAAAGTTTAGCATGAAATAAAATGAAATGTTGAAAAAAAACTTGGTGGTTAATTGACTTTGTGAACTTCAAAGTGCAATATTGCTGAGTATAGCCACCAGCAACATAAATGTGGACTAGTTTTATTTTAATTTACATGCAATTATATATTGCTGCAACACTTTTTGAGACTGTCAAAGTATTATGCCATCAGCCTTCATCACTGTCCCTGCTGTGTTACATATATAGAGAGAAAATCAGCAAAAAATATATTCTAAAGTACACATACTTAACAAGGGATCCATGGCAAGAGGTAACTGGGAGGGTGATGTCTGAGAATTGTCAGAATAAGGTGGTTGATGCAGAGGACCTAAAGAGATATTAAAAATAGTACATAACTTTAAGTTCATTTATCTTACTGTCAAATGAATTTAATTTTAAGATGGAAGTTAAACAATCAAACCTCACATATAAAAACTAAACATGCTCTAAGACCTTTATTTATTTTAAGTGAACCTGCTCTATCTAGAAATTTTAGAATATTTCTCTAAACAAACATATATTCATTATCTTATACACACTAGTTAAATATGTTTATACTATAATTTTGAAAAATAAAAAGGAAAATACATTTTGGATATATATATATATACATGTAATGAGACAGACTTATTTTTATGGCCATGACTGCAACCACCCATCGAGAAGTCCATCTCATTACATACATATAAAAAAAGAGAGGGAGTTAAATTTATCAGCAAATTATAATACAAATTTTTATAGTGAAAATTATTTTATTTAGTCAGATAAAATTAAAAAAAAAAAAAAAGCTGTTTCACGCAGCAATGAACAAAATAAATAAAGTTTAATTAAGTTTGGAATATTTTTTCTTTTTAAAGCAAAAAAATCAGTTATTGAATATCACTTAAAATTTTTAATCACTATGTCTACAGATACTAGACATTTTTGATTAAATAAAAAAAGAAAATGCATTTAAAAAATTGTTTGGTCAATTTATCAACAAACTGCAAGGTTAATTTTTATAATTTAAGATTTATTTTTATTTAGTTAATTAAGATTAAAAAATAAATGCTACAATAAAAGAGTACATAAAAGATTTATTAAATTTGAGCTGTTGAGCTGCAGAAATTACCTGAGAAGCACGGGTTCCACCTATTAACAGCAAAGTTTTGGTTGCAGGAAATGGTGACTACAGAGGGTAAGGGCAGCTGTGGATAGGTGTTAGCCGATATATGACAAACAGGAGAGTTGGACAAAAACTTCATTATCATACACACTTCTTCAGTAATTGGAGAAAACATCATGGGGCTCTAAAAGATTCAAATATATTGTTTTACATTCTTGTATTACCCTATGCAAACAAGTTTGTACAGCTATAATCAAGATAATTTTAGAAAATATAAGGAGATGTAGTATGATACAAACTTCAAATTCAAGAACAACTTATATTTTGAACTTTTAAACCATTAGAATATATCAAACCTTTGAACAAATGACAAATTATTCAGCAATTTTTAACATGTGAGGATATACATACTAGAACCTATAAAACTAGGCATACAATATATGAGATACATTAAAATTTTAACTAAATGCATCTAATGCTCATATTGTTCTGAAGAAAAGAACCTCAATACAAAATCTCTGTTTTCCAGTCAATGAAATCTGAACTTGCAATTTTTTACTCCTCTTCCATCTCCAACACCACTGGACCCATCTACATGATTCAATGGGATCTGGAGCATTGATTTTGCAACTTTTAGTGAACAACTAGCCCATTTACAAAATCCATAAATGCTGAATTTAAGAAATACCCTGGTAAAATTTTCCTAACTTCCTTGACATTGTCAAGTTTCTGTCAGTTTGCTGGCAATGGTGTTTACATGTGAATGTACAGCAGTAGCTAAGTTTCAGCATGAAACAAAATGAAGTTTTTAAAAAAACTTGGTTGTTGACTGCATTAACTTTGCTGAGTCTAACCACATAAAAAAAGGGAAGGGGAACTTTTTTTTTTTTTTTTAATTTTCAGGTAATTTTAGGTGGCTACTAACACTTTGAGAATCGATGTATTATGCTGTCAGCATCTGTCACTATTCCTGTGGCATAACATATGTACAAATACATTATATATACATATTATACATGCCAGTATGAACATTTATGTATTATCAAATATATAAATACACATGTAGATTTGTGATATTTTGTAAATCAATATTTGTAATTTGATTTAAACAGCAATAAACTATTTGTTAAAAATTCTACTCAAAAAGTACACAAACATCTATGAAACACCAAAGTAAAGGCAATTAACTTCATAACATGGTAAGTATAGTGCAAATGAAATTTCATTGCCTTGCAAGTCTGTGTTAAGTAGTGAGGGAATAACTTAATTCTGAAATAAATGACTAATAAAAGTAATACTAATTTTTTTGCAAAATTATAATAAGTTCTACCCTCTCCTTTTTCCTATTTAGAAGCTGCTATATGTTTCATTTTATGATTTTTTTAAACCATATACACTAAATAAAAAAATGAAGTTATTCAATTTACAATTTATATACAAGTGCAGAAGTTAATATTATTATAAACTTTAGGTTACTTACAATATGCATAGCAGAACTTCTTGGTGGATGTGGCTCCATCAATAATTGAGATGGAGTCTGACCAAAGTTTCTGATTTGATTTTCAATAGCCTAGAATTATAAAAGAAATAAAGCTTTGAAATTTCACATTACTCCACCAAATAAAAGCATTTTTAAAATTCAACTCACATAAACATCAGAGTATCATATGTATACATTTTTATTATATTCTAAAGCATCCAAACATCTATTAGATCCTCTCTGAGCTTAACAATTTGACATTAGAATTATGAAAGAGGTTATTTCAACCTCTTGCATTACACACTTTGGATATTGCCCTCATTTTTTTTAAACATATATTTTTTCTTTTTTGAAAATCCTTAAATTGGTAACCTAGGGATTAAATTTTAATTAAATGAGCTAAACCAGAAATGACACGTACAACCCCTTTAAAAAAATAAATATACAGTTATTTAATAGTTATAAGGAATTCCTTAATGGACATAGATACATTTTTAAATTGACACCCATGATGCAGCAATTGCAAGATTCGACACAACAAACAACATATTTTGAAATTTTGATTAAGGTTTTATTTTATAAGTATGTAATAAAATAATGATATGTTGTTTTATAAAACATGATTTAAAATGGTTTCTAACCATAATTGTAGTTAAACCAGAAAATTCTAATTGTAGCATTAGATTTTATAGTAACAATGTAAGAATTATATATTATATATATATATATGTATATGTTATCCATTTTTTACAAACTGCTGGACAAGGAAAAAGCTCAAGAGCTAGCCATAATAAAAATGCAGTTGAGCCGACATTGAAAAGGACGGCACCAGTCAAGTTGAAACTTTATTTCAGAGCTGCTACAATGCACATCTATTCTACTGAATGACAAAGGACAAGCCACAGAGATCACTCTGATCGAACAGAGGTGCACCCAAGATTGAACACAGAAAGAATTTTCCGGTGGAAAAAAAACTTAAGTGAATTAAATGCAATATCAGTAAAAATGTGAAACCATTTGCCACCAACAGCTGGGAAATGTGCTGAATAGACAGAAAATTTACATTTTTAGGATAGAAAGCTTTGGGAAGAATGTTAAGTGGAAAATACTCCTTTGATTAAACTATTTAGAGGCTGGAAAAAAAATTTAAAGGAATTAGAATGGGAGAGAGGAGGTTTTTAAGGAAATAATAAAGTTAAATAATTTTGATATATTACATATATATATATATATATATAGATAGATAGATAGATATTATGAATAAAAGCCTCTTACATAACATGGACCTATCATAAATTTCAATTAGATTGTAACAAATTAAAAACAAATTTCAAGTGATCACTCCAAATTTAAAATTTAATGACTTATATAAGTAGTATTCATAAATCAATAAATATTAATATCTTGAGTTAGTATGATGTTTAACATTTCAATACTGGCATTAGATATCTCAGATATACAGATTCTTATTTATGTGATATAAAGAAATAAACCCAGTATATAAATTATGTGGCATGCTGCCCAGATATGAATAGATCAAGCTCACCCCTAAAGCTTATTAAACTTGTTAAAAGTCAAGTTTGTCATTATAACTGAATAAAGTATGGTCAGTATTTATGATACAAGTGGTTTACAGGAAAGGGGGTGAGTGAAGGAGGTGAAATAAGGAAATGATAAGTGAATGCTCAATTTTTTTTCATATTTAATTTTTTAATTTAATTATTGTTAACCTTTTCCATGTTTTATTCATGACTTATTTTAGTTTCCATACTTTTTTTAAATTTTTATTTAATTGTTACAAAAAGATAAGTTAGTTTTTAATGATTTGCATGTGATTATTTATTGTGCCATTGTAATCTTCATACTGTAAAGACACCCCCCCTTGTCCAGAACTAACGACCGGAATCAGCTGATTTGAAGCCTCCTGTTCCAACCGGCTATAATAACAAGGCGACAGAGTATCTGGGATGGTGACAGTTCAGTTCAATAGGTGTTACACCCTGATCGGTTGCTGGTAATGACCCCCAGATGATTGTCTGGAGAAGCTTCAATCGAGACAGCCAATGAATGAGAATTCAGCTAAAAAAACTAGATGTAACCTTAGCTGGAGTTCCCAGGTAACTGGAATTGTAACTGACCAAAAAACGGTTGGCGGGACCGTAACTGACCTCCAGGTATAAAAAGCCTACAATTTTTCAACTCGGAGCTTTTCAACATTTTTTTATTTAAGTGCTTTGACCTCGTGGAGCGTCTTTTGACCGGAGCCAGCTTTCTAGTGATTAAGTTCAGGAGATTTCTAAAGTCTGCTCATTTAGGGAGCGATAGAGTCTCTAATACTGAACGGGGGATAAATTGGGTTTGCATTGCACCCTGGAAAAGCCTCCCCACTTGTGTGAGATTATTTAATCTCTTTTCTTTCGACTGTGATCATCGTGGTGATGTTATGCAGGCAACAATCCTTTGCATTTCGACTTCTTTTGGGAGATTAGAATCCCCTTGTATACAGCCGTATTTACTCCAGAAATAAAAGTGATTTCCAATTTTATCATGACTGTGATCCTTCTTTACTCTACCTCTTCACTCGAAAACATTGAAGTCGTCACAATACTTTTCTAATTTAATAAATGTTTTATTACTAATTATTCAAATACATAATTGCTCTCGTTTGAGTTCAGATTACTTATTCATCTCAACATCTCCAAAATGAATTATAGGTAATTATGAAAAATCAATGATGGTTCACAGATGTAAAATAACCATCAATGTACTATCTAGGATGTAAGTATTGGTGTGTTAAAGATATATATGTTTAATTTATGCTAAATTTAAAAGCATAAAAACTATTCAGAAAAACAAAATATGCATTTCTAACAATTTAGTCGAATTTGTTAAGCTAACTCTTATGTTACAGTAACATTTTAGTGCATATTAGAATATATTGTATCCTTCCTTCCTCAGTGGCATGACAGCTCAGGATGGGCCTTAGCCTTCTCTAGAATTTCATACCAGGCAGTCCTATTTTTGGCTCTGGATTTCCAATTTGAAATTTTCAAGGATCTTGTGTCTTTCTCAATGCAGTCTAACCATCTAAGTTTTGGTCGCCCTCTCATTCGGGTTCCTATTGGTTTGGCCGTAAAAACTTTTTTTGTGGATCTATTGTCAATAAGTCGAACTAGGTGTCCGGCCGATTTTAATCTTTGTAAACTAATAAAATTAATTATATCTGGGTTTTTATATGTTCTGTATAATTCAATATTTGTTCTTCTTCTCCATATACCATTTACATTAATTACCCCCAAAATACTTCTCAATATTTTTCTCTCAAAAACTGCTAGGGTTTCCTTATCTCTTTCTGTCAATGCCCAGGTTTCAGCTGAGTAAGTCAAAACAGGTCTTATTAGGCATTTATACAATATTATTTTAGTCAATCTTTTAATGCACTTAGACTTTAAATATTTCTTTAATGAAAAAAACATCGATTAGCAGCAGTAATTCTGCTATGAATTTCAACATATAAATTATTATTTTGTGTATTAATTTCTGAACCTAGGTATATAAACTGCTTTACAGTCTCAAATCTATAACTGCCTATTTCTAAGAAGGAGTGATTATATTCGGATTTTAAACAAGGCATATATTTGGTTTTAGTTTCAATTTAGTCGAATTTGTTAAGCTAACTCTTATGTTACAGTAACATTTTAGTGCATATTAAAATATATTGTATACTAAAAAAAATAGAGTGCAAAACAGCCCACCTCTTTCATAACTTGATCCTTCATGTTTTCAAGATCCACACTACCTTCATAAGTTAAGTAGTAAAACACATTTGTGGCACGGACTGCTTCAGGACCTATGAAAATTAGTTTCAAGAATATATCAATTAAAAAAATTACTAAAAGTGTTTATAATAATTTAATAATGAATTTTACAACAGAAGTGATTATTGGTGAAACCTTAATAAAGCAGTAAAAATATATACCTCTTTGTTTGTACCCAAATATGAGATCTATCCACTGATGTAGCTGACATGATACAAATTCAGATTCCAGTGCCTGAATACAAAGAATATAAAATTAAAATTTGATATTTGACATTTAAAATAAGGTTAACAATTTTAAAGATTATTTTAAGAAAAAAAAAATGAAAACCCTTCTAAATAAACATTACCATTCTATTAATTCGGACAAATTCTTCAGGGGTCGAAGCCCATGGGGGTAATATAACATCAGTAACAGGAGTTCCATCTTCTTGACAGCCTAACTGATAACCATTTTTGTTCATGAACATCTCAGCCAAATAGAAGAATTCGGGAATGAGCTCCTGTAGATTAGAATCAATAAATATTAATCCTTAGTTTCAAAAATAAAGAATAATTTTAAAACATTAAAAATTATGCATTAGGGACTATACAGGAATTTTTAAAATAATGAGCACTATTAATAACATACAACAATTTGGTATTTCAATTTATATTTTAGTAACTTCAAAAGGATATTAAAAAACAAATAATTTTGGGAAGAGACCAACAATTTGTATATATTTAAAAGTTGAAATTCAATGTCTGTGACGTACCAACCAAGGCAGCGTATCTGAAGGAATTTTATTTATCTTGTTTACCAGTTCAAAAATTATGATCAAACTTAAAATTATAAATTTTTTAACTGAAAGTTTCTCATACACTTCTATTATATAATTAATTCAGTTATTTCATACAGGATGTTTCATATTGAAACATGATTGTGAACGTTGTAATTAATATATTTAGAAAATTCAAATTTACCTAAAACAACATTTATTCAAGTTTTTACAGGTGTTGAATATGGGCCCCTCCAGTGAAACGACAAATGTCTACACGGTAATCAAGCTCCCGCCACACTCGTGATAACATATCCCCTGTAATGGAGTTCAACACTGCAGTTATCCATTGCTTCAGTTCCTCTAAGTCCTGAGGAAGTGGATGCACAAACACCTTGTCTTTAATGAAACCCCAGAGAAAAAATCACAGGGCATTAGATCTGGTGATCTCGGTGGCCAATGAAGACATGTCAAATCCTGTAGCCCAGCACGGCAATCCAGTGATGAGGTAAACATTTGTTCAGGAACTCACATATGTTTTTATTCCAATGTAAGGGAGCACCATCTTGCTGCAAAATGAAATCAGAAACAGCTTCCTCCAGCTGGGGGAGCAAACACTCAGAGAGCATGTCTTGGTAAATGTCCCCATTAATTGACTTTTCAGCAAAGAAAAATGGACCAAAAACACAACTGTTTGATAAAGCTTTCTCCTACAAAGACAACATTTTGTTTAACAGCACCTCTAGTGGCGAGTTTGTCATTCAATAATTTTTCCCTGATGCCAAATAAAACTAGTATAATTGTAGTTGCAGAATAAATTTGTTTCGGCTGAATAAATCCATTAAGGCAGTCATACTGCACTATTCTTTTTGTCCCATTCAATATGAAACACCCTGTATTATGCTGTACATAATCAACTCAATGTAGCATGCCATACGGTAGCACTATGCAATATCAAATGCAATTTTAATGCTAATTTGTCAGAGTTAACTTCGAGGATATAATGTGAAAATCACTTTTACTAAGCATACTCATAGTTGGTTTAATTATTTATGCCTAACTATGTGTTTCTTATTTAATAAAGTATTGTGTTCAGAAATCATATGTCCTACCTTATTTTTGGCTCCTGTATTTTTAAAAATTCTCGTGTGTTGGAATGGTGTCAATGACTCTTCTTGTTTTGGAAAACAATTTAGAGATATGGACAAAAGAGTTGACATAAAAGGAATAATCAATATCAACAATTACAATTTATCTCAGAGCAAAAGTAATTATTAAAAAAATGGGAATTAAAAACTTTGTAAGAAGCCTGAGGACCTAATAAACTTTCATTTTATTTTATCAATTATATGGGTGGCATATACATTAAAGGTGAATTATCCAATGAACTTTCCTTTTTTAGGTTAGTTATCACATGTGTAATGCATATGCTAGTGTGACTTACCTACCCAAAATTATAGCACTCATTCAATTCATTTTCTCTTTGTTAAAAGGAAAAAAAGTTACCTTCACATCAGAAGTATCTCTCTGACAATTTTTCCAAGCTTGAGCAACTGATGAAAACATTCTATTGGCATGATCAAATTTACCACCTTGCAATGACAGAAACATTGTGGTAAATGGTTCCTAAAAAATAAAGATTTTTTAAACATATATATTAATGACAACTGGACATATTAAAAGACACTTCAGAATAATACAATGGACTTTATATATATATATATATATATATATATATATATATATATATATATATATATATAATATATATATATATATATATATATATATATATATATATATATATATATATATATATATATATATATAATACATTTTTGAAAAGGAAGATTTTCTCAGTGAACATAAGTACTCTATACTTTACATTCTACACATGTTCTGTTTTAATTTCAACATTATACTTTATTCATTTTATAATGCATTTATATAGCTCAACTAATATTATTTTTATGTCAAAAATAATTGTTTCCTTGAAACTGTGAATTTTATAATAGAAAAATGCTAGATCAAATGTTTAAATTTATGATGATGGAATTATTAAGATTCAATTCTAAATCACAATTTTAATATTTATATTTAAATGCATTTATCCAAAATTAAAATTAAACAAATAGAAATTAATTATATTTTATACATTTTTCAGACTTAAAAAATAGAATAATAAAAAAAATTGTTTAAATGGTGAAATTTTAAAATAACAAAATACTATACAGGAGTAATTTTTCCTAACATTAGTAATTAAACTAACAAAAAAAAAAAAAAAAAAAAAAAAAAAAATAACTGTACTCTGTTTGCCAAGACTAGAGACCAAAAGTAAACAAAAGGCTTGCTTACCCCATTGTACAATTTTAAGCTTTTATCATTCTGTTGACTATTTTTAAAAGTTTAGACTTTAAAGAAACTTGTCTCTCACTGTGAGTTGGAAAATTTGAAACATCATTTACTACTTTAGGAACTTTATTTATGTTTAGCATTTTAATTTGAATGGAAGATTTAAGAAATGTTCATTTAGTGACATTTTCTGTTATGTCATCAATATCTTCAAGAATATTTTTGTGGGATTTTGTCCTTTTTTATTAACATAATACACTCTCCCATTTGTATTCTCTAATAACTTGAGATACAGAAGCTTTGCTTAAACCTGTATCACTTGCTTTATATTTGATTACATCCTACTGTAATCTTCTACTACTTTTCAAAAAACTTATGATCTTAGTATTTTTTTTCTCTATTTTTGTTCCACAACACATAAAATACATGAAAGCTTAAAATAGCACAGACTGCATTTAGTCTGTCATGTGAAAAAGAAGTGAAGGTCCTAAGCTACCTATAGATATAGCCTAGAGCAGGGGTCGACAACCTGTTTGTGCTTAAGGGCGCAATACTAAATTTGAAAATCACCGAGGGCGCATATTTTACAGATAATCAACAGGTATAAATAGGCATTAAAAAAACCCAGATTTTTTATAACTTTTTTTTTGTTGGTGTCATACCTAATGATACCTATAATTCAGTGTGAAACTTGAGTGTCTTGCAACGTGTTTATAGCTGAAACTATTTCTTTTTTATTTTTAAATTTTTCAAAAAGTGAATCAGCAGCTTCTAACATGGCTTCTTTTACTAATTCTCCATCTGTAAATGGTTTTTTATCCTTAGCTAGCAAATGCGATATTTTATATGACGCGATTGTTGCTGCTTTATGTTGTTGCAGTGGTTTAGTAAAAAAACTTTGCTGGTTAGTTATTGAACATTTTAAAGAAATAATTTTTTTTCTTCTAATTTCAGAGTTCATTGGATAGTCACTATCAAAATTGGTATGAACGGTCTTAAAATGTCGTTCAATATTACTTTTCTTGGGAATCGCAACACTATTATTACACAACAAATACACTTCCCTTTGTAATCAACGAAACAATATAGATGTTCCCATTCATCGTTAAAATAATGTTCTTTTTCTTTTACATTTATCCATGAAAGGTTTTGAAAGAAAAGAATTATTTCGGATTACTTGGTAATTTTAAATGCACGGTCTACTCGTGGTCTATTCGAAATACGTTCACACACTAACAAAAAATACGTGCGTGTTATTAGATACACTCAAGGTTAGCAAACTGCTAATCTATGCACAATCCTAAACTCAACTGACTACTTGCTGTATATCGCCGTTTGACAAGAGTAAGTAAATCGCTCTGGCTATCAAGCATTTACATTAGTCCAGCGAGGGCGTATTAAAAATCGATCAGGGGCGCCATGGCACCGCGTTGCCTACCCCTGGCCTAGAGAAATAGAGGAGTAATTCTTGCAGAATACACTGCAGAATTGGTACCAATACATTATCAGTTGTTATTTATGTGACTTTCTTTACTTTTTGCCTCTCATCTTGAAAAACAGACTATTTTATAATAGTACATCTAATCAATAATAGATTAAACTTGTTTTAATATGACATGTAAATGTGAAATATCTTCTAAGTTATAAAATTAAAATAGAAAAAATGAATCAAAAAGAAAAACATTTAATGTAAATGCTGCCAACATTACATTAAATTAATTATTAGATTAACTGATAATACATCTCAGGATTCTTTTTTTACCTACAGTAATAATTACTCCTCTATAAACAAAAATAACGTTAAACAAAATTTCCCATAAAAAGCATTAGAAATGATACATTGTATCTTAAAATATCAGTTAATTTTGAAAATTCAAGAAAAAGAGCTGTATTAGTTAAATTTAATGAAAAAAAGCTAAATCATTTTAACATTTAATTATGGAGAAAATTGTAAAACCCTAATTAAACTTACAACTCTAACAAGCCAATTAAGTGTGAATGCAGATGTTGAATAATGAGTTCCAAAGTGGAAGGGTGGAATTGTCTCATGCTCCCAAGTTTCATAACGTTCTTCAAAGAATGCTTTTCTGCTTGGATTCAGAGCTCCAACAGGCTAGTAAAGGAAAACAGATGAAAGAGATAGTATTTAAAAACCTTTTAAACAAAAATTAAATTTTTGAAAACTGTAAAGTGCAATCAAAAAGAAAAAGCAGAAAATTATAAAACCAAATGCAATAAAAATATTTATAATATTTTTGTAATATTTGGTACTTAAGATCATCCACAAATTAGTATAACATACAGGGTTGCTAAATATTTTGATTTTATAAAATAAAATCATATCAATTAGATTTTTTTTATTTACATTTTTTTTTTCAAATTCAAAAACTTAACATTACAAATGAAACTATTTACAACTATGACTAATTTTTTCATGATTTATCATTAAGTTTTCACTATCATACTTATTTTCACATTATAATGTTTTTCAATATTAATTACATATGACAAATCACATATTAAATGTGTGAAACATGATTTTTTCTATCCCTCATAAACAAACTCCTAAAGACTGTTCATGTGTTTCTTTCTTATTTACAAATATAAACAGTATCCAAATGCCTATTATTTAAATAAATACATAACCAAATAAGTGAAAATACACATATTGGTTTGATGATAAAAAAATTTGAAACATTACCAAAATTATTAAATCCCCCTCTTTCCCTACATATCCCCTATATAATAATAGCCTAAGGTGTCTGTCGGCAAATTTTTGAAGCGGTTGTACCTGGAACGGATACAGGCATCCATATTGAATTTTTTATGAGTTAGGGTTAGCAAAATTCAAAGCGAGTTCAAAATCGAAGCCATCCCCCCTTTTTTACCGTTTAATACTATTATTTCAAGCTTTATTCTCCCCCCGTTAAAAGCAGGCGATTAAATTTATCATTTTCGATGCCATTCATATATACCACCAAATAATCACTGTCCCGTTTGGGTTTCGAAATCAGAAGTGTGATACTGAAGAATGTTCTCAATGGTGTTAATTAATTGCTCAAAACAGACGCCCTTTTAATATAAAACACTTTTTATTATATTTACGTATGCGAGATCTTTAAATGCACAGAAAATGTCACATAGAAGAATTTATGGCTTAAATAATATTAACATATTAAAGCACAAAAGCAACTCAAGAGCCATTTTTCTCGCATACGAAAGAACAGCCATGTTTTCACTAAACAAAATCGTTCGTTGCCACTCGCAACTTACAGAGAAAAAATAAAATTAAAAAAATAATATGTGGGTAGAACATCAATTTTAACAGACGATTTGACATTCTCCCACCTAAGTTAACTTTTATCTTAAAATTTAACTTACAACTAACTACACAACAATAACAATAACATAATAGTAACAGTTCACAAGTCTAGTCCCCTATATAATAATAGCCTAAGTTATCTGTCCGTCTGTCCACGAATTTTTGAAGCGGTTGGACTTGGAATGGAAATAGGCTCCATATTGAATTCTTAATAAGTTAGGGTTAGCAAAATTTAAAGCGAGTAAAGTTTATTTTCTCCTTAACTATCGATCTGATTCTAAAATAAATTGGTATAAATAAGCTTCATATCTCAGCAAAAATATTGAATTTCACTCCTTCCCCCCTTTTCGAGAGTTTAATGCGATTATTTCAAGCCCCATTTTCCCCCGATTAAGAGCAGGCGATTAGATTTATCAATTTATTATAGAATAAATAGATGAAAAAACATTTTTCTATCATTATGATGTCATTCTTTTAACCATCTCATTTAATCATTTCTTATTTTAAATTATTTAAATATCGTCTGCATTATTTTCACACGTTTTATCACTGAACTTATATATTACGTAATTACTTTTCTTTTATATTTCTCTTAAATAATAGATTAGGTACGTATGTGATAATTTAAAATTCAATCCTTATTTAGTATTTTAAACAAAAACACAAGCTCAGATGCCTTTACATTTCCCAGTTTGCTTATAGATGCTGACTGAACGAAATCAAAGGTGGAAAATACTCTGACAATAGCAGACAGCTGAGAAAGCAGTAGCTCTAAGCATATGGTAACATAGAAAGAGAGTATTCTTGATTTAAATCACTGTTTATTTTTTAAATAATAGTGATTTAAATTAAGATTTATATCAAGGTGATATAAATCAACCAACTCCGGTAACATACCTTTGAGAGATCCCTATAGTTACTAGGCAGGCTAAGATCCAGTTCAGGAGCCTCATAATTTGTAAGGACCCATGGGAAAACTGGGTACTGGTTTAAGTCATTGTAAGTACGTCCTAGAGAGAAAATATTACATTTAATGAAGAATTCACAAATCAAAAACATACATTTTCAAAATACAAGACTTATTTTTAAAAATAATAGTTTAATAAATTGTATAATTACTTAATTATTGTGCTTTTTAAAAGAATGCTGTTTTGGAATAAAAATCCATGCTGAACGAAAGAATCAAAATATGATTTTATGATTTTGTTACCTTTTAATCAGGTAAAATATAAAAGGATTTCCTTTTGAAAAGAAGTTTATAACCCACAAAAACAAACAGAACACTGGGAACTTTTAGAATATTTTATTAAACTTTTGTTTAAGAGTTATATTTTTTTATGTCCTCTTTTATTATTAGTTAAGGTATCCATCTACGTTAAAAACGTCATTTTTTGCCAAAAATCATAATTTTTTTTTATTTCTTTACTGTAAAATTTCAATTTTTAGGCTTCTAAATCTGCTTTTTTTTTTTTTGGTCTCTGCGACATTTTAAAGAAAAGTTACAGCTGTTTAAACATCAGTGACAGCTGTCAAAACAAAACAGAAATAGCACCTTTGGAACCGAAAGTTGTGAATTTAAAGCCTTTTAAACAGCATTTTTTGGACAAAACTTTTAAAAATTTTCATGAAGATTAGTTTAGACATTTTTCTAGTATTTTTAATAGTCAGCAACTTCGTAATTAGAAAGTTTTGAAGCAAGAAAGTGGGGGGAATTTGAAAAATGTATTTTATTTTTTTAACAGTTAAAGTTGCTTTCATAAACTTCAAATGCATTTTTCTCAGAACGGTATTTTTAATAAAGTGTTGAAACTTGAAATGTGATTTCTCAAAAAGTTCTTAAAATATTTTGTTGAAAATTATTATGAATGTTTTTGATAGTATTTACTAGTGAATGACCAATAAGCTTTAAATTTGGATAATTTTTAATGATGTTACACTCACAGTTAGATATAAAGGTAATGAAAATTCGTTAATTCAATATGTATGATTTTAAAGGACCAAAATTAAAGGACCAAAGGTAAATTAAGCAAAGATTTTAGGTGATTCACTAGTCTAGTGTATAAGAAATATGTTGCATAAAAAAATATTGAAATAATTTAAATTTATCAAAAAACTAGACCGTTTGAAAAAAACCAATTTTTTTTACTAAATTTCTTTCATTTATTAAAAATTTTATAAAAACTTCTCCAGGAATAAATTTTTTTAAGTGCAATTATCTATGATAATATAAAAAATAAATCTAAAAATGTAAAAACATGAACTAGCTTCTACGTTTAAAGAAAAAAGTTCTCTGAACGTAGATGGATACCTTAAAGGTAATTATTTGGATATGATTATTATTAAGGGTTGTGTCTTGCTAAAACTTTATGAAATATCCTGTATAACCTTCAAAAGAAAGTTGCTGACAACCATTCTAGAATGTAAGAAATAGTAATTCCAATTATGTATACTTTTATGTTTATAAGTACATTTTTTCCTAGCAATGATACATTAAAATACTTTTCAAAGTAAAATTGATATGGAAAAATAAATTCATTTAGATTATTACATTGTTATTTTTACTCTGCTTACCACCACCCACAGGGTGCTAAAAAATGGCTACTCTTGTTATTTTTGAAGTTATTGCTGAATGGTAGGTTTAATGAGATGGTAGTAAAATGGCTTATCATAGACATTTAAATATAATGACTTTGGTTGTCAGTATAGTTATTATGATCATGGCCTTACAATGGGTTAATATAACTATATCAATCAAATATAATTAAAGTGGGAAATTAAGATACTAATTAGTGATGTGATGAATAGTGATTTATACTGGCTACTTTTATTTGGCGGCAAAATATTCAGTATTTTGCAGCCAAATATTTATTTTTTCAAAAAGCAAGTATCTAGCCCAATACTCACTTGTTAAAAAAAGTAAATATTTTGTATCATAAGTATTTTGTTATATTAAAAAAAAATTCCTATTTTAATCTTTGTATATTTAAAAAAATTAATAACTTAATGTATTTTTTACATTATAATTATATAATAACATTACAATACATAAATGTTTATAATCATATAATCCTATATTTTTACAATGCATTACTGATATAATCAATGGAAGAAATTTTAATTGCTGATTCACACAGTATTCATACTTCTATTTAACAGACGGTATATATTTCCATTTTAATACAAGTTTCAGTGCTTGTTTAAATCTATATAATGATAAATTTGCAATACAAAAACTTGTTGTCTATGTAACATTATTAAATACACTTGTGCATTATGCAACTTAAATTGAGTAAATGCTATTTTTTCTAATAATTAATGAAGTAAAATGTAACTATGCAATAAGGCGATTTCATGCAGCAGGACATATCTCAACTTATGACAATTCTGGCTTTAGTTTCAAGCTGAAGGGCAGTTTATTGTTTGTCTATTGGCTGTTGTAAACACCAAAATGAATGGGAAGGGCATTATAGGAGTTCATCATATTGCGACAAATTTCTCTATATTCATTGTTAAGTACATTTAAAAGTACAGTTATAAAACATCTTTCTTTCTTATTAACTTAAATTCATTCAGCCAAAATCTAACAATATTTCCCTATAGGCATGTGGCAGAATCTCTGTTCAATATTTGACCAGACCAAATATTCAGTAAAAGGGCCAAATAGGCTGAATAGTTATTACACCCCTAACACAAATAAAAGATTACTTACCAGCAATTGTATTTAGGAACATAAGGTACTCAAAATTAGTAATTTCTCTTCTTTGCCATTTCTGTGTCATATTAGACTGTTGAAAGATTTGACGAGGTGACATTAACGAAGCTCTTCTAAAAATTAAAATTTTTTTATCATTTTAGAAAATAAAAAAGAATTTTATTTAAATGAATAAGATACTATAAATATAACACAAATCCTATAAGAAAGTATTATATAAATAACATTCTATGATTTTAAGATAATTGAAGTTAAAATGGAATGCTAAAAAGATTGATCAAGAACAGAATTACCTTGTTTGAGGAATGCCATATTTAATTCCAACACCTACACATGGTAGGGCCTTCACAACTTTTTTCACTGTCATGTGGTCTAAAAATGCCAACATTATGGAGGCTGAAACAAAAAGTTAGAATATTAAAAATTTTCTCTTTTCAGCATGAAAAATAAAACTAGAAAACTATAACTAAATATATGAAAAAAATTCTAACAAATATTGACAAAACACGCTATAGATACAATGAACATAAATATTTAAAAACTGCATTTTCTTTCCCAATGTAGAAATGTGGATTCCTGAAGATTTTGAAATATCTTGCGATCTTAAGATTATGATAATTGGTGTAATTTATAACGGATTTGACAATTTAAAAAAAAATTTAAATTATTTCAAAGAAAAAATGTTAATAATCATAAATCTCTCAATATACCATTTTATAAAATTACTAAAATATGATTATATTACATATCGTCCGAATTTCCTGTATCTCAACATTTATTGCGTTTAGGGTCAATAGATGGCAGCACCACAGCTATGATTTACTTGCCAATTTCCTACAGAAAAAAAATTATTCCATTATCAATAGAATCTTGACCAAACGAGATTCTCAGGAGTAGTAACATATTTTTAGTAAAGTAGCACGTATACAATATTTCCCGACTAATTTTTATCCTTTAGATTGCATGACTCGAAAGAAGATCGCAATATTATTATAAATTTAACAGTAATGATTGAAAGCACAAACGCTTGAGAATTAAATAAATCAATACAGCTCACTAACAAGTTACGGTACTAGAGTTAGGAACCAAAATATGTACGTTCGACTCCAACTGTAAATTTCTTAATTTTTTTTCTCTCCTGGTAGAATGCGAATAATTATAAATGACAAATGAAGAAAATGTTGCACTGATCATCTGCATTTAAAACCAAATTAAAAATTTTCTTAGAATTATTACGATTTGACATATATTCCTTTCTATATAATGCAGTGTTGCAGGCAAAGAAATAATGTGTGTGTGTGTGTGTGTGTGTAAAAAGACAGATCCAGTAGCTTTCTGTTTAAGTTGCTTAGGATAAATATATGGTGTTGTGTTGATTTTGAAAAAAGTTATAAGCGAAGGGGTTGGATACCTTCTGCACTTCTGACCTTGCTCTGTGTATATGTGCCGTTTTCTTTGAAAGAGATGTAAGTCCATTTTGACAAAAAATTAGTTACATAAAACTGAATACAATTTACTATTAACTTATTTTTATATAAAGTTTTATGTAAAATTACTAGTTTTGTATAAAAATATAAAACTAGTGTAATAACATATATCCATATTTCAGGTTTGCAACTGCTGAGTTACTTTCAAAAAGGTGAGAAAAGCGACAAATAAGTGACTAAAAAGTGACTAAACATTGAAAAAGCAATTTTTTTCTCCTCTTGATTACAGATGCTATTATTAAGATTTGTCTATTTATTTTAACTCTAAATCAAATGATTCATGCAAGACATGATTTTAGCGTCAAATACAAAAAAGGTTAAAAATTTTGTTTAAAACAACTCAACATTGCTCTTTATTCAAGAAAATCTATAAATTAGATTTGAATACACACAATACAATTTTATAATCACAATTTTCTGCATATATTAATGATATTTTCAAGTATGTACAAAGCTAGATTAGAGTATCTAAACAAAAATTGTAAAGAAAAAGAGAAATGTGTGCTTTGACGTAAATTACTGCTTTAATGTATGAAATGTACATTTCAGTACAAATGTAGATTTCAGGAACTTCTTTACGACTTTTTAAAATCACTAAATTCTGGAAACTATATGACTAATTACATTTTAATAAGAAAAATAAGATTAGAGCATCCCATTTTTGGTCTTTTATTAAAATATTTTGTTATTAAGATTTTCTTTTTTCAACAACAGACTTTTGCTGTGATACACCATGAAAAAAGTGACTAAAAGTGATTGTTTACTTAAAAAAGTGACTAAAAGTGATCAATTGTAAAAAAAGTGACTAAAGGTGAGAAAAGTGACGAAATTGCAAGCCTGATATTTTTCAAATTATTCAAGTGCAAAATCGTAAATATAAAATAAAACATACACCGCTTTCAAAGAAAACGGCTCATATATGACATATTCCTTGAGCATTATGATGGATACTCTAAGTTTATATATATGTGGCTGCACTGAACTCAACACTTACAGAATTATAATTCCAGTATTGGCAACACTACATACTAGCTATATTCAATTCTACCGTGTGACTTGCAGTAGATGTTTGTACCGTTCCAAAAGATGTTCGTGTTGCTCAGCTTCTTATCATTAATAAATGTTTAGTTATGTTTATTTGGTTGAAGTCACTTGAGTATACATGCATACATACATACATGCATACACACATACATATAACAACATTTTTCAATTGTAAAATCACCATATTCGTTCTTTCTAAAATCAAATTTTCCTCCTCAGACTTTTTGGTTTTAGACAATTCAAATTTTATATCTATATATATAACATTTTAAACTGGTGAACATTTCTGTCTGTCAGATTTTTCTATAAAGTAAAAATTTTCCATGATGATGAATAATGTGATCTGTAACAAATATTATCAATCGTAACTCCTCGGTTTGGACAATGGCTGTGAATAGGTAACGCGTTGCTTTTCGGACGAATCCGTGAGTTCAAATTCAATTACTGGCGTAGATGTTTGAGACATTCGGAATCGGCTTTAGGCAGTTGGGCCACTGTGCCGAATAAAAAAATGATTACAAGGCTTCAAAACAAACAAAATTTTGTCTTGCCGATGGAGTGTCGGACATTTTCTGAATTGGCCAAGTAATGCCAACAGTGGAAAGTTCTTGACGGTATAAAGGTTTAAGGTCACCGACCACGTTCAGATAGCGATTTTTGTCAAATATATCAAAAAAAATTCATTTGTTTATTTTAAAGATCATTCCTTTAGCTTTCGAAAACAGTTTTTATCTTGTTTGTAGAGTCATTAGAAGTCATGATACAGCTGTTTAATCATCACCGGAAGTGTCGAAAAGATACCGGAAGTGAGCAGTTAAAGGGCTTGACTTTGAGTGTTAGCATGAAAAACGTCGTAAATAGCGTATTATAGCTTCTAAATAAATAAATAAATAAATTATTCCAGCATATTTCTGAATGTTTATCAAATTATAAAACACTTAATGAATTTATCCAATAAAATCTTTAAATTGAATTTCTGAAAAACTGTGATTTTTGCTACACTACCACACCTCAACAGTCATAACTGCTAACATAGTTTTTAGAATTTAATTAAAATTTAACTGCATGTTTTTAATGATGTTATGTATGCATTGAACCTCAAGATTATAAATATATTCATCATCATGTAATATAACCATAATATTTTAGTAATTTTATAAAATGGTATATCGAGAGATTTATGATTATGATAATTTATGGGCATTTATGTTAGAAACTTCATTATTTTTTTTCTTGAATTTTTGCTCTAAATTACTTGATTGGCTATAACTCATTTATACTTTAGAATAATTTCATTCTGGAGGTTCAATGCATACATAATGGACATATGTCTACATTTATCCAAGTAAAAGTGATTTGTTTTGCGTATTTTTTTAGTTAGGAGTGTTGACGTAAAGTCAAAAAATGCTTGTTTTTTTTTCTCTATTTTTGCCAATTTTTAAGACAATATATATGTATTTATGTTTATTTTCATATTATTCTATGTTTTATAACCTATTACTGCAATAACTAAAAAAAATTTTTTTTCATAAAAACCTTATTTAAAAATTTTGGTCCCGAACGTGGTTGGTTATCTTAAACTGCATTTTTATTTTTATGAAATAAATCCTGTTATATATTCAAAAAACGTGAAGCTTAATGATTTTTACTAATGCTTCAAATAGTTCGAGAAAGACTATTAAATTTTTTACAAAGGTGAATAAAATTAACAAAATCGCATCATATACATTAATAATCTGAGACAGCAAATGGCAACACAAAACAACTTACTTCTCGACGCCAAGAATATTTCCAGCGCGACATTTTGCAGTAGGTACCTTCGGGAGAACACTGCACGGATTTCGCTAAAGTGCCACTTTCCATGGACATGATCACAGTATTTGATTACCTGAAAATAAGAGAGTCAGTTTAAAAAAATGAAAGAATAAAAAAGGGCTATTCTTAAGTGAAAGAATATCATTTTGAAAATGACATAGTTTTTATGGCGCTGCATCAATCAATAAAATAAACAGAAACCTAACACGCTGCGGGTAAAAAATGAACAACATGAAAACGCGTTGTACAACTGAAAGACGGAAAGTAAATAAGTTTTCATATGACTATTTATTCCTTAACCCTTAATTTGGCTAAGTCCGCTACAACGAACAATCAAATTAAAAATAATCTTTATAATAAATATATATTTTTATCGATAATATAAAATATATTAAATATATTATATATTATTATTAATTATTATTATTATTATTATTTATTTAAATATATTTTTAATCGATATTTGAAAAAATATCTCGTCAAATTAAGGGTTAATGTCGTTTGTAGAAAAGTATTGAATAAAATAAATATAAAAATGCAAAATATCATGAACTATATGACGTCGTGCTAATTGGAGTAAAATTTTTGGCTAACCATTTAAAAAATTTAAAAATCCATAAGTTTCTCAGTGTAAGTTTATTTCCTCTGAATCACTCAAAAGTAACTATAAAAGTACTTTTCACCCATAAAAGTAACTTTTGATGTTAACCTACCAGAGTGATCAAATAACCGCTTTTGAAACTTTAATCAAAATCGTTAAATTCCAGGTTTTCATTTTTCTTGAACTTTCAGCACGACTTTTTTTTTTTTTAATAATATTGCCTTAAAGCACGAGATCCAGTCCCAAACTTTGTGAATTCGATGCTCGCCGTGGAGGTTGATCCAAATTATGGATTTTTAATTTAAAAATGTTATTTATTGTTGCCCTATGTTCTCGAACATTCTAGATCTTTATTATGTAAATTAGTTATTTCTCGAATATTCTGTTCGGATATAAAAGCTGATACCCACTAGTTGTAGGCAACTTCTCGATTTTGTTAAGTTGCGGGTTGCTACTTTGTTTCAATAAATTCGTCTGTTAAGCCAAACGGTGTGTTCATTCGAATCTTCGTGACAATATATAGCTATTTAATTTTTTAATATCTATTTCTTTTTCCATTTTTTCCGAAAGCCATATGTGCTCTACCATTATTCCCTAAAGAGTGGTTTTTTGACTGGTGTAAAATATATGAAATTTAAAGTTTTTCTGCATTAACCCCTTAACAGTTTTATTTATTTATTTATTTATTTTTCCCCACGAATTTGACCTCAAAAATGTCACATTTTTTTGGTGCATAATTTTTATTCATGTTACATTTGTAAGCTGGAAAATGTTATTAAAAGTAATATTTCTAATTATTTTAAACATATATAACAAATGTTTTACAGGAAATAAAAGAATATTTTTTCCTGGAAGTTGATTTTTCTGTCTCGTGTACCCCAGAAAGGGAAGTTACGTTTACAGTTTTGCATATAAAATTAAAAATATTTTCGATTACAATTACTACACAATTATTTTCGAATGCAAATACTACAAGTACGTTTATTTAACCTGTTTCTTCAAAGATCAGATTTAGTGCGATAAATTTACCTCTTACCGTCTTTCTTGAAAGACGGTAAGAGGCATAGTCCAACGTCAAAGTCCCGACTAAAATACCTAATCTTTTTTAATTCTTTTGTATATGTCATTTTTCTTCAGTGAACACACATAGCACTAGTTTCCAGGTCTTAGTTTTTATCTGTACGCGGAATTACTACTAAAATATATAGTTTCCAGGTCTTAGTTTTTATCTGTACGCGGAATTACTA
>CM063506.1:71398187-71415687 GCA_032207245.1 Pardosa pseudoannulata | reverse complement strand
AAGAGGTTCTTAAACTTTTCTCATTGAGCCAGGCTAAAAAGAATTTCGCGGGATATCTACTCCTAAAGCCGTTTCAAACGAAAGAAAAGAAGAAAAATAATGAAAACTTAATATTAATTTGTCTTTAATGCGATGAATGAAATTGCTTGGGTGAATTATTTTCCTTATTCTTGATTATTGTTGAAGGAACACCCGGTTCAACACAAACGGGGAACAATCAGTTTGAGAACCGCTGATCTAGACCACCATTAAAATGGCATATGAATTATTTGAAGTTGTGGCAAAAGTATGTGAGATTTCTCTCTTGTAAAACATTTTTAAACATTCACTAAATTTCGAAGAAATCATCATGAAGGAAGTTAAAGTAAAAATGAATCAAGAACTCACATTATAAGTAATTGAACTAATTCGATCAAAAGCAAAAGAAAGTCATCATTTGTTTTCTCGTACGAATTATTCAGAATTATACGACTCAATTTAGTCGTATTTCGATAACTGACGATTGTAAGAAAATAAAATTATTTTCATCCAGTATCAATCTTTTTTTAGTACTGCTAGTTGAACTCCATTTTCTAAATCATAGAAATTATTGTAATACGGGAAAAATCATAATATAAAAACGCTTTTCCCCCATGCAAGAATTACATCCAACAAATTAATAACGAAATAATAGTTGCTAATGTACTCAAATTCGAATTATCTGAATTATTTTCAATTACATAGTAGAATATAGTCATGTATTAAATTAACCTACTAAATTAAACTTTTTTACACTGATGTTACTTTAGAAAACTGCAACCTCCACACAATTTCAAAGAGTTACACGTCTGCGATCAATCTTTACCAAACAGTCTTCAGAGAGACTTATACTTAAGTCCCACATGCCAACATTCAGGTACTTATGTCCGGAGCAACAGCGTGGTTTTAAATTTTAACATGCTAATTACAGATTATACAGAAGTACATATCTTGTTGGTTTCTAAATTAAAATTAAATTTTAAATATTTACACGGTAGTAAGTTGTAAAAGGTAAATTAAAATTTATGCATTTAAAAATTTATGAGTAGCTTTTTTAGCTTTAACAACTTATTTTTCAGAACAGTGTTTCTTATAGCAACATTGACCCTGATTAAAATATTTCCATTTTTCTATCATCAGGGATTCTAGAGTTTGTCTACTCAATGTATGAAAAAAGTAATATTCAGCATTATTTTTTGCAAAAATTTGTATTTAATTGCTGTATTGTAATCTTTTAGCTGTTCAAAAGTTTTGTTATTTTCCGGTTAGTTGGTTGGTTGTTTGAAATTTAGTAGCGCTAACTCTTGGGACAAACTGCGCCAAACATGACGAAAAACCGAATAGAACAACACAATTTTGAAAAAACCAATTTTGATGAAACGTTAAAGAAGATGCCCCAATCTAATAGAAAAAACATTTAAAAATAAATAAATAGGTAGAAAATTTAGAAAGACACAAAATTAACACGGATATCAGGAAAGTTCGATTAAAAATTAAAGATTAAAATGTAAAAGAGAAACTAAAAAATTGAAAAACGTACAGCACAAAAAAGAAAATTAAGAATTTAAAGATTCAAATTTATTAAAATATTAAAATTAAAATCAAGAAATAAAAGATTAAGAAATAAATATTATGAAATTGAACATTAAAAGTTAGAAAACAAATACAAATCAGACTTCAAAGTACAAGCCAGTACAGCGAAGAAAAGGGAATAAGCCTGGATGCGGCACTTTTCCAATGATTGAATTAAGATTAGGTGATGAATTTCCAAAGAATTTTATGTACAGAGATTTAAAACAAATACAAGACGTTAAGATATGTGCGACTGTATAAGCAGTCTTACGTACACTGGGGAGGTGCCTCACCAAGCAAGAGATGTGCATGTGTGAGTCGGCAGTGACCCACCCGTAGACGAGTGATAATCACGTCATGTCTTCTAGAAGGTAGTTGAGGCCACTTAGAAATTGTTTCTTTTACATCTCGCAATTTATTTGACAATGTGTTAACCTAAGAATTCTGCCATTTAGAGTGAACTAAATCTTTGATGTAAATTTTCAAGTCAGGATAAGGAAGGCCAGTGTTAAGATAGTTTTCTGCAGACTTTTGTTATTTCCCGGAGAAATCTGAGAAGTTTCCGGAGTTATCAAATTTTCTCATTTCTCCGGAGCTACTCCGGAGTAGTTGGCATGTCTTAAGTTTAACATGCCGCGTAAATACAAACATTCATTTCTGTGCCCTAAGAGTTCTGCAAGAGAAATCTTTCAAGAACCGTCCTTCATGAAACCGAAACACGATGCAGAATAAAGGAAATTTTTGCGGTGGCCTCATGTCACGTCAAACTTTATCAGATCTTTCCCTTTAATTTATCACCCTGAAACGTAACAGTTTCACCACAATAAATTATGTAAAAAAAGTCAAGCGGTATGTGAATACTAAGTGAAAACATTGACATTAAAGTGTTTCGGCTGAGAGACGTAGGGACTGCTTTCAGTGAATCACTCACGTGCATCCCAGCCGAAACCTTGAAGCGCAGGTGATTGAAACATTCTGTCATGACGAATGATTAATATTAACGACATCTGCTGCAACGTATTCACCTTAAAACAAACATCATTATGATATCTTAATAAAACATCACTGTCAGATATTAATTTTTAAGTCTCGTGGGAAAGGTAAAGAGGCAGAAAATTAATTTCTTTGCTATTAAATTAAACTGGTGAAATTTCTTTTTAGAGAGATGACACAAAACAATGCAGTTAATTTATGATGGTAGGTAAAAAAAAATCAATTATACTTTAATAATGCTGCAATTAATTTTGTTTAATTAAAAGAAGAGAGGAGATTGATAAAGACATCACGAGTTTAACCGAACAAGGAAAAATAATAAAGAATCTCTTGTCACCTATAAACGAGGCTTCTATGGAAATTAAACAAGAGATTTTTGAAGCTCATTTGTTCATTTAATCTTACACCATTAACGTAAATTTTACTATATAATTGGTGAAAAAAAACTACAAAAACTAATTGAATAGAAATTTCCAATATATGCATGAATATCTATAAAAAAGGTACGTTTGCTTTGTTTCTACCGCTCTATTGCTCTAAAAGTAAATATATTATTTCTATAAGTAATAAGTTTCATAATTTCGCTAATTCCATATGTGAAAAATTTTAAAAACTGAAACATCACAAATAAAACAGATTTTTTTTCAATGCTGGTTTTTACTCTTAACAATGACGACATAATGCTGAAATAATGTTTTTAATTTGTTGGAGAAATTCCCCGTGATAGAAGGGTTAATTACTTTGAGTTCGCTCAACATTAATTATATTTTGAATGAAATGATTACAGAAAACAAAATTGAGATTTCTTGGATAATAAAAATGATAAAAATAAGAAATGTTCCAATATATGGAAAATGTTGTTTAATGAAAGACCATTTCTTAATTTTACAGTGAAAATTTTTAAAAGTAGAAAATTCTTGCAATTATGATAACAAAAGAGTAAAAGTGAACACTTTATTATATAAAATAATTTAACCTTTAAATATATCTTAACTTTTTGAAACTTTTATTATTCTTTTTAATTATAAATCATCTTTTTTTATTAAATATGTATATATGTAATGATATTTTAACCAAACACTAATTTAACTATATTGCATTCTAAAATAAATTTCTGGCGATTTTATCTCCAAAATTACAGTCTTTGGCTAATTTTTTTTCTCTTTTGATTGAAGTAAATTCTGGCGACTTTGCATACACCAAAATTAATTCTTGCTTAGCTCAACTATTTTTATATTAACTCCTTTACGTAACTTAGTTTCGCTTCTTACGCGTCATCATGTGACTAATTCTTAAAATTCTCATTGGTTGGCACACTCGTTACATGTTAAATGTTACATGTTTAGCGAGAGAAGCACCAAAGACAAAATGTCTCAATAATCTGTATTATTTTTAACTTCAAATTTTGATGCTTCCTTTTCATGCAGAGGCATGCAACTATCCAGTAAATAAATGAGTACAAACGTCAAATGGGAACAAACAAAAGCCCTTCCATTCGTATTATACAAGGGAAAATATGGAAAAAAAAAGTAATAAAATACATCTAAGTACGGCATTGCTATTTTTAAGAGGTATATTTGGGGTATCAAGGGGATTAAGCAAGTATATGTTAAAGGACAAATGAAAGTTTTTCATTTAGTCTGTGAATTTATAGGATGCCTAAAACATATATGTTTTGAGAGTATGAAGGTTTAATGTAAAAGTTGGATTTGCTTCCATCGAAATTTTATAATGGACAAATGAAGTTTTTCATTTGGTCTGTATAGGATGCCTAAATCATATATATTTTTTTGAGAGTATGAAGGTTTAAGGTAAAAGTTGGATTTGCTTCCATCGAACTTTTATAATGGACAAATGAAGTTTTTCATTTAGACTGTATAGGATGCCTAAATCATATATATTTTTTGAGAGTATGAAGGTTTAATATAAAAGTTGGATTTGCTTCCATCGAACTTTTATAATGGACAAATGACGTTTTTCATTTAGTCTGTGCATTTATAGGATGCCTAAAACATACATATTTTTTTCAGAGTATGAAAGTTTAATGTAAAAGTTGGATCTGCATCCATCGAACTTTTATAAAATTCTAAACCTGCAGGTTCCAAACTTTTTCATGAGTACCCCCGAGCCCAAACGCATGAAGTGTCTTCTTCTTTAATCTGTTTCACTATAATTGCAGCAGTAACGTAACGTTGGTTTTTGATTTAATCCAAAATAAAATATTGTTATTATAGACAAAAGTGTCTTCTCCTTTAATCTGTTTCACTATAATTGCAGCAGTAACGTAACGTTGGTTTTTGATTTAACCCACAATAAAATATTGTTATTATAGACAAAAATTTCGCCAGCTAGGAAAATATTAGCTACAAAGAGCTATTTTTTTTTCTCTAAAATTTAAAACTTACCAGAAAACAAAACTTAATTTTGAATACATGGTTTGATATTTTAAATTAATAAATCATCTAAACACAATATTTTTAGAAATCGAAGAAAATTTTTTGTTTTTTTGAAAATTATAATAAATATTCAAAAACTAGTGACTAAAGCGATATAACAAAGCTTTTTTTTTCATTGAAAAAATCGTTTTTAGTATAAACTTTCAAAAGAAAAAATATCTTTTTTATATAAGTCTCCCTAATATTATTAATTCAACAACAATTTTGCTACCCCTAGTAAAGTACCATCCGGGGTGTGTGCCTCTTTTCCAACACTAATGAATTACAAGTTTCAAAAACTTTCCTCAAAAATATGTATGTTGAATTAAACGGTCATTTTTTTTTTTAATTATATAGATTTCTAATTTTGAAATAAGCAAGCAAAATGACGAAAAGCAGGAAAAAAATTATTGAAATACATGCAACTCTTATTAAACTGCAGATTTTTGAAAAATTAAGATTTAAAAGATAATTAATACGATATTAAATACGGAGCTCAGTTTAACTTGTTTCTAATTATTTGCTTATGTAGTCGTACGAAGTATTGTTTAAAAAGCTTTTTACCATTATGTTTACCATTATGTTTTCATCAAGTCGAGAAGCCAATAAACAGATGTAACATTTTTTAAAACAAAATTTTATTATTCATGGGAAAATCAATATTTTTACTTAAAGTTTACTTACTCAAAGTTTAAATTTTTTTAAAGTTTTTTAAGCCTTTTTAAAAAATTTTTTGAAGCTAGACGGGCATTGTTACTTTTTTTTATTTTTTCGCTCCAAAAGCAGCCTCTTATGTATATCCCCTGGAGATCGCGTATACCGGTTACGAATTCCTAATTTCTATAATCAAGCATTTTAAAGTGCAATTATTGCATACTAAAGTTTTATACTATGTCAAAATAAAATCAAAGAAAAAGACATTCAAAAGTCTCCTAATAAATTTTGTTTCCAATCATAGAAACAAAGAGAGAATTAACAGAGAAAATAGAAACAAGTAATTTACAAATTATCTAGATTACAAAGTAAACTAGAACAATTACTTTAAAACAACGAGAAAGAACTGCTGAGCTGACAATAAATAAATAAATAAATAAATAAAATAAAACTGATCGCAAGCTACGATCGAATTAACTACAATATCATGTAACACATTTTATCTTACACAAAATGGATAAAATTTCCCTAAATTACGTATACTCAGTAATCTGAGTATGATGAGAATGTTAAAGGGTACACAACACCCACTAAAATTTTTAATAGTTAGGTAGAAAGTTTACACTAAAGCTATCGAAATTTTACATCATTTTAACAAATATTTGATCTGCAGCGCCAAAATACCTTTTTAAAGGCCACGAGACACCGAGAATGCAAGAGATTACGTCTGTCTATTTTTCCCCAACTAAGTTCTCCAATCTATAACTAGGATAAAGAAAAAAGAACTCTTAGACTGCATCCCAAGATATCATAGTATATGTATTTCTTTCTCCGACTGTTCACCTTTCATTCTCTTATCTCCACGAAAGACTTCAGCCATGCGGAAAAACTGGAAGGCGGGACGCAAATACCTATCCCAAAGGTTATTGAAAAGCGAGACAAATAGCCTGGAGCAAAAAGTACCTTTCCTTTCCCCCTTTGGAATACCACCCCCTGCTCGACAAGTTAGTATATCGAAAAGTGATGGCCTTTGTGCCGAAGAAAAAGTAACCACCAGTTCTTAAGAAATCGGCCTCCTTTGTGCTTCAGAAGTCGCGAGGTTTTGAGTGCCCACTGACCGAGATATGTTCAGAGGCTTCCACTTTAATCCCTAAGCGGAGGAGAGATCGGAAAATGATCCGGCGCAGTATCAGGTTTCTCTCAGTTAAGATATCAACAGCTAAGCTTGGGCCTCACACAATATCCTTCCTTGCACGCTATTTTTTACACGCTAAATATCGATATTTTTTTGCTAGCTATGCCATGATAATAAGGATGTGAAAATAACGCAAAAACTACAGGCATTATATTCAATAATTTACAAAGAAATCACTTAAAACTACTGAAAATAAATATAAAATAAACGAAACTGAAGAAAAATCTTCTAAATATCATTTCACTGTGGATTGTTCGATCGATATTAAGATCGTCGATTTTATCAACAGATACTCACTATATCTCTATACGTCATTTTTTACAAGCTAAATACCAAGTTTTTTTTTTCTCAGCCACGGTAATAAAGATGAGAAAATAACACAAAAGCTACAGGCACTACATCCAATAATGTACAAAGAAAGAAAATTAAATGACTGAAGACAAGAAACATAAAATCACCAAACTAAAAAAAAATACTTATAAAAATAATAATTCATTATTGATAGCTGAGAATCAAGGTTTAATCAACAATTAAGTTTGGGCATCACAATAAGATCTTTAGCACGCTAAAAATCTAGATTCATTTTTCTCTGCCACAATAATAAAGATGTGCAAATAACGCAAGAATCACGAGCAATATATCCAGTGTTTTACAAAGCAAAAAGGACGTTTTTAGAGAATGTGCGCATGACCTCAGGTGCAGCAAAAATTGCAGCTCAACTTCCTTGTTCGCAAAAACATTTGAATTTCCTACGGATTGTGCTTGTTATTGGGGTTTTAATTTTGTCAATTATCTGAAAATGGTAACAAGCTGCTGTGCGTATGGCTGTACTAAGCGTTTCAAAAAAGGTGAAAATATTGGATTTTATTGATTTCCTAAAGATTCTACATTGCGAATGCTTCGATTAAAAGCTTTGAAAAGCCAAGACTGGGCCAGTATAATACTGTTCTTCTTCAAGAATTTGCGGCAAAAATTTTCAGAATGGTAATAAAACGTTAACCTTAGTGTAATGTAATAGATTATATAAAATTATTACGCTCTAAGAATTTTTTTTATTATTACTAAGTTTTTTTCACATTTCTAATGTATTTTCTATGCTTTTATGAGAAGTACTGTACCTACAAATGTAAATATTTTTTGTCCTTAAAATGGTCAGATTTCACACATTTTTATTAGATTCTTATTTATGTAATAGTTTATTGTTCCTGTTAACATAATCAAAGTAGTTATACTTCGATTATGATACTTAATAATAATGTGTAAAGTGTTTAATTTTTTTAAAAAATATATATAAATTTGTAAGTGCTACAAAAAATCGATTTTGAATTACTTGTCTAGTTTCTGATATTTCCTTCCCCTTCCCTTCAATAAAATTTAGTTTTATTGTATACGTGATCCATATCGAAGCTCATAAGATACAATGAAAACAAGCAATGTTTTGCCAACGAAATGTTGAGTTGTAGTCAGCACTCGTATTTGTTTACAACATGCACTTTCTTTCAAGATATATAAAACTGCTAAAACTCAAAAGCTCCTTATAAATATTAATTTACTGTCAAGAGTTAACGGAGATTCTCAGTTTTGTGTTACGTGCATCATTTTCTAATTATTTTCCGAGAATATTTATATATTTACTTCTGAGCATTACTGAAAAAGTTTATTTTTTGTTTAGCTAGAATGATAAAGAAAAAAAAAATCCATATATTTTCTTAATTTAAAGGTTTATTGCCCTTTTGAAATTCATATCATCATAGTGGAATTTAAAAAAAAGTTTTAAAGAGATTTGAATATTTATCGGATGCATCCAATTAAATCGAAAACAAGTAATGTACAAACGCTGAAGGAGAGCACGCATGTTTCTCAATGAGAAGCTATTTTTCTCAAACACAGCAAGATTCTTTTGCAAGCAGACAAACAAATGAGTCAGCATACTGCATCAACTACTACCCATTGATCTTATAAATAATATACTCACAAGCGAAACATCTCTCCCAGACTTTAAAAGAAAGAATAAGTGCAACGAAAAAAAGATTAATAAAATAATTTATTAAAATGGAATTTGGACTACAGATATATATTCCATTTTTCACAGCTTAATACAGGGGTCAGCAGACATTCGGGAGAAAGGAGTCAAATTATCAATAAAACAAGATAAACGAAGGTATCATAGAGACATTTATATGTAATACTTGCTATTGATACAATGCATGGAGGCTTGAATAGCCACAGACATTTAAGCAAAGAGCCGATTCGGGCTTGTGAGTCGCGATCTGCCGACAGCTGGTTTAGTATAACATATTGAGCTTTGTAAAGCGATTCCACGTTAGTTTATCGGACCCCTCCTACTACAAAATCCTGGCTACGTGCCTGTACATACACACACACAAATCGACTCTCGATAGCTCGACTTCATATATTTCAATTTTCCATTATCTCGAAGTTATTCCGAAGTCCCAAAATTTCGTCACATGTAATTCAATAGAAATTTTTATCGGTGTCGAAGTTCAATTCCGCTTATATCTCGGTGCTTCAGGTAGTGTAGTAATTTTTAGGCTTATATCTCGGTACTTAAGGGAGTATAGTAATTTTTAGGCTTATATCTCGGGATAGTAATTTTTAGTTTTAATAGAATGAATATATGAAAAGAGCTCTTATCATATGACTTATATTTGTGTAATGGAAGATATACGAAAGATCATTCATGTTTCTTAGAGATGGCATTTCTTTTTCTAATTGTTTAGTAAAATGCAGATTTTTTTTTTCAACATTTTCAGTTACAAACTTTTAAAGATGTTAAGATAAATGCCTGAAAGATGAAGTTCTGTGATGTAATGAAACTGTTTAAGAAAGAGTATAATTTTATGGCTTCGAAAATGCAGATTCTAAACTTGCTGGAGCAAAGAACTCCAAGGTGAAGACATTCAAACAATAACAGATCAAGAGGATGTAGATAGGAAAATGAATTATGTACAATAGAACGTTAAATACACAATAACAGTATTAATCGTTGAACTGAAAGTGTGAAAGAAGTATCAAAAGATATAATCAATACTTTGCATTAAAATTTATGATCTCATGAATGAGTTAAAATAATTAAAAAAATAATTTTAAAGCTATTTAGTAACTCATTCCTAATTCAAACGCGATAAAAAGTGTACTTTTTATTAAATGCCAATCGTTTTTATTATGGAATTTTTTTACTATTGTATAATCAATTAAGAGTTTCTGATAATAAGTGTAAAAGTATTTTCCTTTATTGTTATGTTTTTAAGGTATGTTTTTGTTATCACGGGCAAATAACCCAGAACAGGCGTTTTTTCGGTATTTCGAACTTTGGTTACATTAAATAATTTTCTGGGTCCCGTTGAGAAAGAGAGGCAGTCATTAATATATGTTTATAAATATTAACAAATTCGTAATATGTGGATATAATGACCCACCTACCTACACACACATACACACAAGCAGGGGTGTTATTTGGGCGCTTCAACTTAGGAAACAAAAGTTGAATCAAAAAATTAAAATATTAACAAAATCTAAAAAATAATAATAATAATTGATTGGAGGGGCAAAACCACAAATTTTCCCCTTTTCTAAAAAAAATTTTTTTGTGGAGGGGTATTTAATCTCCCCTAGCTCCTTCCAAATTATACCCGTGCATACAAGCGTACAAGATTATAAACATATAACACTTGTCGACTAACGGGACAATTGTTGACATGTCCCATTAATTTGACAAATGTCGAATTATTGGGACATAGTACCTTTGGAGTGCTATGAGTAATATCGAGTATAAAGTTCTGCTTCTCTTAAAACGAATTTTTACTAGTTATTTAATAACACTATAGCAATAAAAAATGACTTAATTTTGTTATTTTAAGTAACATATTAAAAAATATATACACAACAAAAAAAAGTTCTCTTACTGGTAAGATAATTTTTTTAATAAATACATTTGAGACTAATATTTTATATCAAATTGAAGTAAAATATGTTTTATTCTGTAATTTAAAACTGAATGCATGGCATTTTAAAATTTAAAAAAAATCAAAAACGTTCAGAAAGTGGAACATTTTTAAAAATTAGCATTTATTAAGCAATAAAATAAATAACCCGTATTACTATAAAGAAGATTCACAGAATAAAAAATATATAACAATCTTGTTTCCATTTTTCTAATTTCAAAAGTTATTTTGCAAATTAATTTCTATTTTTTTAATTTTGTTAATATAATTTAAATTTTTTAAATGTATTGCTATATGTAAAAAACCTAATTAATAATTTTTTTTTTATACTTAGACCCTAATAATTCTGGGGAAAACATTCCTAACAGAGCAGAACTTTTTATTTTCTATTGAATCAAATATAGACTGTCATAATGTAGATTTTTCAACTCTAAACGACTACGTCAAACACATTGTGGAAAAGGGAAAGACGAACTATGATCCATGGTTTTTTCCTTTTGCATTATTTTTAAGTTTTTCCCTTGCCGAATGGCAACGGAAAAGAGAAGAACGATTTTTTGATTTTATTTCGTTTTTTGAGTTTGTTCTCTTATAATCTATGTATAATGTTCGTGCTTTAGTGTTTCGTCGTATTAAATAAATGTATTATTCGTTACGAAAGGCTTCTTCTTTAAATCGTGTTTGAAGAATACACCTTTCCAGTGCGTCCCACGGAACCCGAAGGTGAAAGGGTAAGAGCCTTTTGATATTTATTTTTTCGATAAATGCTCTTCCCTTAAAGTCGAAATTTAATACACATTCAAGTGGTTATGGCGACCGATAATTCTTTTTTCTCTATTTCACGGTGTTCGGGGCGATAAAAATTAGATCTCCTCCGATCTGTTATTCTTCAAAGACAAACCACCACGGACGCGGGAGGGGTGAAATGGATACACGTACCATTAGGCAAAATTAGAGACTCTCTCTCACCATTCGCTCTGACTCAGAAAAGCTCGCGCTGGCACTTGGGGAACCAACTTTCCCGATCCCTCTCCTACACATACACAATCCTAATCCATTTGTAATGCAATTTGTAGGGTGCCGTGCCCCAACATGCTAACTTGATTAGTGCGTCCAGAGTCATGGCTTATCGCTATCATAACTTGATTACTCCGCCCGATCTCGTTTTCTATTGCCAGGGAGAGAGGATGGGGAAAAAGGACTTGCTTTTATTTCCTAAATGTAAAAGCTACCACCGCGGAGTCGTCGAGCGAACAAGCGCGAAACTAAACATTTTGTAACAACCCTACGTTATGTATTTTTTTTCAATCATATAATCGATGAAAAGATCGGAATCCCCTGGTACCACTTAGTCACTTATGGGACACACTCTTTATCGAGTTGAGAATCTGAAGACATAATTGAAAAGAGCGATTAAATCGGTATCTTTTAAAAGGATCGCTGAGGGGGAGAAGTGTCTATAACTTTCCAGCGTTGAGAGCTTTTACAAGAACGAAGAATAAAATTGAATTACTAAAATGCTTTATTATTCCAAGGCACAGATTTTATGATAATATTTGCGGGTGGCAACAGGAAAGCTTTATATCTCGGGAAAGAAAAAAAAATATTACAAGAGTTACAACACAATATACAATATAGCATTCAAAGCACTTCCCATTACGTAAGTGTTTTACAAAAATACAGAACAGCTGTAATTTTACTACAAACAGCAAAGAGAGCGGAAGTGAAATTAATTAGTACGTTGTCTTTCTCTTACTTTATCTTTAGAATTAATTTTTATGTTTCTTACATGCAACATTATAACATGAAACGTATATTACAATGTAGAACAAATAAAAAGTGAAGAACTTTTATAATTTAATGGAAAAATTTCGGGTAATATTACTTGTAACTCTATTCCCTGTTGTTATATTTTACATTCAGATTTAATTTTTATGTTCCTTACATGCAACATAATACAGGAAACGTATATAAACAATGTAGAACAAATGAATAGTGACGAACTTTTATAATTTAATGAAGAAATTTCAGGTAATATTACGTTGTAATTCTGTTCCCTGTTGTTATATTTTATCTTCAGAATTAATTTTTACGTTTTTCAAATGCAACATAATACATGAAACGTATATGACAATGTAGAACAAATAAAAAGTGACGAACTTTTATAATTTAATTAAGAAATTTCAGGTAATATTACGTTGTAACTCTATTCCCTGTTGTTATAATATGAAATGGAGAATCAACTCAAAACAAGATTAAGAACCAAAATTTCATAGAAACTTTAACCCTTTAGAGTTTATCGGGGTTTACGTGTCCCAATCATTATTATGTGCGCCTGATGGTGCAAATAGATCCCAATTTTCCATTGTATACAAAAATAGCAGTCTTCGAATGCGCACTAAAGTATCCATATTTACATAAAACCTGATCTCAGACATAACACAAGTAAACGAAAAATAAATCAGACTCCAAAGGGTTAAATATTTATCTATTTTGTATTACATTTCTCATTGCTATTGAAATAAAAAAATGCATGGTTTTTAAGCGACTAATACTACAGAAAACTATTAACCCCTTCCGGTAAAATGACGAGTCTAGCTCGTCATTAGTTTTTCATTCCATACCGCACAATGACGAGCTACACTCGTCATGCGATTAAAGTTACTGTTAAATATAATTAATTTAGTTTAAAATTTCTAGTGTACTGAATTTGGCAACACTTTTATCACTTGTGAAAATCACGAGTCACTATTGCATATTGTTTACTTAGAATTTCTTGGTACAAGTCATTGCCAAATTAATGAGTCAGAATAAAAGAAAACCTACTAAGAAATGCCGTGTGTGTTACAAGAATCAAATTAAAAGTGAGACTACTTGGCGGTGTAAACAATTAAGAATTCCTTTGCATTTTGTTTTGAAAAGTACCACTAGCTTGAAGACTATTATCTGTACTGGAAGGGGTTAAGGTGTTTTTCTTGCTAACAGAGAGAATTATTTGTATTACCTTTAGAAACCAGAACACCAGCTTTATGGCGTTTGTTATGAATACTAATATATATAGTATTTATTTAATATATCATAAATTGTTCGCAATCAAGTCCCTTACTTTGATACTTTAGCAGTGTAACAACTGATATCGCAATAACTATCTTTTAAAGCATGTTTTCATTAAGTATAAAAATTATCTTTAGAATATTTTTTGCATCCTTATTCGTTTAGTAATCTATTAATATATTTTGGAATGGAGCGCACAAGGAAAAAAAGAACCTGATTATAATTATACCCCATTCTGTATTAAATTGTAATTGTTTCTACTCTGTTTATACAAAGGACTTTTATGATTTGCAATTACTTATTAAATTTATATGTATGAAAACCTGATCCAAAACGAACACACAGTAATAAATTTCAATCTAAACATGATGGTGCATTGAGAAATGATAAATCTCCACTAGCCAGAATTTTAATAGCACAGCATTAAAAGAGAAAAAAATTGTGTTACTAGACGGTACTACACTGAATATATATTTCAACAAAGAGTTGAAAGAACTAGGCTTCAGTCACATCTAATAATTTCCTATTCTGCTCCAATATTTCTATCTACTGAAATAAGTAATAACATTACAACACAAAATTTTCAAATCTAGTGTTAATGACTCTCGGTAAAATTTGACTAACAGAAAATTCTCGGAAAGAAAAAACATTAAAGGCTTTATTAGAGAAAAGTCATTTTTTATGGACTTCTCATTCGGATATGAATAACAGCCAGTAACAAAGGAATATGCATATGAAAGCAATCACTCAATGTGTTTATTTTTATACACGTAGAGTAATTCCGGGAGAGATGGACCAGCCTGTGAGATGCAGCGGCTTGTATAATTCTTGATTACTATGTTCTATTAGCCGCTATGTCATTTTTGATTCCGGATGTGAATCTACTGCTGCATTTAATTTTTTTTCGGGTGTTTTGTTATCTTTATTTAAGTATTTGAGTGAAAATTATGCGTAAAACAATTCAGGAGAGTCAATTTTTACAATATTTGAATCTTAAGCTGATGTACAAATTATTTGATAATATTGTGGATCCAGCATGCCACATGATGTGTTAATTATGTCAGTGAGCTGTAGAGGTAATGGAATCAAAGTTTCATAACTGCCTATTCCTTTTCTATCTGGATTTTGCGAGATGTACCAATTTTTATGCGGTTAAAATTGAAACCGACTTACAAGCAAAGAGCAATCAACTTAAAACAAGATTAAGAACCAAAATTTCATAGAAACTTTAACCCTTTAGAGTTTATCGGGGTTTATGTGTCCCAACCAGGTTTTATGTAAAATTATGAAGGATACTTTCTTGCATATCCTTCATAATTTTAGATTTCTTTCTTTGCTTGGGAAGGCAGCAAATTATTCAAAAAATCAGAATTTGAAAATATGACAATAAATGTGACCTGTATGGACGGAGAAATCTAAACCTAGCAAACTTAAATAATAGAGTTCAAAGAACGTTGTGAATATAATATGCACTTTTGTCAAAAAAAAAAAAAAAAAAAAGTAATGTATTGAAACGGATAATTAAGTTTCATTAGCAATATTTTACATGGGTGATTCTAAGTAAAAAAATTCTAAACACCCAACAAAATTTTCTTAAAAATTAAACGTTACTAATTTAAAATAAGAACTACATTAAGATTAATTCTGGATGTCAAAACTAGAGCTAAATGATATTTGAATTTTAATATTGTGATTTATTGTTTACTAAATATCAATATATTAATATGTTGTAATATGAATCATATTATACAGCTGCAAATATAAGTGTTTTCTGTATAAAATAAGACAAACACACATATCAATGTATGTGTTTGTTATCTAAAAAACAAAAATTCAATTTCTTAATCTGAATACATAAATTCAAATTTTAGCATATTGCTTTAAAAAAGAAAATCACATAACATTATTACTGCTCTTAGGTAGAAAATTATAATGAAATACCTAAAAAGTTAACAATGTACAGTATAATTAATTTTACAAATCAGTTAAAATTTTTAATTAGTTTTTATAAAATTTTATTACAGTTTTACGATTTAAATAGTTTTTGAATATTAGAGAACAATTATGTATAACAAATATTATATAGTGCAACAATTTATAAAAACATGTTTAATTAACATACGGATATTTCTGTTTAATTAATATAATTTCATTGGGGGGGTCCGACCCTTTCTCCGGGTACGGCTCTGAATATAAAGCTAAATTAACAAAAATATATTTAATTTCCTTTTGTTTAATTGTAGATATTTTCTTTCACAAGAAACAGCGAATAAAAAACAACGTAAATGATATATTAATCAGCGCGTAATTGCAGATACTTTTTTCAGCTACATAAAATAAGTTTCTGGGTAATTACAGTAAAATTTATGATTTTAATGAACCAAAGAGTTAGTACGTTGTACGACTAATTTACAAAATGTATTCTCTTCCAAAACAAATCCCTCTTTAAACCTGACTCTTCCTTCCCGCAATCCTTTCACTTTTAAACGATTTTTTTTCTCAAATCTTGATAAATATTAATAACAACGCTGTAAAACTGTCATTCAGAAGATATAACGTGGTAACGAAAATGCCATCTACTTAGCAATTAGTTTCAGACCATTGCATCCCTTGTGTATTAGATAATTTAGTGTAGAATGCTGACAAAACTTCTCAAGAGTTTCCAAATGTAAAATTTGATGAGAGATAAACTCTCTATATTCATTCTCTATATTTATCCTGAAATAATATTAGCAGGAAATTCACTGTCTCTAACTTTAAAAATTATTGAAAATGAAAAAAACAATCAGTATGATGCTGGAGACTATAATGATAATTTTATCATGTATTTTCATGCAAAATATAATGCTAAATCGATGAATAAATCTAGTGAATTGTTGCCATGCTTATTTTCAATAATACTTCATATATCGTGATCCATATAGTTATTCAATTTCTTTTTAGCTAAAGTGTTATATTTAAAAATTGTAGGAATTTTAATAAAAATTTGTAAAGTCATTTTTCTCCAAACATAAATTTTTAAATAATACGCGCACAGGACTATTTGATATCTTTTCAAAAAACTTTCGGATATATATATATATATATATATATATATATATATATATATACATACATTAAAGTGTCATATAATTATAAAAAGTACATCTACATTAAGACGAAATATGTATATAAAACATAGAAAAAAATGTTTATGATAATTATACTAAGAGAAACACAATTTAAAATTTTATCTAATTTACTTTCACCGAGAACATTTGGAAATATTAAAAAAACTAAAATTTTTCCGTATTGAAATTTTGGCAGTGGTTTCCTGTTAGATTCGAGCTTGATTTTCATCTTATAACCCCCCCCCCCCAACACACGAGAGGAAATGAGAAAGAAGAAATAAAGAAATATTTAATGAATTGTAAAACAAAATATTCTAATATGTTAGAACATTATTATTTTTTTAAGGAAACTTTTAAAATTTTAAGCATTTTTTGTTATAAAAATATAGTAATGAAACCATACGAACAATAGTAAATTTTGTTAGAAAAATATTCTGTATGTTAACAAATTGTTAAAATGGTTTAATTTATTGACGTTTCGTGCCATTATATACAGAAATTATG
>CM063506.1:71220687-71393187 GCA_032207245.1 Pardosa pseudoannulata | reverse complement strand
GCAATAACTCTTGATTCGATTACTTATTAAAAACCCCTTATTACTATTATATAACAAGAAAATTGTAACAAATTTTCTCCGAGTTAAGAACTCCTGATTAAAGAATGTTTATTTCTGTTTAGAACAAAAATAAATATTAAAGTAATATGAAAATATCAATTTATTTATTAACTTTAAGTAAGATGCATAAACTCCACTGTCTGACAAAATGAACCCATTATAAAAAAAACCGCGTTTTTTCCAGGATTTACTGCAGTATATTCACAGCATTTACTTATGAGGCAAAATGTTAAATATTGTCTATACAAGGCCTATATTTTGATGACACCTTTTTTGGTCTATTCTGCAGTTTTCGATCAATTCTTAAAGATAATTTTGGAACAGACTTTTAATACATTTAGAATATTTTTTTGGCATTTAAAGTATTTTTTTGTATGGATCAGTAAATTATAGTTTAGTTAATAGAAATAATTAAAAATGATGCTCACATAAAATTCAATTTGTTGCGCAATTCGTTCTTTGGTATATACTTTGTTTGGTAAACGAAAACATAAATGTAATGTAAGCGTGTTACGTAAAAGTCTATTACAATAAAAGTAGCAACTTTCTGCGGACGACCGGACTAACTAAATTTTTCATTGACTATAATATTCCTATGTTTCTATTCCCTTTAAATCGCTAAAGCAAGAAAGTCTGTTTGCATTCAGAGATATACGTAATGTTTAATAACAGTTTTTATACAAAATACATGCAATCATACGTACTTTGATTTTTCTTTTGAAAATAAGTAACAGTTCTCCCTTTATAAACAACTCTTCGCAATTTAATTTTGTTTGCTTTTACAGAAAAACATACTGATATGTTTTAACAATTTTGCCGGAAATTTCCGAGAACATAGTTCACTTGATTTACATATTTCTTTATATATATATATATATATATATATATATATATATATATATATATACACACACACACACATATATATATATATATATATATATATATATATATATATATATATATATATATATATGTAATATGGGCGAGACTCATTAGATGAAATCCATACATCAGGCAAGCACTTTTACAACATCGTGCACACAGACAATGTGATCCTGCACACACACACTTTTCAAGTAGGGATTTCTCAGGTAAAAAGACTACGAATAGTCCCTATGCACAATTGATCACGTGATAAAAAATACCCTTGTTTAAAGAGAACGCGCTAACTATAGTCTAAATTATTACAGACAGAGGCTGAATTAAGTCTATAGCGTGTCTGGAGTGATAAATAAGAATTACCTCGCAAACCCCCAACGTACTTTATGAACAAAAGTTATTAATCTAATATTTAAATATGTAAATAAAGGATTTTAATGTTACATACATATGTGTGTGTGTGTAAAAATTATTACCTCTAGTCACGATAATTATGTAGCCCGTATTGTTTTTACTTGCCGGATAAATTAAAGTTGGCAACTAACATGCGGTCAATAAAGATAAACAAATTATTGAGCGTGTACCAGATAATTCTCATCTAAAAAACAAACTATTTTTTTATTTTCCTCATAGGGTACTTTACAATTCTGGGAAATTAAAAATTTTACTGATCCCGTCATATGATGGGTTATAAGCTAGTAAATATATATATATATATATATATATATATATATATATATATATATATATATATATATATATATATATATATACATACGAGCCTATAAGTTCAACCTGAGAGGAATGTAAAAACACAAATACCGACGATCCTGCATTGCACAACTCTTTGGAAATCTTAAAACAACAAACATTTCGTTAGTTGTTGATTCAGCAATGGATTCCCATGAAATTATATAATAACCGTCACAGATATGTTCAGCCAAACAGAAAATACATTACAACTGCTATAAAAAACACATTATATAATTTAAGAAACTGATCGAAGACTAATCTTCTGAAATGTATTACCGCAAAACAACGCATCGCAATTTGCTTAATTTAGTATTTTACGAATAATTTACTTCAATTGTGTATAAATTTTGTTAATGATATGAGAGTCATATTGACGTTCCAAGTCCCTGTTTCATCGGCAGAGGAAAATCTTTCTCGATACTAGGGAGAAAAAAACTACTTACAAAAATAATTTTTGTTAAAGAGTAATTTTCTTTCTTGCCATATTTTTTTTTCCATTCAATCTTAAAATGGCCCGAAAGCATTTTTTTCTCTTCTTTCTCTCTCTCTTTAAAAAAGTAAAAAGTAAAATAAAAATATATATATAAGACCACGTGCTGCGACATAGGACCAGGCCCAGATTTTTCACAAAGAATCCTCTGTGTGTGTGTGCGTGTGTGTGTGTGTGAGAAAGTTTCAAAGCCGTTTTTATATTCTTTTACAATGCCAATTGTATATAGATTCAACAAAATATCCGTTTTTAATTTTTTTAAACAAAAATATTTAGAATACGTAAAAAAACTTTTAAAATTTTTTGCAGCTCTTTTTTTTAAAAAAGTTTCATTGAAAAACCAATAACATACAGGGAAAAGCATGAAAATTTATTTGTTTGTAAGTAATACTTTAAAACGAAACTAAACTTTATTTTGAATGTGCCCGCATAATTCGGTGATTTTTAAGTTATTTTAGATTATCATAAATCAACTTTATGTGTGATTATTTTGATGAATTAACGTAAAATATCCATTTCCTACCGTACTCGTTTCCAAATATTTATATAGCTCATTTTATAATCACCCTTTTTCAATGTTAAATCCTTAATTTGAAATATAAATATAAAATATATACAGCGAGAAGATCGTAAATTATTTAATTTAATAATAAAATAAGCTGTTGACTACGTCCGAATTTCCAAATTAATGGAAAACTATGTGCATATTATTAAAAGGATAAATTATAGCAGTTTACACAATTTAGATGGGGAAAAAAGTAGATGGGTAAAATAGTGTTTACTAAAGTATCTTATAAACTAATTCTCACTAAAGCTGTTTCTCCTGATGCAACTATGGCGATATCTTGATATTATGAATATTGATACTATGAATATTATGACCAAATCATGAGGAACAGGCCCTTAAAATGCACACAAATCTCTTTGTATCTTTGTCAAAAACGCTTTCGGGTGGTTCACCTCCAAAAAATGTATTTTGTGAAATATCTGAGCTACTATAACTCGAAACAAAACACGTAGTGCGTATTGTAAATACTGGAGAAGTAGTACCACAGATAAAATCTTGGGGGTTCTTGGAGAAATAATAAAAATGATTCATTCCTCAGGTGAATCCATATCTGTATATCGGAAGTAAAGCGTTTTGTTCATAAAAAAATATATATATTTGCGTATTAGTGTAAAATTTGTTATCCTCTATTATGGGATAAAAGCAATATCATTTTCCACAATTGAGAAATTAAGCAAATTGGAGAAAAACCAATGAACTAACATGGTTTCGATGTAAATCCCATCCTTTGGGCATCCAACTTCTTATTTCTATTATTTTCGAATGTTACAGGAACAATGTCTACTCTGGCACCTCAAATACATTCATAAATCTTTTCATTAAAAACGGCCAAACTCAAATAAATCTTTAAAAAATATTTATTTTACTCACTTGTAAAATTTGTAATTTGTGACATATTGCCTTTACCGATGTACATATTTATACCACTGCAGTAAAATTCAATTTTAGTTTTATTTCAACTATAATCTAATGTTATGTGATATCATTTTGTACCATTTTCGGGATTTATATCAGCTTCGGTTAGTAAAAAATTTCAAAATCATAAAGACATACACATGAAGATATTTTAAAACAATATTATAAACAGATGAGTGATATTTTAAAACAATTTATTTAGCCATTGCAAACTTTATATTATATATTAGATATATAAATTTTTGTAATAACCTTTTAGTTATTTGCGGTATATTTAAATGTTGTAAGCAAATAGTTACAGGAGATCAGCTATATTTTCAGCATGTGTATAATGAGATTTTTCGTTTACTTAATAGAAAATCCCCGTAACGAAGCACGAGAACACAGTCAGTAATAATAACAATAATTCTATCAAAGAACATGTTCTACTGGATATCCGATGAATGTTTTCAAAGTCCAGTGGATGTCAAAATGACATTCTGGATTCCAAAAGGATGTCTAATGGAACCTGCGAGCTGTTACGGAACAAAAAACTTTGTGAATCGTTGACTTAACAATGTTCAGACAACATGTCAAAAAGGAGAAAGACTACTCTACTTTACAAAATATAAAAAGGAACTACAGCAGTTGGGCATGAAATAGTGAAAGTGTTGTGGAGGAAACTAATGACAAGCAAGCACTAAAACCTTTCAAAGTAAGCAAATTCTATGTACATCCTTGAACAAAAAAATGGCGATGAGAAGAGTAATCATCACATTTTAATTTGAAAATACAGTTGGAAATAAGATGAAAGACAACACGAAACAAATCCACTGTATAAACACATTTCTGTAAGTGAAATTTAAAAGCAAAATTTAACGTCTTTCGCTAATTCTACTTATATAAATTATTACTTCATTTTTTATGAGATCAAAATCTGCAATTCCTTATAGTGCCATCAATAAAATCATTATTGATTTTATCAAATTTAAATTACTAATGATTTTATAGATGGTATTAAAATTTTTTTGAAAGGATATGTTTAGGGTATATGCAATTTTTCAAAGAAATGAACAGTGTAAGCGCACCAGCTAAATATTTTTTCAGATCTATTTATATGTATGTTCCAAACACAATAAGATCATTTTAGATTAATTGTTTCAAAATCTCATACAGCTACAGTACTTAAAATGAAGCAATAAGTGTGTCCAGTTACACCAGTGCTGAATAAATAATTTATCAAAAGTTATGAAAGCATTTGCGGCCGATTTTTTTAAATTTCTATAAGCTTGGAGTTGCTTTACAATAACAATTTAACAGACAAAGGGATACAGTGTGAGCAATTCACGGATACAATGTTAATTATAATAGGATTTCATTCGCTTAAACTACTTTATTTTAAAGCTTAACTCAAACAGGTTAAAAACTACATTTTTTTTCTTTAATATTTTAGTTTTAAGCACACATATTTCAAAATAAAGATTTGAAGGCTAAGCGAGTTCGGGGCACGAAATTCTCCAGAATATGTGTGTATACTTCTACTTCTTAAACTTTAATACTAAGATTAAATAAAATGCAAATCCATGTTTTATAATGGTTACATAATTAGATATTACTTTTATTTTGTTATACTGGCGACTGCACAAACTACACTATCTAACAGAAGTCAAAGTTCGTCAATCTCAAACTTATTGTTTTTAAAAATTGACAACTTTCAGCGGATATATCTCAAGTTCTGTACAAGTCACGCATCTAAAATCTGGCAAGAAATACTCTCTGATAAATTTCTTTGGAATTTTTAATAACACGACAAATTTAAAATGTTTTCCCTCAACAACAGTGAGATGACACTCATAAAAAAAGCGATTCTTTTACTGTAATAATTACTGAAAACTTTTTAGTAACATTTTACCAAGCCAAGAAGAAAAATTGATAAAAATGTTTTCTTCAATAGAAAATGAAAAAAAAAATACTTTAAAAGTGCCGCCGAGAGTAATATTAAAATTTTAATGCACTTAATTTTTAACTTTTTTAAAAATAATTTTTAAAAAGTTCAAGAACTATTTCTATGTAGAGTAATTTCTACATACATTTGAAGGCAGTGAATTCATAATAAAATTTTCACAATTTTGTGTTTCAGATAACCTAAAACTGTTGAAATGCAATATTCTCTATGCTTAGCATATGGTAGTAGAGCAACAATGTGTAATGATTTTAATAAAAGTATTTCTCCTCTCAACTTTCAAGACCTGTAGTGTGGCTTGAAAACATCACGAATAATTGGTCTGTACAGAAAAAACTCAACTAACTTAACCAGCGGAATTCTCAACTTGTGTGCCATGGCCTACTAATGCACAGCGAGAGATTTTCAAGTATGTCGCGAGAATTTCGTTGAATTATGAGTCATTAGTTATTATAACATTAGTATGAAAATTTCTATTTATCAGGTGGCATTTTCCTCATTTACTCCTTTCCACTATATTGGTGTTTAAAACGTGATCCTTCTTTGTCCCTGCCATGCTTTCTTTTCACGCTAAGTTTTGCTTTCAAATCGGCAAGCAAGCGTTTGCCTTTCAAAACAATTTTTGATTTGCATTTTTCTTTACTGCATTTTTTACTACGTCATGCATTTTTTCTAACCTTTTAGTTCCAGAAGGAGTTACAATGTCACTATTATATTAAAAAGGGATGAAGTAAGACTCTTAATTTTTACATTTCTGAATAATTATTCAGAAAATAGCCATAAAAGAAAACAAAAAGCCCTCAGTAATGAAATTCTCAGTATTATGAGAGAAAAAATATACACTTGAGCTTTCCTGAGTTAATTACATAATGGGGTCCATTTCTCTATTTTTGTAAAGTTGATTACTGTACAAAGGTCCATTATACATCAATATTATCAGCATGATAGCTACACTACACATTGATTTTGTTACTCTGTTTAAAACGGTATTTACAATTACCTCAACGGTCTATAACAAAATCTTTTCAGACTAATTTTTTCTGCGTTTTTTTTTTATTTTTTTTACGTGTGCCACAAATAATTTCAGGTATTTTTACCACAAAAGATTGAAAAATACTTAACAGAACTTCTCCCATATTGAAAAGGGAAATTTTATTGATTATCCCTATCCCTCAGAGTTTTTTTTCTTTCTAAATATTCAAAATGGTTTAGAGAGACGAGTGAGAGAATCTTACACGAAACTTTTGCCCCGGAGTTTTATGTTTATCTCAGACCAAATGTCTGAGAATTTCTGACTAACTCGGGTTCTAAAAATATTTGTGCTCTTATCTCTCACACGCAGGCCCCCTCTTTTTTTAAAAAACGGGAAAAGAAAGAAACAACTCACCTTCCTCAACGTAACTTATAGACTCATAACACGGGAGAAAGATAAAAGCTCGCATGTCTTATCTATGCCTGATTGCTATGACGATTGCTTATAGCTAGTTATTTTTTCACATATGTGCACATTTCCCGCAGTGACGAATGTCGTCTCCAGGTTGTCGCGACCTATCGCTGCTCACAATCGGACCGGTGTTCTTTACGTGACATTTCTCACTGATGGAAATGGTGACATCCGAAATTCATGCCGCGGTCATTGCAGGTAGACGCCCAGGTCATCCCCGATAAGGAGCTCGAGTTCCACCTATCTGGGATTTTTTTTTCTTTTCTTTTCCCCCGTCTTGAGTTTTGGGAAAGGTAATTCTGATTAGAATCACTTGAATTGCTATAAGGACTCAGATACATACACAGAAATTCGTTGCGGTAGATTATAGGAAAGTGATTACACCAGTGTTTATGGCATGCATTCTGCTAATAAGTCAAGAAGATAAGAGCAAAGTTTCTCTGCAGTTACTTGAAAGAAAACAAAATTCGGAATGGTTTTAAAATATAAAACCAATTAACACATTGTGTGCGAGTACATTTCGCAGCGGAATTGTACCGGGATCGGGCGTTTTGCGCGTAAATTTAGTTATTCGGTTAAGAATCAATAGATCGAAAATTATTCAATTTTTTGCAACATAGATAACATACACACATCCTTTAAAGATTATTAAGATAAATAAATTTTGATACCACACAAAAAAAGCTTTGCAATCTTAATCACCGATTTAATAAAAAACTTCCGATTTTGTTGACTGAACAAATTTTTTTTTCTTATTCACCAGAGCTACACTTTTCAATATATATGTACTCTCACATCCATTTTTCATCAAATACCTTTTATATAAAATATTAATTTATACAAAAAAAAACAATATATGGCTGTGAAAATAACATGCTAATTAAAAGTAAATCAACAGTCCCCCTGATGTTACATCATTCCATTATTAAGAATTTTGTTGCTTGTTAGATTACTTTAGATAACTGTACTGTGATTAACGTATATAGTTTTTGATCATTAAGTTAAAGTTAATTATAGGTAAATTTAGAATCACAAAAACAAGTTTTGAGTCTATATAACTTTTTAGGACATTAAACAAAAGTTTTTTTTAATTAATAGAAGCAAAATTACTCGGGAGAATATTTTCCTTCAAGAATATATGTTAATACATATATTCTCGAAGGAAAATATTCTCCCGAGTAATTTTGCTTCTATTAATTAAAAAAAAACTTAATAAGATATTAAAAAAGTTTGTTTAATAACAAACTTTTTTAATACCTTATACAATAGCTGGGGAATCACCGAAGAGAATCTATAAAAGTTACTCCAAGAATAACACATTTGAATTGCACAATAATTATTAAAAAAACTAATGTTTTGCAAGAAATTGATAGTGATGTTTATCATCTAATTCTTAGTAAAGATTTTTTTAGAAACCTAAAAAATTTCCTTCGGAAAACCGAAAAAATTCAATTCATAGTTTTTCCTCATTCTTTCTGCATAAAAGGTTATGTATGCATATAATCACGTATTCAAAAAATAAGGCAACCTGCGTGTACACACACTGCACACGCAGGTGCGTAAGTAAGTAATGTCAAATATATATTACAGAAATACAAAAAGTATTGTTACTATATATAACATATGAGTTTTATAAAATTCCTAAAAGGGAAATAACATGAGAATACATAAAAATACGAGATACATAAAAATGTAGTACGAATAGCTATGTTTATTAAATGTTTGAAATTCGCTCTCGGCGATTCAAATTATCACATAATAAATAGGTAAAAACAACATTTTTTTCTCGCATTCTGACATCATTCCTTTAACCATCTGATTTAATCATTTATTATTTTAAATTATTTAAATATCGTCGGCATTATTTTCATACGTTTTATCACTGAACTTAGAATCACGTAAAAAATTTTCTTTTATATTTGGTTTAAATAGTAGATCAGGTACATGTGATATTTTTAAATTTAATCATCGATTATTTTTTGTTGCAATGAAACTTTTATCCCCGATATTAACAACAAATTCTTTTCATAAAAGTCTAGGAGACTATTTCACGGAATAATAAATTTATAGTGTTTAAGTTATATATCTTTAAAAATTAAGTAGTTTGTTCGTTTGTGTGTTTGTTTTTTTATACATAACCACACGGTTTGACTAAATGAATTCAAGGTGATTGATTCTAAACTGCATTCACAGTATCAGGAGACTTTAGAGGAGTGTGGAGATAAACAAATTATTGAGCGTTCCATTTTTTTTACCTGCCTTATAGGGTACTTTACAATTCTGGAAAATTAAAAATTTCACTGATCCCGTCATATGACGGGCTATATGGTAGTGAATTAATAATACAGAAATCTTTTTAATATAAGTTAAAAACTCCTGCAAATTTAAAGAAAAAAGAATGAAATTGACTAATTAGTCGTTCAAAACAATCCAAGTGTTTATAAAAATTTACATTATTTAAGCTCTTTCATTAAATAATTTTATTTCATTCTATACATAACACAATTAATTAAACACCAGCAGGAAAAAACTATGCTTATAAATTAAGTAGAATTTTTAAAATCTTAGGGATCGTGAATACAAAATATAATATTTTAAATTCATCTATAATTAATATATTCTTGGGTCTAATATCTAATAGGTTGTTATAAGGAAGACTTCCTAGCTCGAAAGGTATTGTGTCCACTTGAATCAAAATGACGTTGCCAAGCTAAATTTTTTTTTCATATTAAACCACTACATATCAGGTTTGGTGAACAAAAAAATATCGAGAGGTTTTTTTTATTAAAAATATCTGAATTCTAATGAAATTTTTTAAAGTTATTATTAAATTTATTACAAATAATGATTAAATTACCCTATTTATTTTTTTCATAACAATGTGTACAATAAGGCGATTTCACGCAGTAGGGCAAATTCTCAAATTATGACGACAATTCTGGCTTTAGTTTCAAACGGAAGGGCAGTTTATTGTTTGTCTATTGGCTGTTGTAAACATGAAAATGAATGGGAAGGGCATTATAGTAGTTCGTGTCGTTGCAACAAATTGCCTTATATTACTTAAAAATCATCAATTATGAAATGTATAAAGTTTGTTTTTCATCCCTCCTCAACTCTTATAAAATGTCCACTTTTTTCATCACCATTTACAAACACAAAAAGCTATTTATCCATATAATCAATTTTTATGAGTGTAAGTAAAGACAAAAATTAAATAAGTGAAAATATATATTCATTGATTTGAAGAAAAAAATATTAATCAAGTTATTAAATAACCACTTTCCTTATAGCATTTAGATGAATTTTTGGAGAATAAATAAAATTATTAAATCCACACTTCCCTTAAAGCATTTAGATGAATTTTTGGAGAATAAATAAAATTATTAAATCCACACTTCCCTTAAAGCATTTAGATGAATTTTTGGAGAATAAATAAAATTATTATATCTACACTTCCCTTAAAGCATTTAGATGAATTTTTGGAGAATAAATAAAATGAAGTACCAATATCAGTGAAAACAAATTACAACTGCAGATTTAAAAATCCTAACTGACACTTATTTTATTTATTTTTTTTTAAAGGGGGTGGTTTTAATCTATTTTCGAGAGTTGATTGAACTAAACTAAAGATGGAACAGATGCATTTTTAACAGAAACTAGAAACATATGCAAAGATGCTCTTTTAAACAAAATTCACAATATGTAATTAAAAAACGGTATTCTTCATTTTATTAAATGTTTTTTTAATTCAATGATTTAAATCAAATTGATAGTAACTAACCAACCCTGCTACATTTATAATCATATATATAAGGTATGTAACAAAACACAATTCTCATTTTTATCCACATGTTGGTTGGTCAGTTGATTGATTGAAGTTTAGAGGCGCTAAATCCTCTAGGCACAAACTGTGCTAAACAAGATGTAAAAATAAACTAAAGACGAAATTTAGATTAAAAAATTTGAGAAAAAATAAAATGAAAGGTTCTAAAACGGATTACAGTAACAATAAAAATAAACATTCAACACAAAACACGTATAAAATTGAGTTATGTACAAATAAACAAAAATTGGAAATTAAGTGAAAAATTGAGAATTTGAGTGATTAAATTAAAAGTTTAAGAAATAAGTGAAAAAAAAATTGAAAATTGAAAGATTAAAAATTGATTATTTATTATTCCACATGTTGGACGAATAAATGTAGTGGACATGCGATGCAAGGGAACTAAATTTTGTTTACATTGAACACAATAGAGTCTAATTCACTACACTAAGTAAAGTGGATTTTTTACCCAGTTGGGAATGGGAACACAGATTACAACTTGAATGGAAAGGAAGTACGAAATAAAACAAAGCTTTAACATCAATATAAAAGAGCTGTAAGAGCTATATTAGTAGCTTATACAATTAAAAAAACTAGAAATGTATGTAATAACTGTTATTGTAACAAAACTTTATCCTTGTTCTACTTGAGTTTTTGTGGCAACCCATAAAAGAACAGGGTTTCCTGTTAAATAAATAAACTTACATACAGACACACACACACACACACACACACATATATATATATATATATATATATATATATATATATATATATGGGTGTGTTTCTTACATAAATCGCACACTATATTGATTCAAATAATTAACATAAATATTCATTCCTAATATAAATAGTATTTCTTTGTCTTTCTGGTAGATGACATTCTACGCAGTTTCGGTGGAAAAGATACGGGAAAAAAATGTTAACTATTACAAAATTTATTTTCAGAACATGATATGTAAGTTTTTTTTTATTTTCTCATTCTCCACCCTTTGTTACTTATTTTTGTGTGTGTGCGTGTGTGTCTAGATTTCAACAATTTGAATAACAATACATTCTTAAAGGTTCAAGGAAGGTTTAAATGCATGTGCGTAGGGAGAAATTTTCCATGGAAGAGGAGAAGAAGTTTCTCCCACTTCAACTTATATTTGAAAAGTAATACAGCAATCCTTACATAAATAATAAATACAGCAAGCGTTATGGGAGTGTTACTCCCCCCATCGCTATGCTACAGCTTAAATATGGATATTTCTATAAAATGTAAAAATTGGACCGCTTTAAGACTATTATTCAAAAAATACTATTCTTTATAGGGTTTTTTTTATATAATTTTAAAAGTGAAAGAAATTAATCTAAAATCCATAAATATCTAGAACATTTTTTAATTTAATATCTAAAAACTGTGAAAATTTTTCTTTAACTTCTAAGCTAACTTAAAATTTTACTTTCAACTAATAAATAGCACTAATTAGTATTTAGTAGTGACTGTTATTTAGATATAAGTCAAAATTCTTTAAGAAATAGTTAATGACTCTATAAACAATTTGTAAAGAGCTACATATATTTATTGAGCAAAACTTGAGGAAATTATTCTCTGTGAATCTTTTACAAATTGTAGAAAAGATGATGATCAATAATAAATCTTCTTTAGAAGCAGTGAAAACTTTATTGTATTTATAAAAAAAATTACAATAAATTGCACTCATTAGTAGTTACTAGTAATTTTAATTTAGATATAAGTCAAAAATTTTCATGAAACGATTTCACGACTTTATAAACAGTTTTACTAAAAAGCTAAACATATTAATTTAAAAAAACTGAAAATTATTCTCTATGATTTTTCAGAACATATTAAAAGAATTATCAAGTTTTCATTAGATGTTGTGAAAAGCTTAACGTAATTATAAAAAAAAGGACAAACTATTCAAAGTTCTCTTTCAAACACCATATAAAATTAAAAAGTTAATATTATGCTATTTTTAATTTCGTAACGTTTTAATAAAACAGTTTCAAATAACTAGCTAAGGCTAAGTCAACGATAGTCATAATAAATCTACCATCATAAATTTTCGCTTACTAGATAGAATTATTATTGTTAAGAAAAGTTATTTTCATCTTAAAGAAAATTTATTATAAATTTTCGCTTACTAAATAGAATTATTATTGTTAAGAAAAATTATTTTCATCTTAAAGAAAATTTAAATTTTTCTATAACCAATCAGCGAACCAATTAATTTTTCCCTCAAAAGAAAAATAATAATGGTAAAAATATAGTGATTGAAGATTTGCTTTACTTTAAAAATAAAAAAAAATAGGAAAAAAAAAAGAAAGAAAAAAAGAAACAGGATAACGGCTCTTAGACTAAATTTAAAAATAGTTAGTGAGCTAACGTATGCTTACACAAATACATTAAAAGATAAAACTGAAATAAAATAAATTTCAAGTTTGGATAGATCACCAGAGAAGAAAATTTTCTCGAACTAATACATAATTTTGTTTTGACAATAACGTACTCATAAATCACCGGTAGTCGCCATTTCAAACCAAAACTGAAGACGGAATAGGTCCCCCCTAACCCCCCAATGATGAAGTGGTCGTAAATCACAATAGACCTAAACAAGTACCGGGAGTACTTGTCTACACGAGGTTAGTATTGCAGGCAAACAAACGAAACCCACCCACGGCCAGAAGAAAAGCTCTCATCGCGTCTCTCATTTTAAAACCATACCCCACCCGCTGTTACCCCTGTTCATTTTTTTTTCGACCCACAAGTCCCCGGGAATCCGATATCGGTATTAGGGCCGGTGTTATCGGTCTGGGCGATCAGGCAGTAGTGGTGCGAGGGACAGGTAGTTTCGGATTCCCAGGGCGATAGCCATCGGCCAGACGCCGGCGGGAGACGCGGGGAGCCCGCGCCGATCTAGGACGCGTGGAAGGGAGGACGCAACGCTCGCGATTTATGGCAAAACCAAGAAATTCTAAGATCCCTAGTTTTTTCGGCTCCACCAAATAGGTGGCTAGGGAATCATTCAGTAAGGTTTGGTTTGGAGTACTATATTCTACATTTTTAGTTGCACATTGGCGTAAAGCCGATTCCCAACAATTAAGAATAATCAAGCCAGTAAGGAGATTCGAACCACTGGACCGAGGGCTTTTCAGTCGGTTTTTTCTATTAAAGATTCACAGATTTTTTTTTTTAATTTTTTTAAAATTAAATTAATTTATTTATTTTTAGAGAAAGATTAATTGATTTGCATTGAATTTATACATGACCGCACGTTTTAAAACTAATTTATACCACCTATGATTTTCCACGTGTATCGCCACGTTAGTAGTGCAGACAAGAGGGAAGGGGGGGGGGAAACTAAGCCAGCTGAAACCCTTCCCAGCAGTTAATATTTTCCTTTTTTAAACTTTTTAAATGTAAAGTTACCATAATACAAAATAACAGTTGGTAGAACCTATATATATATTTTTGCTTATTTTCTAAAAATTGGAATAATCCATTTCTTTGTTGGCAATACGATATAAATATGAGACCTTTAGTTATGATAGTTTTTTTACTCATAAAACTCAGAAGATAAACTAATCAACAACTTAAAGTAAAATGGTGCTAGCAATTAATATTATCCAATTATCTTAACATATTTTGGTGTATATTAATTTATAGCATAGATCTTTGAATAGTTAAAAAAAAAATATTGTGTTTCGCTTTAATTGAGCTATTTTTACTGAGGAGATTCTCAAAATTTCCAGACAACTGTGCGCTAGGGAACCTACAACCTTTGCCGAAATCAACTTGGAAACCGACGCTGGTAAAGTGAAATATTAGTTTCTATTTTCTTGCTTTGGGTACAATATAATTTGATCATGAAGTTCAAGAATTCGCATATAAAAACTACAAGTTTAGATACTAGCCCTCTCCAGATAGGAATTCTTGCTCCACATATTGTCTTATTTGTAGATGAAATAGAGAGGACAATCTTTAAATTGTTATTTTAATACTGCCAAATTCCCTGGATTTAACCTACGGTATTTTGCACATACTGGAGTTTTTTCAGCTTCTATTAAATGAGTCCCCCCCCTTTTTTTTGTTTAAGCCAAATGCCCGAAACATTTCTTCCAAATATATATGCAATATTTTAAATCCAAGTTATTAAAGATTCCTAAGAACTAATAAATATACCATTTAAACAACTGTTAGTAAAAAGAAGATATCTAATAAAAATCTATCTTTTACACCGAACAAAAGTTCAGACGTTAAAAAAAATAGAAAGAAAGAAAAAATCAACATCTAGAATGTGGGAAGAAAATTGCATACATCCAACATTTGGAGTCAGTGGTGGGCTTAACTTATACATCAATCTTTATGGAAGATAGCTTAAACCAACCCGTTATATAAGAATCGATGTATATGTAAGTTACATGTGAAAAAATTGCTATATTAATTTTGAGATATGAATTAAAGGGGAACAAACACCCCTAGAAAAATTTGTTGCTACGTTCCTGGTTGGAGTAATAGGAAATTCGTTAGTAGCATACAAGGATAATTGCTGTAAATATCTTAGGATTTTTAGTTTTCTAGAAAAACAACTACCGTAACTATTCAGTTGATTAAATACGGTCGAAGATAAATAATAGACTAGTTGAAGAATACGATGGAATTACTGTTCAATTTAGTTTAACCAATTACAGTGACCAACATCTTTCTTAGCTTTATAAAAAAAAAACGACATTGAGAAGGATGATGGCCGAATCGGTAGGGCACTGCCTTTCGGTAAGGGAGTCATTAGTTTGAATCTCGCTGTTGACATAGAAGCGGTTCGCAACCGTCCTTAAGCAGTAGATTCTAGTTTAATTAGTCCTAATGTTTTAAAAATAATTTACTGTAGGGCTCCAAAGCAAATCGAAAATGACACCAGCAATATCCATGAGATTTGCTTTGATCATCAATTTTATCAGGAAGTAGAGCATCTAATTTTAGACTTTTTATGTTGATCTGTCTGATACTTGATTGAGATAGGTTTTTAACAGTTTTACATCACAAATTCCAGCTATATAAAAAATTAAAAACAGTTTGCGAAATTGCGGCTACCGAAAATGAGCAATCGGTTGCTTCGTGTACATCGTATCAGCGATATGAGCTAAACCGCTTAGTTTTTCAGTAATGACTGATAGGATCTGTATTATACCAGTGGGGATACCAGTACTGAAGGCACAAGTAGGGCAAAATTTCATCTCTAACTTATTTGTTAAATTTTGTACCTCGGAAAACCTATATGTGGGCTTGCGAACATAAACTACAGCTCTTAAAGCAGCAGATTTAAATGTAAAACATTCAATTGCATAAATTCTTTAAAAGCCTAGTTTTCAACATATAATATGCATTACCAGCAAGTGTTGATTTCACTATATCGTAGCAGAACTTAAATCATAATGATCAAGAGCTGCTAAAATCGAATGATATTTTGTTCAGTTAATTGTTAATTCCAGCGATAAGAAATTCAGATTCAGTTTTGACAAAACAATAATTCTAGATCAAATTCTATAAAGCTAATAAATACAGTTCTAAAAGCAGCCAATAATTTCGCCCCACCGTTATTTGTAATTGTATCTTCATTTACTGGCACTTTAAACTGTATGAATATTTTAGAGATACACAAGTGTAAAATAAAGCATAAAAAATGTAATGTGAACATTAGTAGAAAAGTAAGTATGAAATTGTATAAAGTAAAAGAGCATTTAAAAAAAGTAAATAGTCAAATTGTATATCAATTTAGATGAGCTAGAAAGGGTAAAACTGCTTAAACGAACTCACCAGGCAACATTAGAAATATAACTTTCAAAAGGTTGTATTCTACGTCCAGGTGAAAATTTCTACACTTGTGGATTCGTAAAAACAACTTTTAATGCTAAGAATATACACCAGAACATGCATAAACAAAAAACACTAGAATTTAAAACATGTTAAAATTGATAATAAGTATACGACATACACCTTTAAATGTAGCAAATCTGGCGCTGTCAGATTTATAGATGAGCTCGGGTCAGTGATGTGACTACCCAAATTTGCATTTTTATATTACTACACACATATATTCATACTCAAAATAAGAGCAAAACCAGACATGCCAACATTTAGGCACTTGTGTCCGGAGCAACAGCGTGGTTTGAAATTTTAACATGCTAATTAAAGATTATACATAAGTGCATAGTTATCGGTTTTTAAATAAAAATTAAAATATTTACACAGAAGTAAATTGTAAAAGGTAAAATTTATGCATTTAAAAATATATGACTAGCTTTATTAGCTTTAACAATTTATTTTTTCAGAACAGGTTTTCTTGTAGCAACATTGACCCTGATTAAAATATTTCCATTTTTCTATCCTCAGGGAATCTAGAGTTTGTCTACTCAAATTGGACCTAAATTCAGTTTGGTTTTTTCCGCACAGTACTGAAAACTTTTAACATGCTGTGTGAAAAGAGTAATATGCAGGAGCAATTTTTGCAAAACTTTGTATTTAATTGCTGATTAAAAGTTTTGTTATTTTCCGGAGCAATCTGAGGAGTTTCCGGAGTTATCCATTTTTCTGATTTCTCCGGAGTTGCTCCGGAGAATCCGGAGTAGTTGGCATGTCTGCAAAACCTATGTTAAATAGTTTTGATTTAAGATTAAAAACTTTCAAACTAAAGCTATTTATATAAGAGTTTGTAAACAATATTAAACACATAAAAATTAATATATTTTGATGAAGATATAGTGTGTTATTCAAAGTTAATAATAGTTCCCATCCAGGAATTCCAAAAACTGAGATAAACACTAAAGATATTAATAAAGTGACGATAGTATTAAAAATAACTTTGCATCAAAAGTACTCAATTTAGAAATTCTAATATCAGATCGGATGGAGAAAAAACAGAAAAAAATATCAGCAGGGTTTAACATCAGTTACATTTATCAACAATAAAGTTACCAATAGGTTAAAATTGAGAAATAATAGGAGAAAGAAAATACATAAAAGTAATTGTTATTGCAATGTTTACATTGAAAAGTAATCTACGACTAAAAATAACATCGTTTTCATCCAATACAAAATCTTAAATAAAGTTATACAAGGCGTGAAACTAAACTAAAAGTTACAATTAGAAAATAAAAACGAGTATATTTACGAAATTTTTCCTCCTTGCTTGAAATACCTAACCACTTCGAAAGTAATGGAGATAATTAAAGACCGAAGACAAATGTCTTGATATAGAAACACATAAAACAGTTAACTCACACAACGTCTGCAAGTAAGCGATGCGCTGCATAAAAAAAAGTAAAATAAAATAAAATCCACGCTTCACATCATCACTCACCTGTGTCTCTTGAGTCAAGCCTCGGCTTACGAGACGCCACCGAGCCCCTCCCCCTTTGACGAGCTGGGCTTGGCTTGACTGTTCACACTTGTCTCATTAAGAACGCACCTTTTGCTTTCTTTTTCACCTTTTTCCGATTCTCACCACATCTTTTTTATGACTATCAAAAGGTCGTGGAACTTTGTCAATGTCTACCGAACCAATGGCAGGCACAGGTAAAGCAGCTCGGATTCGGGAACCGATGCCGGCATGCGGTTGGATGCTGAAAGAGGCGGTGGGCGGCAACAACCACCCTTGGCGCATGCCGACGGTGGTCGCGCTAATAGTTCCCGCCCCCCAACGATCGTTAAAGTCGTCTTGGGCCCCGGGAGTCTACAGATCGACGCTGGCGAGTCAATTCCGACGTAAGACGTATCAGTACAGGATATCACTTCGGAGCAGTCTCGCAAACGAAAACAAATACTCGTGATTTTTAAACAAAATGCTCGTTCCGTCAGATATGCTGGCCGCACAATCAAAGCTACTCTATCAACTTAATAAATTTTACGGCGAAAGAGTGCAGGTCAGAAAGGCTGCGATAGCCAAGACCGTCCGGGAAGTGTGCAAAGTAGTACAAGACGTACTAAAGGAAGTCGAGGTCCAAGAACCCAGATTTATATCTTCTCTCAACGACTGCAATGGGAGATATGATGGATTCGATGTTATCTCTCCGACTGAATTTGAGGTCGTTTTGTATCTCAATCAAATGGGGGTGTTCAATTTCGTGGACGATGGATCCCTCCCGGGGTGTGCTGTATTAAAACTGAGCGACGGAAGAAAGAGGTCAATGTCGCTTTGGGTTGAATTCATCACAGCATCCGGCTACCTGTCAGCACGAAAGATTCGCTCTCGTTTCCAGACCCTGGTAGCCCAAGCATGCGACAAGTGCAGCTATCGAGACATAGTTAAAATGGTGGCCGACACAACAGAAGTTAAACTGAGAATACGGGAAAGATTTGTCGTGCAAATAACCCCAGCATTTCGGTGCAGTGGACTATGGCCTAGATCTGCAGCCCACTGGCCGTTACCTCATATACCGTGGCCAAATCCGAATTTGGTAGCTGAAGTGAAAACCGAAGGCTTCGATTTGTTATCTAAAGAATGTGTGACACTACAAGGTAAACAATCCTCTATGGAAGGGGATGCGTGGGTGCTGAATTTTGGGGAAGCCGAGAACAGGCTCCTACAAGGAGGATGTCGCAGCAAATGTCTAAGCATCTTAAAAACAATGAGAGATCGACACTTAGATTTACCAGGAAATCCAGTTACCAGCTATCACATGAAAACACTGGTTCTCTACGAGTGCGAAAAACATCCTAGGGAATTAGAATGGGACGAAACATGCTTGGGAGACCGTCTCAATGGAATACTTCTGCAATTAATTTCTTGCTTACAGTGTCGCAGATGCCCACACTATTTTCTACCCCAGCTGGATCTGTTTAAAGGAAAATCTGTTAGCTCACTGGAAAACGCAGCTAAGCAGTGTTGGAGATTAACTCGTGAATTACTCACGAATCCCAGGTCACTAGAAAAACTCTAAATTCACAAAAAACCAGAATGAAAACCTTTAGATCCACGAGGAAAGGAAGTGAAAAAAAAGTGTTTTTGAGTTTGCTGAAATTTTAATAAGGCGTTTATTTTATCGCATAAATGAGATGCAATTCTGCACGGCATGTTTATGTGTATCACAGGATTGTTTGTAAAATGTGTATTGAAATTAATACAAAACATTCACAATCATCGTATGAGAAAAACGTCTCATGTTGACATGCAAAACATCTCACCAGTTTGAAAGACAGTTGTAAACTTAAAAATCATGTGTTGTTTTAGAGACGACTCACTCAACGAGAAACTATTATTTAGAATGGACTATATACGTGCTTTTGCTTATGTAAACTTTGCGGACAGTATTTGACATTTTAAACTGCATTGACATTTTTCAAAATCCAGATCATTTTTCTTTAACAGTTTGCATTCGATGTCCAGTTAAAAACTTTATGAAGTGGACTGTGGTTATGTTATAGTAGAGAATTTATGTATAGTTTTATGTGTACAGTTTGTTTGAATTTGTACAGATATATAAACAGGTAGATATTCATTTTATATTTCTCTTTCTTTACATAAAACTGTTAATGCATAAGAAAAAAAAAATGTTTTATAAATTATAACATATTTCATAGATTCTTAATAATATGCTTAAGTCGTTACAATAGCTTAACGACATAAAAGTAATCACAATTTAAAATTAGAAAAAAAAATAAAGTTTTTTTAATAAAGAAAATCGGCAAAACCAGCAAAATGAATTCATCTGTCAAGAATTAAAGTTACTTTTGACAGAGGATGGGTTCAAAAATATTACAAACAGTCGAATAATCTATTATATATATATATATATATATATATATATATGTGTGTGTGTGTGTGTGTGTGTGTGTGTGTGTGTGTCTGTATGGATATGTGGGCTAAAAATGTTACATGTTTATTGACAAAAAACAATCCTTTTGCCAAATATGAGCTTCAAATAATTTAAGAACCTGACCACATGCATTTACTATTATGATTTATTTTGAGATATATTTTATATATTATAACATGTATTTTAAGAAACTACTTTTTAATCCAATTTATTTAGAGGTGAAATATATAAAAAATTAAATTATTTGATTTATACAAAAGTTTAAAAAAAATAATGTAAAATTCACAGTTTTTATATATAAGCTACATTGTATAAGTTTTCAGGGAATGTTTTGATGACATATGTCAAATTATCTGATTGTGCACTAAGGGAAACATAACTATTTACTTAGCGAGAAAACAATTTGCTACCTAATTTAAATTTACCCTTTAAACATACTTATAGTATAATTTGATTGAAGGTTAATAGTTTCTATGAGCATGAATAGTTAGTTCAATATTCAAATAATTTTCATTATTTATTTTTTTAATTGTTGGAAAATATTGACTAAAAATTTAAGAATTAATTACTTCCTAATAGCTATTAAAACGTTTGATAGTTGAAATAAGACTTCCTGCAAGATATAATGAATCAAGTAATTTGAAAGCAAAGTTTAAGATCAAAGTTTTAAAGATCAGTCTTAATTACACAAAACGAATTCTACATAGTATTCTTTTGAAAGATGTGAAAAAAGAACTAGAATTTATCTTTAAAGTTAAAATTAATAATGAAGTAACACACAAACTAATTTTCCCACATGAGATATTCGAAAAAGTAAATAGATAGCTTTGGAAAAAACTACTTAGAACTATCCATAATTGAATCAAAGTCAATACATGTTTTTTAATGGGAACTTTGGCTAACTAGATTAAAAAGTAGCGTGATTAAATATAAAATAAGTAGCTAATAAAGAGTAAGATTTTATAATTATAAAATTTTTAGACAAAATTATTTTAAAGACATGCAAAACTCAGTAATTTTTTTGACTAAATTATATAAGTCATCTTCATTTACAATGAATATTAAAGAATATTTCATCCATAAAATTAAAATATTCAGATATATAATGCAGTTTTAAAAGTGAATATATCAATCAACATATAGCCTGTGCAGATTGGTACTTTTAAGAGTTTATACACAAAATATTTCTAAACGAAACTATTTTGATGTAAACTTATTTAATATTTGTGCAGATATTCATTCAAATTAAAATAGTTCCATCGCATTAAAATAAAATACATTTAAGTGATTACTTAAATTACAAAAAGATTAGATAATTTAATGTAAATAAATAAGCAAAATTTCAACAATGTTGAGAAAAAAGTTATAACTTTTATCTTACCTAAGACGTGAAATTGAATTTCTAATGTAACATTTTGAGATGTAATAACAGGAAACCTAAACTTAATTAGCTTACTTTAAGAGTAAACAAATGTATGCACTCTAATTTGATAATTTCAGTTAACTTTTTTAGAAATCATTAACAAAAAATTTTATCAAAGTTGATCTACTATTTTTTTAATGTTTTAATTTCTTTTTAATAATAAGCAATTGCTTATTATTAAAATGTTCAGATATTTATTCATATTAAAATAGTTCCATCGCATTCAAATAAAATAAATTTAAGTGATTACTTAAATTACAAAAAGATTAGATAACTTAATGTAAATAAATAAACAAAATTTCAACAATGTTGAGTAAAATGTTAGAATTATTATCTCACCTAAGAATTGAAATTCTAATGTAACATTCTGAGATGTAATAGAGGAAACCTAAACCTTAATTAGCTTACTTTAAGAGTGAATAAATGTATGCACTCTTAACTTGATAATTTCAGTTAACTTATTTTAAAAATCATTAACAAAAATTTATCAAAATTGATCTACTATTTCTTTTAACGTTTTACTTTCTTTGTAAGAGGCAATAATATAATAAGCAATTATAATAAGCAATAGCTTATTAAAATGTGCAGATTTTCATTCATATTAAAATAGTTCCATCACATTAAAGTATAATAAATTTAAGTGATTACTTAAATTACAAAAATATTATTTAATTTAATGCAAAAAATAAAATTTCAACAATGTTGAGTAAAATGTTACAATTATTATCTCCTTAAGACGGGAAATTGAAATTGTAATGTAACAGTTTGAGATGTAATAATAGGAAACCTAAAACTTAATTAGCTTACTTTAAGAGTGAAAAATGTATGCACTCTGAATTTGATAATTTCAGTTAACTTATTTTAGAAATCATTAACAAAAAATTTATCAAAATTGATCTACTATTTCTTTTAACATTTTAATTTCTTTTTAATAATAATCAATAGCTTATTATTAAAATGTGCAGATATTCATTCATATTAAAATAGTTCCATCGCATTAAAATAAAATATATTTAAGTGATTACTTAAATTACAAAAAGATTAGATAATTTAATGTAAATAAATTTTAAAAAATTTCAACGTTGATTAAAATGTTACAATTATTATGTCTTATATAGACGGGAAATTGTAATTGTAATGTGACAGTTTGAGATGTAATAAGAGGAAACCTAAAACTTAATTAGCTTACTTTAAGAGTGAGCAAATGTATGCACTCTAATTTGATAATTTCATTTAACTTATTTTAGAAATCATTAACAAAAATTTATCACAATTTATCTACTATTTCTTTTAACGTTTTAATTTCTTTTTAATAATAAGCAATAGTTGTTTTTATAATTTGACTACTTTCTTATTTAAAATGACTAGTTGCAGATTTCTAACTCTGAACTTTTTTCCATAATATAAAAAGCAAAGAATTGCGAACACTATATTTATAGTCATGCTATAAATTACGCTGAATTTAATCGAAAAAGATAAAGGAACAAATTTTGAGATTCGACTTTAATTATGGAAAACTTTAAAATATTAAAAGGTTAAGAAAAGCTCCAGAATATAATTTAAAGGAATGAAAAACTAACAAAATGATCAGATTAATTCTGTTAGGTATCACCCATTTATGTGATAGATTTTAATCCATATATAATAAGTGATTAAAATGATTGTTCTTCTTCTTAATCGCCAATTAAATCCCATACAGCAAACTAAAAATCTAGATTTAATCAGCGGGATTTAAGGGAGAAAAAGTCTGTAAGAAATCAAATCAAGAGAAAATATTCTATTTAAAAGAGTGCAGCTGGTTTAAACACATGCAAACTTTTCACAAAAGGAGAAACTGTAATATTAAGATGTAATTAAAAAGAAGCTTTTAACGATTTATTTTACATTAGTATGTCGAATAACGCCTGTATTTTTAACTTATTACTTTTACATTATAAAATATGAAAACTCAAAAGAAAAGCAAAATTTGCACTTAAAAAACGAGGATGTACGAATAAAATCTGTCTGTAACAATATGTATTGAATAAGATACTAAATTTCTCCCTTAAATCCTACTGATTACACCTGGATTTTAAGTCTGCTGTAAGGGATTTAATTGGTGATTAAGATGAAGAACAATCACTTTAATCACTTATTATATATGGATTTTCAATGGACTATATAAACTAAAAAGTTAATATATATATATATATATATATATATATATATATATATATATATATATATATATATATATATATATATATATATATTGTAACTTTACATTTCAATCAGTAGTCTTTAATATGTTTCTTCGCTATGCAATAATGTTAAAATAATATGGTATGTTATAAAGCACTCACAAATTAAAAAAAGAAAAGTGTTTTTATCCCCAAAAGAAAGGGAGAAAAAATATAAAAATTAAAATAAAATGATAACAATTAAAAATAAACTGAACACAATTTTTGTCTATTTTACAGGAATATGCAGAATAACACAAATATTATTAATGGACTGTCGTTGCATTATAAAATACGAAAATTCCGAAAACACTTGCATTTTCTATACACAATATGAATGTTGATGAGCAGAAATGGCAATTAGTGTTTTTAAAATGAGAAATATATCTGAATCTTTAATCAGCTACATGAATTAGAAGTTTTTAAGAAAAGAAATAGTATGATTATAATCACAAATAGTAATAAAATAGTGTTGCTTCACAATTTAATTAGTATTCTTAGCTTCGTAATGTAGAATTTCAAAACTGTTTTTAAACAAGCTGTGGAATACTTACAATTTTTCAAGCTTTAAATGTGTAATAATGGAAAATATAATTAAATGCACCTACGGGTTTTTGAAGCAAAAAAATATTCAATAATTAACTTAAAACAATAAAAGTAAAAATAAGAGGACACACATTTTAATTGTTTACCTGTGTACGGACAGTTTACCATCACAGCACAGATTTAAATAACACATTTTATATAGTGTGACAGCATCGTTAAAAAAATTTATCTTGAAATGATACAAATAACTTTTTAAATGCCAGTTAAATGACTGTTATATTATAATTCCTAGACTGTCTATTAAAAGCACGTAAAACCTCAGGAGTCTTGATTTTAAGGTTGCTAGTAAATATTAAACTTTGTATCTCAACAATCTCTAATTTAAAATTACATCATCAAGTGTTACAACGCATTATTTCAAATATGTAAAATATAATTTTAAAAATCTAAAATATAAAAATGAAAATACATTGTGAAAAACTGTATTTTCAACAATATAATATATATATATATATATATATATATATATATATTTCTTATAAATAATGTAAATAACTTTGCACAAAAACTATCTTTACATAAAGAATTTAAATTCATCGTTGTGTGAAATCTACATCTGGTATACTCTTTCCATATATAGTTTTAATTAATATAACCAAAGTTTATTTCATTAATAATCACAAGTATCTAATCGAACGATGAATGAAAATTTGATACGATAATTAAACTTAATATCGTTATTTAAGAGGGTAATTGTGTCAATTTACAGAGTTGCAAAACAGCATCAGTCATGACATCATTTTTTGGGTGTATTGCAGAACTGTAATACGGTGACACAAAGGGTTAAGAAAACAAAGTAATAAAAATATTTTTTTTTTCACTCTTGAGAAGGATAAAAGAGGATGAGATTCTGCTAGCTGTACAAGTCGGAGATCCATTTCTTGATGATTCTAAATATTTCTTTTACAAGACTAATAAAGAATAAGAAGGCTTTCTTTTAAATCATTACTTTATTTTACCAGAAAATGAAATGAAATTAAAGGTTAGTTACAGACTGATAAATAATTTCTAAGTCAAACAAAATATCTTTAATAGCAAGAGATGTACCAACTAATTTTTAAACATCCGCATTTTCTAACACGAAATTATAAGCAAAGGTCTCAATTCTACAATAGATTTTGAATCTTTTCAAAATTTATTCTTTTAAGCACAGATATTTCGAAATATGTAATTTTCTTCGCACCCTAACAAAAAAACCCACTCGTATAGAGGAACAAATATGTTAATGAGAAATTGAAGTAACGAATTACTTATACTCTTACATACATGTAATGAGAATGTGATTAAGTAATACATTGCGGAACGCAACCTACACATTCAAATTAGTATACGGAGAATATACTCAAGGAATATGCTTCTCGATTGTAGAGTTATTATTAGCATAAATGCCTTTTAAAGTTAGATTATTAAGATTGATAATATTAGTAGATGATAGAAGATAATGTCAGCTTTAAACATTCAATAACTTATCATTAATTTATCAAAAATATAAATACACAGGAACTGTAGATTTCTCTTTGATTATTAGCAATAATTCTTTCCGAACAACAAAAAGGTAATTCCAAAATTAACATGTAAATCTTGCATTTTTAACAAGCTATTGAAATCTGAAACCACACAACAAAATGCATAACTGGTGAGGAATTTTCATCAAAAATGATCACTCTGCTTCTTTGTGTACATTGAAGAAATTACATTTAGTAATTAAGGGAATATAATGAGTAATATATAAAATAATTTTTGAAACTTTAAGAATTTACACATAATTTTCAGTTATAATTTCTCGTGGCAAAGTTAGTAAAGTGATACGAAAAACAAAAGTAAACTATTGATTGCATTTTATTCAAAAAATTTCATAATTTTGTTAAGTATCTGAAATATTTTGAGAGGACACTTTAAATAAATATTCGTACAAATAGAAAATAACTAAAATTTCACTGTATATATTCAAGGAAGACAACATATTTTCCGCTGTAAACCAATAAAAACAAAATTGAAGTTCGGTAGAACTAAATGCATTTTGCAAAGAGTACATAGTCTAGAATTTTAAAAAGACCTGAGACTTATTTAAAGTTTTAAGTCATATACTCGTGAATGCAGAAAATATTTTTGGAAAATAATTCTATTTTCCTTTGACGTATTTCTCAGGAAGGCTTTTTATTGTTATATCCTTCGCATTATATTTCAATTAAAGAGATATAGCATCTTTCGAGTTCTTAAAATCTTTATTATAACACCCTTTTACCCCCATTGAATTATAAAACAAAATTTAATACTTTAACAATTTTTCATTAGTAAGGGAATTTATTATCTTTATAGTTCAAAATCTTCATTTAAACAGCTTTATTTTTTCCGATTCATTGTAAAATAAAACATTCTGCTCCTTTTAGAATGAAGTTAATTTTGTCATTTCAAGTAGGATATTTTTAAAAATAAGATAAAAAAAATATACACAGGATAATTTTAAAAATAAGATAATAAATATACACCAAATAAAACAAATGACATTTGGTTACCCGAAAGGTAACTTTTGAAATATATATATTAAAAAATAATTTGTATCTCATTCAATACGGAAATATAATGAGTAATTCCTAAAATAGTTTTTAAAACTTTACGAAAGTTGTCGATTTACACTTCATTTTCCGTTAAAATTTCTTATGTTAAAGCTAGTAAAGTGATAGAAAAAACAAAAGTAAACTATTGATTGTAGTTTATTAAAAAATTTCTCAATTTTGCCAAGTACCTGAAATATTTTGAGAGGACAGTTTAAATAAATACTCGTACTAATAGAAAATAACTAAAATTTCACTGTATATATTGAAGGAAGGCAATATAATATTTTCCGCTGTAAACCAATAAAAAGAAAATTGAAGTTTGGTAGAGTAAAATACATTTTGTAAAGAGTACATAGTCTAGTATATTAAAAAGATCTGAGACTTATTTAAAGTTTTAAGTCACTAAGTTAACTCGTGAAAACAGAAAATATTTTTGGAAAATAATTCTATTTTCTTTTGACGTATTCTCAGGAAGGCTTTTTATTGTTATGTCCTTCGCATTATATTTCAATTAAAATGATATAGTATCTTTCGAGTTCTTAAATTTTTCATTATAACATCCGTTTTTTCCATTGAATTATAAAACTAAATTTAATACTTTAACAATTTTTCCATTATTTAAGGGAACTTAGTATCTTTGCAGTTTAAAATCTTCATTTAAACAGCTTTATTTTTTCCGATTCATCGTAAAATAAAACATTCTGCTCCTTTTAGAATGAAGTTAGTGTTGTCATTTCAAATAGGATATTTTTAAAAATAAGATAAAAAATATACACCAAATAAAACAAATGACATTTGGTTACCGAAATGTAACTTTTGAAATACGTATATTAAAAAGTAATTTGTATCTTATTAAATAAGGAAATATAATGAGTAATTCATAAAATAATTTTTAAAACTTTAAGAAAGTTGTCGATTTACACTTGATCTTCAGTTAAAATTTCTCATTCGAAAGCTAGTAAAGTGATAGAAAAAACAAAAGTAAACTATTGATTGTGGTTTATTCAAAAAATTTCTTAATTTTGCTAAGCATCTGAAATATTTTGAGAGGACAGGTTAAATAAATACTCGTACTAATAGAAAATAATTAAAATTTCACTGTATATATTGAAGGAAGACAATACAATATTTTCCGCTGTAAACCAATAAAAACAAAATAAGCTCCGTAGAGTTAAATACATTTTGTAAAGAGCACATAGTCTACTATATTAAATAATCTTAGACTTAATAAAAGTTTTCTAAATCATATATTACCCCAAATTTAACACTCTAACAATTTTTCACTACTTAAGGGAACTTATTATCTTTACAGTTTAAAATCTTCATTTGAACCGCTTTATTTTTTCCGATTCATCGTAAAATAAAACATTCTGCTTCTTTTAGAATGAATTTAGTTAGTTTAGTCATTTCAAGTAGGATATTTAAAAAAAATATACACCAAATAAAACAAATGACATTTGGTTACCCTCAAGGTAACTTGTATATTAAAAAGTAATATATAATTATAATGTAATTAAAAGTAATGTATAATTAAATACGTATATTAAAAAGTAATTTGTGTTTCAAATTGAAGATAAATTTGTCTTTCATTCGTAAACCTAAAACTTTAAAGATATCAGGCATTTAAAAAATTAAATACTGTTAAGAAATTGATCGTTTAAAAAACAAAGCTTTTATCAGGTTATAAAATATACTGCTCGAATTAATATAAGTGAAGTCCACGTATTAAAAATAGATAATTCGCTACAATTTGAAATAAAAATAGCTTCTAATTTAAATAATTCAAATTTTACTTTGCAGGGTAGCTGATTGTTTTACTTAGTGCAAAAATACTAGGTACAAAAATAATTTTCATAAAGTTAGACCTTTATTAATGATCTAAGAAACAATTTATTCTCAAATAGAGCAAACCATTTCGTTTTCTATTGAATCAAAAACATGGCGTAATAATGAAAACTTTTCAGCTCGAAAGGTACTACACCCCTTAAATAAATGATAGATTCATGATCAATCACCAAATGTGGTTTAATTTGGAGGTTCAGTAAGCATAACGTTAAACGGAAATGTAAATCTAAAGTAATTACGATGAATATCAACTGTTTTAATTTTAGTGAGTAAAACGGAGAAATGTTATATTTTTTTATTCTTTCAGTGACAGATGTTTAACTTCTATCCTCCTAAGGAAATGGAAGTCCTTTAAAATGTAAAGCCATACAAACAATATTTTTATTCTTAAAACAATGAATTTAATTTTAAATCAACAAAAACGTAATAAATACCCAAAACTTGCAATTATAGTAATAATATACTTTAATTAATGTAATATTACTAAAATATATTTTTAGCAGTGATTCTGGATAAATATTAATCTTAACCTCGAAAAGTACTTGCAGAAATTTTTTTAAATAGTAATTATCAAAAACCTATTCATTAGTTATATGTATGTGACTAGATAACTTAACGTAAAATAATTTTACTTCTTTAATAGGTAGGGTAACAGAAAGTGTATAAACTTTTGTAACACGTAACAAGTAACTGACAATAATTCCAGATGTATAAAAAATAATAAAATACATAATAGCTAATACCAGCTTTACCACAGATTAATAATGAGACTTAACAGAATAGCGTTATACGATCTAAAAAGATATTTCAGCAAGTATCATGACAATTGCTCCAGTAGTTCGCTTATTATGATGCATATGTCAAAAATTATTTTTAGAAAGTAAACAGCAATTCGAGTATAATTCCACAACATTCAAATCTGATGATATTTCGGATACTACTTAACTTACGTTAATGAGACTTTACAAAATAGTATACCTGTGCATTGTAGTCTTATGAGCCCAAGTGTAGCAAATATGTGTTGCTAAAAAATGGACTTTAATACTCCTAGTCTTTCTTTTTGTTAGTTCAATCTGACAAGCTTTGATGTACCTTATTCACAAAGGATAAATGGCAAGCTAGACATGCTTTCACAATATCAACAGTACTATTCAAAATGATAATTGGTAATTTAAAGAAGAAAAAAAAATGGATAAAATAAAAAAATATATAAACAAGTTGCCGAACAAAAAACGAAATTTTTCAAATATTAACCAGGGAAAATCGTTTTTTAAATATTAACCAGAGAAAATAATTCCGTTGGTCAGGTATTTTAAAGAATAATCTCATTTGCAGACGATCTGTTCCGACTTTCAATGAAGTGAGTAAATTATATGACAAATTCATTTATGGTATGCGACAATAGCGACAGTGTTTGGCGTGACAGTTTCCGCTAGTTTTATTTTACTCTTCTGCTTCATGATTACGGAGTGTCAAGTTACTCATCGCGCAACAGGGATTCTTGCACGGGATGAATTTTACATTAGCAGAAATATCAAAACCGAAGCTTTCTCTAACGTGCATCGTTTAACAGTGCAGAGGAATATGAGATTCCTTATATATGAAATTAATCTTTGAAACGTCAGCTTTTATTCAAGAAGTAACCAAACACATTTTAGCCCTGTTCGCTTTCAGCAATAGTTCAATCATATTTAGAAGTGCCATTTACTCTTGGTAAAATAAATTTAGAAGATAAGATGAATGTAAAAGACAAGATAAAATTAAATTAAAAATAAGAGTGAAATTAAAAGTACAGTATAAGTTCTCTTCTATTACTTTCCTGGCGATAATAGTCAGGCATTTGTTATGATTTCATTAGTAAAGTTATTTAAGTCATGAAAAGAGATAAAATTTATAATAAATTAATTTTTTATACTTAATTAAATTAAAGCTTCTACAAATAATATCGTTACTCAAGAAATGACTGATCAATTATTCTTAAAATTTTATTTTATTGAGAACTCCTTACATATAATAAATCTGAAAACGCCAGCGGTTAGTGAAGAATAGGTAAACAAATTAATATTTTAATCTTACTTGCTTTTAATAATATTCTAATGATATATAGACTTACTATATATTCTGTTTTTTAATATCTTATAAATAAAATTAAAATGGAGATACTTTGAATTACAATTCTAAATTGAATAAAATTTCAATTATCAGTATATCAGAAAGATTACATCTTGTCACTTAGTTCTACTGTGAAAATAACAACAGCATTCTTATTGTTAGTGGTGCTCCACTAAGCAAATAAATTTTTAAAAATGAAAATTATCATATTTTATGTTATCATATACAATTAATATCTACGTTGGGGTAACTTAAAAACCTATGCTAGAAAACTGTACGCTTTGATCACTTTAGTGAGCCGAATGATGGCTGGAAGGTAGAGTAGTGATCTTCGGTATCGGAGTTCGTGGGTTGAAATCCCGCGGTTTTCATGGATGTAGCCGTTCAGAATCGGCTTTAAGCAGTAGGTCCCGCTCTCATTAGTCCTCGTATAGCAAAACAGAAGACCGTAGCGCTCGCTCTAAACCAAACCAACTTTCGTGAATACAGAAAATATTTTTCGAAAATAATTCTATTTTCTTTTGACTTATTTCCATGAAGGCTTTTTATTATTAAATCCTTCGCACATATTTCATTTAAAGGCATATAGTATCTTTCCAATTCTTAAAATCTTCATTGTGAATCGTTTTTTTCATTGAATTATAAAACAAAATATTTTGTTGCTTTTATAATGACTTTTATATAATTTTTTAAAAATGCTCTAGCTTTGAAAACATTATGTAGTTTTTCAACTAGTTTGTTTTTAAAAAAATAACATGATATTATATACGCAATATGAAAAAAAATTATTTATTCTATAACTTTTGAATTATATTTATTAGAAACTAAATTTATAAGTCTAACTGAAGTGAAATTTTTGGTTCTGTAAACATAAAACTTTAAAAGTATCCAACATTTTAAAATTTAAAATAATTAAAAGTTTTTTTAAAATTGATTAAAAAATTAGCAGTTATCTTGCTTTAAAATAAAATAATATATTGTTCGTATTAATATAATTCAGATTCACAGAATAAAAATAATAATTATTTCCTATTTGATAAATATAAAAATACGTTTCTAATTTACAAATTTCGAAAGTTGTTTTGCGGAAGTAGTTTTCTATTTTTATCACTTGGTGTATATATTTTATGTTTTTTAAAAAAATGCCTCAATAACAAAAATAATTTTATATATATAGATGTAGAACGTTATTAATGATGTAGGAAACATTTTACTCTAAACACAGCAGAATATTTTATTTTATATTCAATCAAAAATATGATACTATAATTAAGGATGTAACAGTTATCCGGCCAACATACTGCATCCGGCATATCCGGCCACTATACCGAATAATTGGCAGTAGCCGGATATTACAATTATCCGTCAGTACATCCGATAATTATACACTGAGTCCAGCTAAAAATTATACACTGAGAAATAAGATAAATGTAACAAAAAAAAATGCAAAATGTTAAACAATATATTATTGGAAACAATGCGTATAAGTATTTTGGAGCTTTATCTTTTATGGAAATTAGGTTTATTTATACATTTCATTGCAAAAAATCATAAATCATTCTTTTTTCAATCTCAACTGAAAAATTGTGTTTTTGCATCTGAGACAAAAATTACTTTTTTGGAGGATAGAAGAATAAAGATAATTTACTTAAAAAATAAAGTTCTTGAAATTTTTCACACACAAACATAAGAACCATTAAAGAAGAAAGGTAAAGGACTATTAAAAATGCTTTTATTCAGATTTGATTTTTCTAATTAAATAATGTCGAATTGAGATACTGAATACTGAAACTTAAAGAAAAAATGTAAATTCTAGTACAAATAGTTGACTAATTAAAAAAATATATAAAATGTAAGAAAAATACTACAATTTGGTTGCAAAAATAAAATACATATAGCTGATTTATTTAAAATAAATTTAAAAAGAAAAAGTGCGAAACATACTGACATCTGGCTGAAACTGTGACCAGATATCCGGAATCCATTATCCTGCCAAACTGAAATCCGTTGCATCCCTAACTATAATGAAGATTTTACAACCCGAGTGATGTTATGTCTCCTTCATATTTATACGTTTTGAATTACTAATTCCATTTTAAGCACTTACAAATGAGTAAATTTTGTATTACACATATTTAAAATCCTAACAAAAAAGACCAAAGTTGACAAACAATGGCACTCAGTAGTACCCCGAAGAGCAAGCAGTCACGGGGACTAGACCTTCTTAGTTAACGAGCGGCAGGGGTCACGGGTCAAACCCGCAGCACGCGACTAGGTTCCCTACGGCGGATTCGAATTACCTCTGCGTACTCGCTCTGTGACAGCTCTATCTTCAGAACCACAGAGCGGAGACAATTAGACTACTATAAAATACAGATTGTTTAAAATGTGCTATTCGGATAACAGGACGGAGGGAATATTCTCGGTAAGTCAGAAAATAGTAGGAGAATTAAAAAAAAAAAAAAAACTTTGCGGTTGGTAAGCCCGAGTCTCTAGAGTTCAATATTTAACGCTCTCGCTTATTAAATTCTCCTTTATATTTAGATTTGTGGTCTGTTCAAACAGTGACTTATTATTTATGAACCTTCTGTTAACCTCCTTCCAAATGTGTGTGTGCGTGTAATCACGGCGAAATTTAATACGCCGGTTACACGTGAAAATAGCCCCAATTGTTTTTAATTGTCCGGGTTTGCTGATTAATAATAAGACTACGGAATTGGCAGTTGTGTCTCGATAGCAGAGAACGGCGAGTCCGTAGTGAAAAAACTTTTATTTAGGATCTAAGAAATAGACATCTTTCTCTGTCGAAAGCAGAGTACGGAGAGAGACGAGGAGATTATTTCCAGCAGCTTAGTTAGCGAATTTAATAGTCAGAAAGGAAGTTAAACGTGAAAAAAGTGAGCCATTCCCTTGAGAACAGCTGGAAAATGTGATGAGTGGACAGAAAATTAGAATTTATTTCAGATTTAACATTGAGAGACTGCTAAAAAAAACTTTTAAGTCAAAGACACGCCTTTAAATAAGATATTTTGTGGCTGGGAAAATATATATGAAAGAATTGAGAAGGGAAAAATGAGAATTTTAGAGAGATATTTTAAGTGTAATAATTGTGATATATTACATATATGTGTGTATTGCATTGATCACAGAATAAGGTATTAAGGACGCATAACTTTTAAAGAATTAAAATATTCATTATACCAGCGTTTTTAGGATTTATCACAAAGTGTTCTGCTGCTGCTTTAAAAGATTGTTTAGTTTTTGTCTTTTAAAGGAGTACATATTTTTAAACAACACATCAAATGAAAAAAAAAATTAGATTCACTTACCCGTAAGATAATGATTTATGCATATTAGAAGCTAAATTTTTATATCAAATAATCTGTATTATTCAAATAATATCAATTTGAAATATTACTTAGAAGATAAATTTTTATATGAAATTGAATTAAAATATCGAATTTATTATGTAAACTAAAAATTTAGATGCATCTCACATAAAAAAAATTTTAAATCTGTTAAGAAATTGAAAGTTAAAAAAATAGACTTTATGATGCTATAAAATAAAATATAGTACTCGTATAAATATAATTGGGGTTCACAAAATAAAAATGATAATTAGCTTCTATTTCAAGTAAAAAATTGGTTTATAATTTACTAATTGCAAAAGTTATTTTCGGGTAAGTGAATTTTTAAATCTCTTGACTGTATGTATGTATGTATGTGTATATATATACTTATTAAGATATATATATATATATATATATATATATATATATATATATATATATATATATATATATATATATATATATGTTAAGATAAGGTTGGAGGACGGGTTCCCCCTTAATGATAGGGACAGGACAAACTGAGGGGTCAGCTAGCATGAAGTTATATGTAAAAGACCCGTAAAATCTAAGTCAACATCTCAGTCAAAATCTGAGGGAAAAAATCAGCCTCCGACAGCATGCATCTCCTCTTTGTTAGGAAATTTCCTAAATTGTCCGCTAGGGCAATGCAGAGTTATAATTGGTCAGACCCCTTCTCTGAGGGCGTAAACTGTAGCCCCAGTGGTCAATTTAGGTTAGGGGTTAAAAAGGGGAATGCAAAAGGACGAGGGAAGTTTTAGCCGTTGACTTAAGTTTTGAAAATCCCTGAGAATTTTCCTTACATTATATATATATATATATATATATATATATATATATATATATATATATATATATATATATATATCGATTAAGAAATTTATTGCTTCATAGAAGGAAACTAAATAATTTTTTAAAGTTAAACGCTTGTAAAATATGTAGAAGAATTTTTTTTCTATAGAGAGAACTTTTCATTTTATACTGGATTAAAAAATAAGCTGTTATATGAACTATGTCCTCCATAATCTTCTTGTATAAGATATGCTTGCATTTCAATTATTTTTAATCATAATAAAACTGGGTGAAAGTACGCTGAATCATTTTTCAAATACGTTGTCAAAATTTCAAGCATGTTTTTAAAAGGAAATCCTACCGAAATGAAAATCCAAGGATTATTTTTAAGCGCATTTCAGAAATAAAGAAGAGGGGAAATACATAACAAGCCGCCATGGGACATGCGCAAAGTCAGGCCTAAAACAGTTTCAAATGACCAACATTCCCGATCCCCGGAGAGCTTGTTAAACGGAATAAAGGAAGATCAACTAAAATAAAATAATAATAAAAAAACACATATGGTTACGGGCTCGAGCAAAAGCTTAGATAACGATGGAAGGTTAAAAAAAAAAAGACCTCATTAAAAGTGTTACCGCTAGCGTACCAGACTGTGAGTAAGAGTCGCTAAGAATACACAACATTCTCAAATGTCAGATATCAGAAGCAAAAGGGTTTCAAAAAGCAGCTTAATTTTGACATCTTGGCCGAAACTCGTGATTTTATTCTGTAATTTGCTCGGCTCATAACGCTTCACTTCCTAAAAATGGAGAAAGGATCCTGAGAATGGACAGCGAGAAAAATAAATCCCATACGTATAGAAAAAAAGACTTAAGCTCCTTACAATTTTTTTTGCCTATTTTTTCAAGTAGTTCACTTTATCTCAGCTTTTAATATGGGCAGAATGTTTGGTTGTTTTACGACAGTCAGTAGTTTCTGTTTGCCTTAGAAGGAAAATGCCTTATAAGAGAGAGGAGGCGAAGAGATGCAAAATTTAGAATTTACAAAAGAAAAAGAATCGGTATCTTTACAAATGTGAGATTTAACATTTGTAAGAGACCGCAAGATGATGTTTCTCTGAACTACGATAAGGTTTAAATCGAACAGAAGTTTACAGGAGGATATCTAAGCATTAAGAAGAACACAAGACTTATATAATGAGAAGTTTATTCTGAAATTAAATTAAAATTTAGAAAAAAATTATATTAAAACACTGGAGAACTGAACAATACTGTTTATGAGAATAAATAACAAATTAACTTACACTAATATGCCTTTTTTTTTTCTTATTTTTGATTGTTTGAATAAAGTGATCAGTCAATATTAAAAAAAGATACATTATATATATATATATATATATATATATATATATATATAATACATATACATACTGTATTTAAAATATAAACATATATAATGCATCTATCTATTAGAGTTATCATTACAGAAAACAAAACCTTTAGAAAAAAGTTGTATTAAATCTAACTACTACCCAAAGTACAACAAATCAAGACAAAAACAGTTTGGTTTGATTTGGAGCACAAAGGTCTACTGTTTTGCACCCGAGGGCTAATGATACCACAAAAAGAGTTAATTTGAAACGTTAAAGTAGGAGATAATAAGTCCTTACACAAAGTGTGTGCCAAACGAATATTTTATTATTTTAATAGTAGAATGAGTCTTCACCTTCCAGAATCAGATACTATATATTTATAAATTAAATGTTATGTAAATTAACTAAATCTATTGTTTAATGTTTTGTAGATATTTAATTGTTACAGTTTGGTTTGGTTTGATTTAAAGCACAGCGGTCTACTGTTTTGCACCCGAGGGCTAATGATAAAACAAAAAGAGTTAATTTGAAACGTGGAAGTAGGAGATAATAAGTCCTTACACAAAGTGTGTGCCAAACGAATATTTCATTATTTTAACAGTAGAATGAGTCTTTACTTTCCAGAATCAGATACTATATATTTATAAATTAAATATTATGTAAATTAACTAAATCTATTGTTTAATATTTTGTAGTTATTTAATTGTTTATATTTTACAATAATAACTATTAATATTAAAACAGTATTCAAAATTATTAATTATAAATTATCGATAAATGAAAAAAATGACAGTAAACTATCAAATCTTGCTAAAAGAGGCAACTTTTTACTGGGATACAACAGTATATTTTACTACAAGCTAAATTCTCGCAAAAAAGAAAGAAATTAAAAAAAAATATTATTTGAGTGTTTTCTCAACAAGTATTGAAATTTTTAATTACCGGTAAACAGACGTTCCAACAATCAGGCACTTGTGTCCGGAGCAAAAGAGCAGTTTAAAATTTTAACATGCTAATAACAGATTATAAATAATTACATATCTTATTGGTTTCTAAATTAAAATTAAATTTAAAATATTTACACTGTAGTAAATTGCAAAAAGTAAATTAAAATTTATGAATTTAAAAATTTATAAGTAATTTTTTCAGCTTTAACAACTTATTTTTCAGAACAGTGTTTCTTATAGCAACATTGACCCTGATTAAAATATTTCCATTTTTCTATCATCAGGGATTCTAGAGTTTGTCTACTCAAATTTGACCTAAATTCAGTTTGGTTTTTCCGCACAGTACTGAAAACTTTTAACATGCAGCATTACTATGTGAAAAAGAGTAATATTCAACATTATTTTTTGCAAAATTTTGTGTTTAACCGTTTGAGTGCTGAAAAGTTTATATATATAATATAATATATATATATATATATATATATATATATATATATATATATATATAATATATATATATAAATAATATATATATATATAATATACAGTATATATACATATATATATACATATATATATATACATATATATATATACATCATATACATATACATATATACATATACATATATATACATATATATATACATATATATATATACATATATATATATACATATATATTACATATATATAATACATATATATATTTTTTATACATATATATATATATTACATATATATATATATACATACATATATATATACATACATATATATATTTTTTTATACATATATATATATATATATATATATATATATATATATATATATTTTTTTTTTTTTACATATATATATATATATATATATATATATATTTTTTTTTTTATACAATAAACATATTATATTTTTACATATTATTACTTTTATATTTTATTTTTTTATATATATATAAATATATTATATATCATTATATATATTTTACTATATAATACATATATTTATATATATATATATATATATATATATATATATATATATATATATATTATATATATGCTAATAGTGCGGAATGAAATGCGTAGTAATTTTTTTGGAGAAATGGTTATAATAAATGGTTTTTTGGAAATGGTTATAATAAACACTTATTATTGTGTAACAAGTAACTTTTACCAACAAAAATATTCTTTATTCTTACTTATTACAAGAATGTTTTGTTGCACAAATTCCATGAATTGTTTTTTTACATACTTTAACAGTTTCTAATTTCTATACAACAACGAGAAGTTTTTTTTTTTAACTAATTATAAATAAATAAATAAATAAATAAATAAATAAAACACGCTCATTTTGTCTACCGTACCACAATCCACGGCTCTACTGCATTACTACTTACCACTGTATTTTATTTTAATTCTTATATTATTAAAAATCCCAGTTGAGTAAAATAAATACAAACTGTGATTGATGTGAATTCAACTGCTCTCAACAGATGCGAAAATTAAAAAAAAGTTTTTTGAAAAAAGAGAAGAGATAGAATTATAGATATTTATATTTTTTAACTTTTTTTTAAATTAATATGAGAATAAGAATTTTTATTTAATTTTTTTTAATTTGATAGATTTTAATTTAAAAAAAAATTATTTTGTTTTAAATTTTTTGATCTTCTTATAGTAAAAGAAAAAAATAAAATAACTGAGTGAACATAAATATAATAATTGCAGATTTAAATAAATAAGTTTTGAAATTTATAAATATATAAGAAACTGATTGTGACATTCAGTCAAAAGCTGTATATCTCTTTATCTTCTTAAAGGCAGTAAAAGAGAAAAAGGGGCAGAATTCCAACAAAGCGTGAATCTAGTTAAAAACTAATTGAGTTAGGAAGAAAAATAAGTCTTACGAAAATATAATTGGGTAAGTCTTATAACAACGAGAAATATACAAGTAAATGAAACGAAGTTGCTAGAAATGAATTTCATTTTATAAGGAGATCGGTGTAAACACAAATATATTGGGTACAACGGACCTCTGGTCACCGTACCCTGTTCTTGGTACCCCCACACACATACCTCCAAGAGCTGCCTAAAGGTAAAATCAAACACATGCAATCTATAAAAATTTGCACAAAAAACTTGAATAATCAGACATTATAAAGTAACATTGTTCTGCTTTGCTATTGCTATTCGGGGAAAACACACACAACTTGGCAGATTTAAACAAAATGATGGGCGATATACGTTCTTATTTTTATAATCACATCACAATATCATTAAAATATAGCTTAGTACAATTTTTCACCCAACGATGTGTTGTTCTGGAACGTGCAGTATGAAAAACACTGATTGCATGAACATTACACATCGAAATATGAGCCTAAAGAAATATGCAGATTTGAAATAATTGTTGCACTTTTGAATTAGTTTTCAATAAATGTGTAATATGCATTTTCTTTTTATTTTTTACACTGAACATATATATAAGTCTCATGGTTTTATAGTTAGTTACAGTTTGTAAATGCTGGAATAAGGCACCAAAATTCCAACAAAGCGTGAATCTAGTTAAAAACTAATTGAGTTAGAAAGAAAAATAAGTCTTGAGAAAATATAATTGGGTTGGTCTTATAATAAAGAGAAATATACAAGTAAATGAAACGAAGTTGTTTGAAATTTTTTTAAATGAACATTAATAACAATAAGTTTTAAAAATATTAAGCGTTCTTAGTGTAGCTTTACAGAAATGTCTAAACATGTCAGGCTTCTAATCGCTAAATTAAACTTATTTGAGTTTTAGTACAAACATTCCATATCGGTATATTTATTTTTCCAGGTAAAAAAATATTACTCAAAATTGATTTACACATAAGTGTACTCTCTCTTCCACCTCCCGAAAAAAGCTGCAAAGAACTATGAAATTTATAAGACAAACAAAATTAACAAGCAGATAATAAAATAAAAAAGTTAACATGCTTAAGACTGATTCATGTTATAACTTTAAAGACTATTCAATTTTGTTAATGAATATAGAAAACACTCATTTTATGTACCGGTAAATTCAAAGTTAGTCATCAATAAGCTTTATATAGCAAGTTTAATGCCAGTGTTTTATTACCAGATAAATAAAAAAAAAAGAAAATTTAGGCAAATGTGTGCAAAAAAACAGTAGGAACAGGGGTCTCCGAACTCTTAAATAATTGCCAATTCTCTATGCCGGATGATGAAACCATCAAGGCAGCGACAAAAGTAAAACCCATCCCCCACGGGAATTCAGAAAACCAAAAATTTATTTATTAAATCTCCATGTAATGAAGTGGACCTCTCAAAAATGAAATCACCGCTTTACATATATATTTTTTTTCTGCATTCATCAAATCCATACGGAAAAGGGTGGCTCGGGCAGAGACGGGCTTCCGTTGGCACGGTAGCGACCACTTCCATTTCACGGGTGGACAATTTCCCACCCGTGTATGTACTGAGTCAGAAGATGAGCCGGGAAAAGAGCGTATGTAATCGGTTTAAGAGAAGGGGGAGGGAACAGGGGTCGAATGATGCCCCCCTCTTCCCCCACACTCACTTGAGTGAAGGGGGTATCATTAGTCGCACTTGGATGAGCGCTTATAGCTTTCCCCACCACCCCCAAGGGGAGTGAAGTTTTCAGAGGATTCGTTTCAGGTTTTGGGTTAATGAGGATGTTGGGCAACAAAATAATGGGTACACTCATAAAATGGATGCCGTGGAGCAAAGGTCATCGACTATGAGCAAGGGTATTCTGCATCTTCTGAAGCCTCAACAAACCCGTAAAATATCAAACTGAAAATATTTTTGTGCGTTCGGAAGAATAGCTGTATCGATAATAATAGATTCTTGATGGTGTAATTATACTTTGATCACTACCAATTGCTACCAATACTTAGCTGGACATCTTTATAATAACTGTGTACAGAAGAAGAGCTAAACACTAAACTGGTATACTTCTGAAGCCTCGACAAACCCGTAAGATATCAGATTGAAAATAATTTTTTGCGTTCAAAATGTTCAGAAGAGTAGCTGTATCGATAATAATAAATTGATTCTTGATGGTGTAATTATACTTTGATCATTACCAATTACTACCAATACGCTCGACATCTTGATATCTTTATAATAACTCGTGTACAGAAAGAGAGCTAAAAGCTAAACTGGTATACTTCTGAAGCCTCGACAAACCCGTAAGATATCAGACTGAAAATAATTTTTTGCGTCCAAAATGTTCAGAAGAGTAGCTGTATCGATAATAATAAATTGATTCTTGATGGTGTAATTATACTTTGATCACTACCAATTACTACCAATACTTTAGCTGGACATCTTGACATCTTTATAATAACTCGTGTACAGAAGGAGAGCTAAAAGCTAAACTGGTATACTTCTGAAGCCTCGACAAACCCGTAAGATATCAGACTGAAAATAATATTTTGCGTTCGAAATGTTCAGAAGAGTAGCTGTATCGATAATAATAAATTGATTCTTGATGGTGTAATTATACTTTGATCATTACCTATTATTACCAATACTTTAGCTGGACATCTTGACATCTTTATAATAACACATGTACAGAAGGAGAGCTAAAAGCTAAACTGGTATACTTCTGAAGCCTCGACAAACCCGTAAGATATCAGACTGAAAATAATATTTTGCGTTCGAAATGTTCAGAAGAGTAGCTGTATCGATAATAATAAATTGATTCTTGATGGTGTAATTATACTTTGATCATTACCTATTACTACCAATACGCTGGAAATCTAGATATCTTTATAATAACTCGTGTACAGAAGGAAAGCTAAAAGCTAAACTAGTATACATCTGAAGCCTCGACAAACCCGTAAGATATCAGACTGAAAATAATTTATGTATTTTGGATGCTCAGAAAAGTAGCTGTATCAATAATAATACATTCTTGATAATGTAATTATACTTTAGTAATTACTTCGCTGCCAACACCTTTGCTGGACATCTTTTCAATACCTCTGTATGGAAGGAGAGGCAAAAGCTGATTTTATATACAAATAACTTACCAAAGATCAGATTTCTAGACATTGTGAATCATCGGTACAAAGATTTAAAAAATATCTATATCGTTATTCATAGGAAATAATTTAAGTTCGGATACAACTATAATTTATATGATCGATCTACACAATTAGTTACCGAACCTGCCACAGAAATCGAAGTTATTTCTATAATAGAAAATGCATACAGCTGAAAGCTACCTGGTATCACTTTGGAATGAGTTTACTCTCCTCTGAAGTTGAAAAATTAATAGAAATGCTCTTAGAGAAAGAGAGCAGTGTAATTGAAATTCTTGGACTGTCTAAAATAAGGAGATGAAACCGGAATATATCGGAGAGAAAACAATCTCTAAGAAATTTTTAGCGAGTGTAAAACAAATTAAGGTAGGATTTTTTAAAAAATCTATAACGAAGTATTTTAAACATGCAACCCGTAACTATAAACATGCTTTTAATATTTGCAGTAAATGATTACATATTGATATAATTTTATACTTTTAAGTAAAAAAAAATATACATTAACGAGTTTTCATTTCATTACTCGCGAATTTTTCTTGCTAGTTTCAAAGTAAAAGTATCGTTTAGATACTAATTTTGAATACTGTAGAGAGTGCTAAATTTATATTTAAGAAAAAAGGAATTAAATTGAAACAACTGTGAATCATTAAAATTAACAAATAACATATCTAATATCTATATAATCTTATTTTCTGAAGTATAGTAAAATTAATGCCAAATTTGTACATATACTAAGAGTAATAGTAATTATTAAAGTACCACATCTATAGATGAATAAAATGAGGGCAATTATCTTTTAAAGAATAAAAATATATCCATAAATTCCCAGTGTGACTTTAAGAGAATGATCCTTTCCTTTAGGAAACATAGTACCTTTCGAGCTCAAAAGACTTCATTACAAGAGACTACTTTTTTAAATTCAATATAAAATAAAAAGTTCGGCTTTGTTTGGTACAAAATGTTTCCTACATCATTAATAAGGGTCTAACTTTATAAAAACTATTTAGTTTTGTTGTACAAAGAAATAATTTTTTAAAAAATTTACAAAATACATCAAGACGAAACAATATAAATACACTTACTCGCAAAATGGCTTTTGAAATTGTAAATTAGAAACTAATAATTTTTTTTTTTCAAATAAAAACTAATCAGCTATTTTGTTCTGTGAGCCTCAATTATATTAATAGCGTCGATGTATTTTATTTTATAAGATGATAAAGAATGTTTATTAATTTTCAATTTTAAAACAGTTTAAATATGTTTTGTTATTTAAATTGACAGATAACTTTAAAATTTACAGAATGAACCTTATAGTACTTTACAGAATATTTATCCTCAATTTAATGTATAAATTTAGTTTCTAATATACATATTTCAAAATTTATCTTGTCCGGGTCTTGTAGTAAATTTTAATTTTTTCATTTGGTATATCTTTTTGTTATTTTGAAAATATACTGATTGCAAAAGCAAAATTTGATAATTTTTTTTTAAATTGAGACTTTTATTAATGAATTAAAAAATATGTATTCTAACATTTTACTTTAAACCGAATTTTATTCTTAAAATTCTAATAATGAAGACTTTATCTCGATACATACTATGTCCCCTTTAATAAGATTAAAATGTTAAATTTTGAAAGCAAAAACTGCAGACACAAAATTTAAGAACCTATGTTTTTAGTATTATGCTTAGCTTTGTAATATACCAATAAAATTTTAACCCTTCTTCAAGATTTATACTTTTAAAACCTAAAATAATAACGAGGAAAATTATTATTGAAAACAGATTGCTAGATTTTCTAAATACTATGACTATTAGATTTGGGTTATTCAGTGTTAGCATATACTTTATTAGTCATATAAGATAACTGTATACTCTATACAGAGGTGTATATTATAATACAAATATCGATACATATATTCATAAAACACTTTTTTCTTTTTCATAGTTTGCTGATGTAATAATTAGAAATAAAAGTATTAGCGGCGGTAACAATTGCCAATTAAATAATCAGGCGAATTGACTTATAATTGTATAATTAGTTAAAGTTTGATAGTATGGCTTTACTAAACTGATAGTAAAAACCATAAGTCAATGAATAAATGTTTAAGTGTTTGACACAGGAATAAACTATATTCACTGATACACATTTAGATAAATACAACACGCATCTTTTATGAAAACTAATATAGGTTAATATAGGTACCGACCCACCTTAATAGCTTTCTTTCGTAAAGCAACAAGAAACTAAATATATTTTCCATTCTAAAATTCTCTAGAAATACCCGTTTTGAATACAACTTAAAATAAGAATGACCTAAAATGAGGTAATGTTTTGGTAAACATGCTAACTAAAATCACAGTGTAATCTCAACTGAAATCCTAGTGATTAAAGCTCCATTTTGGCAAGTATATTTGAGGCATTCAAGTAAATTTTAACCCATTAACGCCTAACGTGCTTATTTAAGGACGGTGAAAATTAATTAATAGAATTATGTTTTCTTCAAATAATTTTTATTTTATAATGAAGAATATAGTATAGTTGAAATCCTTATGGTGGTAATCTTGTAAACAATACTACATTTTGAAGTATCTTCTATAATTTTGTCTTTTTTGATCATATTTTGACTGATTTAGAGGACTTATGATTTCGACTATCTAGAAATCAAGATGGATAACTATATAAAAAATATTTATGACACACAACTACAAAATATAAAAAAAAAAATAAATACTATAGATAACCTAACTCCTTAAGTTAATTTTTCAAAAATAACTCTCATTCTCGCGTATTCCCCCTTATTCTGAACAAAAAACAACGAAAAAAAATTAATTTAAAGGATGACATCTACAAAAATATTTATCTAAATTTATAAAATAATTATTCTATTAATAATTTGTCATTGGTATAACTAATAAAAAGATGTATTAGTATATTACAGGAGAGAATAAATTGTTTCAAACTATTCTAGACTTCGAGAGGACTCTATAATAAATAATTTAAATAACAACTATTTGAACAACTCTGCATACATACAATGTAAAGTAAAAAGTATTTGTGTTATGAATTCACCACACTATTTCTCTCATCTTTTAGTTGTTTTATCTTTTGCTCGTTGTCATTTTTATGCTTACTGTTAGAAATCTCTGAATTAGAGGGCTTGACCCATAGAATCCAGTTGCACTACTGCTTCGTTGGCCTCGTAATATAAAAGGTATTTTAAAAATATTAAATATGCACTATATAAAAGTGAAAGAATAGTTTTAAAACAGCGCATGGAAGAGAAATTGTGTGAAAAGCTCATATATGAAAATTGTAATATGCTTATAAAGAAATTGCTTGAGGATCTTCGATAGGATCCCCCCACGCTTTTATTTTTGTCACATAACTCATCGCAACAACTGGTTCTAATCCTATATAAGCTCCTCAAATAATTTCTTTATATCAGCGCATTATAATTTTCATATAGGATCTTTCCACACAATTTCTTTCCCATGCGGAGTTTTAAAATTATTTTTTTACTTTCCAGTGCATTTATAATTTTTTTTTGTTCTTGTTAAATAAAAACGATTAAAAAAACTTTTATGGAACGGAACCCATACAGTCAGGTCAGTAATCGCGTACGTTAACTCCACACCAAAGAGGCGCGAATAAAGGGAGAACAGATATTGGCATTTACCAAACTAAATTTTTTTTCTCCAATATAAATTTTTATAATTGAATATGTCATTGGAATCGAACTTATGTGCAAAATATCAGATCTAGCTAGTCAGAAAGATAGTTAAAAATTGGTTGCAAAATACCAACTGAGACACAAGTGAAGTTATATAAAAACGAATAATGAACGTGGTCAAATTTTTTATGGGGACTTTTTATTAACAACCTTCTAATTATTAATCTCTAATTTTTCTTTAAAATATAGAGTTGCAATGCTGTGGATGGCAACATAAGAGACAAATAAAATTTCTAATTATTACTGTGTATTTTTAAATGTATTGCTGTAACATAAGATTGAAAAAAATTAAATTGTGCATTTTTCAGTGTGTACTTTTAATATTTTTATACCTATATTGTAAATTAAGGAATTTCACTTTTTATACATTAAAACTAGTAAAATTTTAATAGGGATTTTAAAGGAAATTTATCATTCTAAAACTAAATTGATTTTCGTGTGTTTTTTTAAATAAGAGGAGGCAATTTTGGATGGAACATAAGAGACGATATGAAAAATAATAATAATAATAATGTTATCTGATTGTACATTTGTAATGTATACTTAATATTTTTTATACATAAATATATTGTAAATTAAGAAATTTGCACTTTTTATACATTCAAAACTTGTAAAATTTTAATGTTTTTAAAGGAAACTTACCAAGTCAAAAACTAAATTCATTTTCTCATGTGATTTTTTTCTTTAAAATATAGAGTTGCAATGCTGTGGATGGCAACATAAGAGACGATATGAAAAAAAATTTATCTGACTGTATTTTTAAACTGTATTTGTAAACTTTTAATATTTTTTTTATATCTAAGATATTGTAAATTAAGAAATTGCACTTTTTATACATTCACAACTTGCAAAATTTTAATAGGGTTTTTAAGGAAACTTATCGATTTCAAAAACTAAATTGATTTCTTCGTAAAATTAGGGGGAAAATTGTAATTAAAAAGTAGGAAGTGCATTTAAAATGTTCACTAAATACATAAATGTCAATGTGAAATGTACTAAAATAAAGTTGAACCCGCGATATAATTTACACTTCTATTTCAATGTAAAAACTACATTTCTTTCCACTGAAAAAGTAAATAAAATAATTTAAGAGATTCATGCATCGTAGATTAGACCATATTTTGGGGGTAATGGTGTTTTGAGTATTTAGATGTAGAAGCAAATGTTGAATAATACGCGTTTAGATGTGGTTGGGAAATGAGTAAAGAGATAAGGAAAAGAACTGCGATGTTATGGTACTTTCATATTCAAAATCAAGTTCTTTTGATGTTGTTGTTGTTTCTTATTTTGTTTCCTTGAGCGACATTTATATTTTTGTGTTATTATTTTCCTTAATATTAGCATATAAGCAGTACATGAATCTGAGGAAATGGCTGAATGGTTTCGAATCGTTCCAAGCCTCTCATGAATGCGTCTTATGGCATTGTGTGTCCTAATTCCAAAATCTCCAAAATGGTGGAAATAAAACAGCTTCCAGACGCATCTCAATCGTTTGGAATGAGGGTGGAGATTTGAAGAGGCGTGGTTAAAGACATTAGAGGGCGGAGGCATGCGTTCCGTGATGAAGCTGTGCATCGGTATTCTTTGAAGCTACCGCATTGCGCAAACTCCTATCGATTACTCCGGGGACTCGTAGAAAGAAATGAATTCGAGAATAGGGCAGCGAGGGAGAGAATCTTTATTGATCAGTGGGCCCGAAAAAGATGGGATTTAATATCTAGTGTGATGCAAGATAAATTCTCTAAGCAACATACTCAAGCTGTAACGGACGAAAATTGAATATATTTTCCTCTAAGGAGCAATATATAAATTTAAACAAACAAAAACGTCTTTATCTGCCAACGGGAAAAATCTAGATTTAGAAGTAATCTTAGATACCACGCAATTTAAAAGCTTTTACGATTAACACAAAAACTCGTGTCTTCTATTGTTATGCATGTTGTTTAAATATACCAAATATGAAAGGTCTTTCAAATTGAGCCCACTTAAAAAACTCAACTCTTGCGCAAAATATGGAATTAGAAAATGCATTCATAATTTTATTTAAGATACAATAGTTGTTATTGCCATCACCGAGGCTTGGCTTTTGATGACATTTTCTTTTGGGACAATTTTCACCTTTAATGTGATTTCTCAAATATATGATTGGGACAAAATTTTTATTTTATTTGAGGTATTTTCGAAATGAAGTCTTATTATTGGACATAACAGAAGATTTTAGTTTAGTTAATCTAAATCATTAACTAATCCAAAGTAATTATTTAAAATTATAACATTAAGAGAACGCCTAAATTTTAGCGATATCTACTTAGATGGGATCCAATCTTGTAGTCCCCAGTAGACTGAATCTGTGGCCTCTAATATTCATTTGGGGGTATTTTTGAAATGAGAAGATTTTAGTTTAGTTAATCTAAATCATTAACTAATCCAAAGTAATTATTTAAAATTATAACATTAAGAGAACGCCTAAATTTTAGCGATATCTACTTAGATGGGATCCAATCTTGTAGTCCCCAGTAGACTGAATCTGTGGCCTCTAATATTCATTTGGGGGTATTTTTGAAATGAAGTCTTATTACTGGATAAATGAGAAGATTTTAGTTTATTTGGTCTAATTCATTAACTAATCCAAAATGTTCTACATGACTAATGGTTAGACACCGACCTGCAAAGGGTGCATGCTAACGAAAGAAAATATAGAGATGCATGGGGTGTAAACAGGGGGGCACAAGATTGGATCCCATTTAAGCAGGTTATCACAAACCCAGGCATTCTCTTAATGTCATATTTTCCTTTAAAAAATTTTTTTATTTAATTTTTACCTTAGAATTTACACCATTTTCTACTCTACATTAAACTATACCAAAGCGAGAAGTTCTATACCGCTTTTCAAAACACGTTAAAAAGATTTTTTTCAATGTATTATTAGCGAAGTGTTTCAAAATTACTCTGCCAGAGTAGAATTCCACGTGACAGTTTTCACTGTCAGATAAATTTTCAACTCGTCGTGCAGCATTTCCATGCATTAATCTTTCACCTGAAATTTTTGTATGCCGAAGCTGAAACTTTCCCCCAATTTCATTCTATTTTGGAACGGTCGAGTATAAATATTACAATACCTTACTGATTTTGGAACGATCGTCTACGGAAAACAGAACAGTAAGTCGCAAGTCGTCTATGGGACAAAATAGTTTGAGAATCATTGATCTTAATTCAACAAAGGTTGATGTTCAGTATATTCAAATTCAGTTTGTTGCCGAAATTGGCTTTCTGTTATAGTTTGGTTGACAGAGTAACAAAAATCTTAAATAAAAGTGGATTATCAATTATGTTAAAAATATCATTTCCCCCAGAAGTCCAGACTGACTAAAATTTCCAAAGCCTATAAAATTATTTTTGTATTACTATTCCATTTACAGAGCTATAATAAGAAAAATGACCACTTTCATTCAGTTATATCTGCGACATTTTTATATCATAAAATGTAACCTTACTTCAGAATTTTCTACTTTTTCAAACAAGAATGACGTATATAATGATTAATTACTATTCGCTATGTGTAATAAATAAGCTACGCAATTTCTTTAATAACATGAAGGAAAAGTAAATACAGTTGCATATTCTATGCAATTATACAAGTGATCAACATCTATTAAGTTTTACAATTTATGAATAACATATGCATAGAAATCAGAACTTATAAATGTCCCAAAAAATCTTGGATGGCTGTTTTCTTCTATAAAGTTAAGAGAGAAAAAAAATCTGCTCATTGAAATAAGAAACAAAAGACTTTCACAACATTCTAAAATACGAACTTTCTTCGGTAAACGCTTTGGATATATATTTATAGACTGAACTATTTCGCATCACATGTTTTAATGCGTCGCAGAGTTTAAATGTAATTTTTCCTTCACACAATATGTAAAAAAAACTGGTCACTTGAAATTTATAATATGGAAATTTAATTTTCATTATATTGTACTTTTGCTTCTTATGCCAAAAGGTTAGAAACAAATTAATAATTTTAATTACAGATGGATGATGAAAGGAAATTATAATTTTATCGCGAATCTGTCTGTACAGGGTATCTGCCAAAATAAAATTTTTCAAATCCATGACTTTCCCTTATTTTAGCAGATCATTTTCCATGACTTTAAAAAGCTTTCGTTAAAGTATATATAAATAAAATTTCTGATGTACATACAAATAAAATATATGCTTTTAGAGAAATTACAGGAATTTTATCATAAAAAAACTATAAACTTACTTTATAAGTGTTAATAAACTCACATACATAAAAATAAATTGTTGTATCTACATACCTCAGTTTAATTATATAGCAATTTTTCAATCAAAATGTTTCCAATTTGAATTCAGGGTACTTTGGTATTATCCAGGTGACCATGAATAATAGCCAAACATAACCCTATAATGTTTATATACAATATCCCTAGAGATAAACTTATATTTTGTGCAAAAATCTTAATTTTTATTAAAATATAATAATTATTATATTAATAAAATTTTAATCTACAATTTAAGAAAAAAACCAGAATAATATACATTTAAACACCCATTAAGCTTTATGGCTTTGAGTTTCCTTGGTGAACAAATTTTACTTGACAATATGGTCAATAGGATAATACATAAATACCAAACTCAGCAACTTCAGCCAAATGACAAGTAAAAATAGAATTAAAACAATTTAATGCATTTTTTTTTAATCGGTAGTTTAGCGGATCCATGACTTTTACTCATTTTTACTTGAAAAATCAAGACTTTCCATGACAAAATTAATCCATTTTCTAAATCCATGATTTTCCATAACTTTCCCTGACTTTCCAGGTGCGCGGAAACCATGTCTATAGTTTAAAATATGAATTATAATAATGCTTTTTTAAAAAATATTTTTTATTTATAAAAGCACAATATAAAAGTAGGTTCCTTAATTTAGATAAAAGCACAGGGGAGAAAAACAAACAAGGCAGAGAGCTAAAGGATATCCTGTTATTTTAACTACAATGTTTATCAACTACCAATTAACTTCTTCCATAGAGAACCAACTCTCAGCTACATAGAAATTCCAAAATAAAAGCTAAAATCTTAGAAAAAATTATAAAATTTACTTCGGTTAGAATTATTTCAGTATATTTCAAGTAACTCGATAGAACTTTATGAATTCAATAAATTACATAATAAAAAATTGAATTATTAATAACATACCGATGATAAGACAAAACATTAACCCTTTAACAATTCCTTTTTCCCCCCCGAATTCGATCCAAAAAATGCCACATTTTTTAATCGCATAATTTTGTTCCTTTTATATTCTTAAGCTGGAAAATGTTATTAAAGTAATATTTCTGAATTATTTTGTGCATGTATAACAACTATTTACTGGAAATAAAATGTTTTCCCTTGAAGTTATCATTTCTCTCTCATGTACGCCAGACACAGAAGCTACATTTACAGTTGTGCATATAAAGGTAAAAATATTTTCGATTACAATTACTACACAATTATTTTCGAATTCAAATACTACAAGAACATTTACCTAACCTGTTTTTTCAAAGATCAGATTTAGTGTGATAAATCTTGAAAGTGGCCAAGAATGATAGTCCCGTAACAGCCCGGACAAAAATACCTAGTCTCTTTTCTAATTCTTTTGCCGCTGTCATTTTTCTTCAGTGAACACACATAGCACTGATTTGTAGATCTTAGTTTTTTGTCTGTAGGTGGTATTACCTCTAAAAAGTCTCTTTCTGTCAGTCTCCTAAAAACTCAAGTCAAAAACTCAAAGATAAAAACTCGCGGAGTAAAAACCAAACTTATCAGAAAGCCCGCGATTTTAAACAAAACAGAATACACTTCGAAAATTAATACCTTGTGTACACCTATACCCCTAATCTGACATTAAAAATGCAAAAGATAGGCGAAAACAGTGTGAACGACAAAGAAATCAGACTGCCCGTGCACCGTATGGTCAAATCATTAAAGGCATGGTAATCGCGCCCGTACGGTGTACGTGCAAAACAGGCAAGGGCCGGTCTCGCGAAAGTCGTTCAACGGCTAACCGCGATTAATCTCTGTTTAAACGGAGAATTGGTTGGCACCATGGGCTAATCGTGGTTAGCCGTTAAATGGCTTTGGTGAGACCGGCTATAACACATGCCAAAGAAATCTTGTAATATCTTTTCTTTAATCTAAAGAAAATATATTAGAAAGAACTTAAAACCGAGGATATTATAAGAATATAAAGGCTAATCCTTTTGTCCTTACACAAAAATTTCAAATTTTACAAAGAATACAATAGCGTATGAACTTTGTGAGTTCAACGTATTGGAGATCTACATCTCCCGCATCTCGTTGCAGCGCGGATGCAACAGCCGATCAATCCTCATTCCAAACAAGCCGTAAAAAAAGGGGGAGAATGCAGACCCATCCATAACGGCAGAAGGCATGTAATCCATAAGAACCCAGATGGGGTGGAAGTGGCACGCTGGGGACCCTCACTGGCCGACCCTCTAATACGGAGAGTGGTGGTTTGGTTCTTCTTGGCTGACCATGCGAAGATATTTAGAAATCCGGGGGCCTTACTCTGTCAAAATACGGAACAAAGGCTGTATGTCTTGGATCCCAGTACATGCGCCCGAAGATCATGAGTCACAGTAAAAGGTAGATTATAGCAGACTCCGGGGAGATCAGATGAGATACAGAGACGTTAACGATAATGCCAACCATAACTTCTAAATAATGTCGAAATAGGGAAGATGATACAACACACAAGCTCGAATTGTACCAAAGGATGAAAGACTTAATCAAAGGGAAACCATCGATTTTAAGACTGTGACCTAGTAACAAAGAAAATAAATTCAATAATACCTTCGAGTACTTGGAAAAGAAATTTTAAAATATGCAAATGTACTTTATTAGCTTATCATTCAATATCCCAGTCTGCATTACCTAAATATATTTTAATTTTTTAAACCAAATAACTATTTTTTTTTTTCACAAGGACATCCATAGAAAATTGCACTGGATAAATCTTTTTCCTTCATTAGAAATTCATCCATCAAGAATTATGATTATATTCTTTTTAAATCTATATAGTCACTATTATATATTTCTATTAACATACTAAAAAATCAGAAAGTTTTATTTTTAAACCATGCTTACCATGGAACTAATATTTCCTTTTCTTACCAATTATTGCAATCATGACCGTAGAATGTTTAACCTAAAATACTACGTAGAAAAAATAAAAGAAAAAGTTTTTAAAAAGATTTTAGTTTAAAATATAAATATTAATTATGCATAAAAAATGTAATTTTTTTTTCACCTTCAGTGATGAATATTCATTTAACAAAGAATGTTGCTCAATAGAACAAACTTTCGCTTCCAGGATTACAAAGGGAAGACAAACTTACAGGTCGTTCGAATGGCATAAAATATAAAAAAAATTAAACATAGAATTGAAAAAAAATTAACATTATACATTTCCTAGATTTATTAAGCGATTTTTTTTTCTTTGCAAGGGCTAAGGTATTGGGATTTTATAAACTGGTTCCGAAGCTATCTTGATCTAAATGCTGCTATGCACGAACGATTCTGAGCTAATAGCCGCCTGTTGGCAAAGTAGTATTTGGTCACTCGGTATTTTATCGGCCGCACTAGAAATTTGGCCGCCTGCATGCATGCATGCATGCAAGCACTGCATACCTACTAACACCAGCCCTGATTCTATGATGCACCACATAGAGAGGTCACCACAGAGACAGTTTGGAAGAGGTAGGGTCAATTCTTGAAGATCTTGTAAGGCGCAGAGAACGTCTTGAGAAAGGGTTGCTGCATGAACCCTAGCTAAATGGGGTGCCTTTGTTAGAATGCAGCCATGTTTGATGGTTGACTGTTAAAATGTATAGTATACATGAATAAAGACATTATCAAGATATCATTGGCTCTATGAATTGTCCTATACTTGACATGTATACGTGTATATATAAATATATATGCGTGTGTGTGTGTAATATATTCAGAATTGTCCTAATAACTGACGAAATTATTTTCCGCAATTTTAATTCCCACTTCGTGATAAAAAAAAGCAGAAATCACAATAATTTCCGTTTCCCAGGGACAAAATGCCGAACAATAGCTGAATGGTAGAGCGTTCCTCTTCGGTACGGAGCTCGCGGGTTCGAATCCCGCCGCTTGCATAGATGTTCGTAGCCGTTCGGAATAGACTTTAAACAACAGGTTCCACTCTCATTAGCCCTCCTGAGCAAAACAGTAGACCGTGACGCTCTAAAACAAACCAAACCCAGGGACTAAATCATTAATTTGCAATTCATTCTATTTTGAAAAAAATGCCAGGAAAACTTGGTTTGGTTTGGAATGCTACGGTTTACTTTTTGCAAGGCGAGGGCTAATGAGACCGGGACCTACAGTTTAAAGCCGATTCCGAACGGCTACTAACATCCATGCCACTGTGGGATTCGAATCCACGAACTCCAGGAAAACTAGGAATCAAGCTGGCTCAATCCATTCAGATGTATTGGAACACATTAACTAGAGTTAGGATCTTCAATGTTGAAAAGACGAGACTTTAGATAGAAGCAAAGGTTTGCCTCTGTTAAAAAAAAATCAAATGATTAAAAGAACATAATACGCAAGTCTAAAACTGTAACAATACAATTAAATCTCGGAATCCATCCTACCGAATTTAAATGACTATTTATTTAAAATCCATACACAAAAATCGATATGGCTCGAACAACAAACCTGAGTTAAAAATAGAAATGACTACGGAAAAGCAGCCAGTGCATGGAAACGTTACAAGTCTGGAAAACTTGCCCAACCTGATCAACGTTATTGATTTTTATAGCAGGTGCTTATCCACCCAAATTATGAACACTGCGGCAATACCAATTACAACCACCTTAATTGAAAACAGTCTTCGACATGCTACACAACGACGACCCAGAAATTAAATCAAAAGAGGATCCCCAGAAATATTTCGGCCCAGTTTATGACTATTCAAGAGAGAGAGAGAGAGAGAGAGAGGGGCGAGAGTAAATTAATGATGAGCCCGGTGTGGAAAAGTTCTGACGGGCTTTGCCCCTCGTTGCTTCAGATTACAGATAAAGCCAACATCAATCTCTCCCACGGCGTGCAAAGGAGGAGTCCAGTGTTAATTAATTTCTGCTTCACTAAGCTAGCCCAAGCCTGTATAAAACATTAATGTGTGTTTGGTTATATCGTGATTCTGAACTTTCATCAAGAAAAGAACACACGAGATATGAAAGTGAGATAGTACGGGCTAAAATACACAAAAAATTACGGATTTTATTAGCTGTAAACTCTACTCTTAACTTAGTAGATTGGACGTGACGCTCTGCAGCTGATGATATAAAAAATAAACAATTTTCGTGATTTCTTTAAAAGTTTAAATTTATCAGCATCACAGCATTTGTAGGTTAGTACCATAAATGAATTTCCTATTAATTTTCGTATAAGAAAAACTCTATTGGTACCGGATCCAGATATATAAGGCTGAATGATGAATACGGCACTGTTTTTCGGTACTGAAGTTCATGGGTTCGAATCCGATTATTGACATGGATGTTTGTAGCCGTTAGGGATCGGCTTTAAACAGTAGATCTCGGTTTCATGTCTTTGAGTTTCAAAACAGTAGGACGCAGCGCTCCAAATTAAACCAAACTATATATATATATATATATATATCTATATATATACATGGCATGGACGAGTGATTAAGGCATGGAAGACACATTTGATTTCCTATATAAAAACTTCTTTCTGTCCATGGCTCTGTCATTTAGATATCCTTTTTTCTCATCATGGATCAACAAGCGGGGAGGATGTTATCAGTCCGAGTACCCGTTCAGAACTGTCTCTTTTGGTGTTGCTACCTAAGCAAATTCCTATGTCTACTTCCGCGTCGGCTTCTTCACTCTGTATAGTTAGGCTTCAGGGTGTGTCTTTCACCTATTACGTTGTCGTTAATGAGTTCTAACTATTTTTAATTATAACTCGCTTTATTCTTTACCCCCATTTTTAAACCTGACATATATCAGGTTTGAAAACGTAAAATTAGTAATTTAGGGGGTTGAGAACAAAAAACGCAGCGCACTCTTTTAATGCAGACGCTTGAATCTTTAATAACCCATTATAAAACCACTTGATGCGCAAGGGTTGAAAGAGAGTGTCTTGAGAAAGTGCTGCTTCCTGAACCCTAGCTAAATGGGATGCCTTTGTTAGGATGTGGGCGCTAGCCACGCGACGCCATGTTTGATGGTTGACTGTTAAAATGTGCAATATACATGAGTAAAGACATTTTCAAGACATTATTGGCTCTATAAATTGTCGTATGCTTGACATGTATGTATGAATCTAAGTATGTATGTATATTATATGTGTGTGTGTGTGTGTAATACATGCAGAATTGTCCTAATAAGTGAAAAAATTATTTTCCGCAATTTTAACTCCCACTTCATAATAAAAAAAAAGAGAGAGAGAGAGAGAGAGAGAGCGCAGAAATCACAATAATTTCCGTTTAACAGGGACAAAATGCCGAACGATGTCTGAATGGTAGAGCATTCCTCTTTGGTACGGGGTTCGCGGGTTCGAATCCCGCTGATGGCGTAATGTTTGCAGCCGTTCGGAATCGGCTTTAAGCAGTATGTCCCGTCTCATTAGCCCTCCTGGGCAAAACAGTAGACTGTAACGCTCCAAACCAAACCAAACCAAACTAAGGGACAAAATCATTCATTTGAAATTCATTTCATATTCTTCCTGTGGTCTTTGCGAGAATTTGGTGACTCATGGTGGATCTTCGATTAGGTGGTCACTCATTTTGTACAAGCTGCAATTTCTATTTGTTCAGGGAAGCTAAGCTAATTTCCCAGAGTGAAGAGATTCCGATCTTGGACAACATAGTTTAATGTCATTCCATTAGCAGATTTTGTGATACACGGACGCGTGAAAGCCCGAGTTTCGAAGTTGACGAAATAAAATAGTCTTATGGATTTTTGGCTACGACTCTTTTCTAATGTCCGTAATTTTAATGACTGCTTGAAAGTGAATAAATTGTGTATGTATATATAGCTGAGTACATGCAAATAGAATATGACATAAAATTAACGTATTTTATTTGCAGACGGCCAACTACACTACATAGTACTTAGCATCACAAACTTCTTTAAAGTGGACTCAGATTTGAATCTCAAATTTGACATGGAAGCTTTTGTACTGTCCTCACATACTGACTGACTAATTTTACTCATATATTTAGAGCTCCCATAATAAAATAACCACAGTACATTTGCGATATAGAAAAAAATGAATGCCGAAAGATCTACAACAGAAGAAAAGAGAAAGAAAAAAGAAAGTCTGCGAGAACTGGAAGACATCCCGTTATTCCGTGAATACGTTTCGTATTCATTTTCCAGGAAAGCGGCTCTTAGTTCCAAAAGCATCTTAAAAACATTTAAAGCTATTTTCGTCTGTAAGATATTTTAAAACTTTACTGAAATTTGTACCCACAACTAATATGCCCTATAAAAAATTAACTCAAAACCACCTTTCTAACATGAAGGAGAGACTTAAGTAATAATACCAAAATAAACAAGTAATAATAAAAAATAGTCTACTCCCTGAGGGAGAAAGAAAAAAAATAGGAAGAAGGCATTTCATATCACATACCGTGGTTCATTTAACGCCCTCATTTTCGATCATTTCATTTTTGCAATCCTTAATCAGCACATCATTTATTTATTTTTAAAATAATTTATTGCCTAACATCAACAATGGTCTACATTACTCTACAAAATTTACATCACGTATCTATTATCTTTCTCTTTTATTATTAAAAACAGTATAAAAGTAGCGAATTCACGAGAAACTTATAGTGAATTATTAAAATAAGAATGGCTTCACTTGTCGAACTAAGAGCATTCAACAATTCAAGTTCCAAAATTATTATTAATTTTTTTTCTATTAACTTTATTTATTATTAAATAACTAGCATGTAGCCTGCCATATGACGTGATCAGTAAAATTTTTAATTTTTAAGAATTGTAAAGTACCCTATGAGGCAGGTAAAACAATGGTTCGTTTTTTGCCTGAGAATTATCTTGCAACAAAAAATAATCGATGATTAAATTTAAAATCATCATATATGTACCTAATCTATTATTTAAGTCAAATATAAAAGAAAATTATTTACGTAATATCTAAGTTCAGTAATTAAAAGTATGAAAGTAATGCAGACGATATTTAAATAATTTAACATAAGAAATGGTTAAATGAGGTGGTTCACGGAATCACGTCACAATGATAGAAAAAAAATATTATTTTTGCTATTTACTACGTGATAAATTGATAACTTTAATCACTTAGTCTTAACCGGGGAAAATAGCGCTTAATAATGCCATTAAAAGCTTGAAAAGGGGGGGAGGGGGGATTTCGAACGTTTTAAAGACGACAGTATTTTTCGCTGTGATATGAAGCATATTTATACCAATTTATATTAGAATATGGTCGATAGTTTAGGAGAAGATAAACTTTACTCGCTTTGAATTTTGCTAACCCTAACTCATCAAGAATCCAATATGGATGCCTCTATCCATTCCAGGTCCAACCGCTTCATAAATTCGAGGACAGACGGATAGATAACTTGGCTATTATTATATAGAGAGTTTCTATTTTTTTTATTCTATTGATTAAATTTATTTCTACTGAGACAGAATTTAAAATAAAAGTATAAGCAGAGATCGATATGGTTCGTTATGGTTTAAAGTTACAGATGCATAAACTGTGACATACCAATATGACATTAATTTCGAACGATTATATCTAAAGCAGTCAGTGTAAGATGCAATATTAAAAAAAATATGTAAGTAACAGTAATAAGTAATACTTGATTCTAAGTGTGACATAACCCCCATGAAGTTGCTAAGGGCTGACCATCATTTATTAAAATATATTGCTGCGAGTATTACTGTTAAATTTTTGTCACCAGTAATTCTGAGTAAGTCCACTGGGACCTACTGGGACTAACCCATGAAGTCTGGTAGCGAATAGCATCGTCCAACATGTTCAATCAACATTTAATCATTTTACATACATCACATACAGCATATGGGCTATAAAGAAAACGATCTAATTTTACAGCAACAAACACAGTAAAATGTTTTGAATAACACAATCTTTAACACTTCACTCGAATCTATCTACTTATATGTGTGCGGTCACACAAGAACATCACCACAAATTCATTTTTAATGAGAAAACAAATGCGATTTTATAGGGCAATTCCAGAACCTACATGTTCAGTTTTAAGAGACATTTATCTTTGCACATTGAAGTGCAACGCGCATAGTGCTAGAAACCCAGTTCTGCTGATGAGCAACATAAATTTTACCATACTATATCTAAATTAACCATTTCAAAGTAAATTTCAAACAGCTCGACACTAATTTTCTAACTCAAATAACGAGACATTTATGTATAAGTAAATATCATTCAGAGATTATTATATCAATTTAATAGCCTGAATGTAAGTTTGGTTCAACAGTAACATTCATAGAAATACCTATAAACGGAATTGTTAAAGTATCATAGATATATAGAGAGATGGCTCGTGATATATTTAGGTGACTTTTTACATATTTATGGAACATTAAAAAATATTATTAGGAGAATTTGGATAGTTCAGAATCATATCTAATTTATTAGTAATATAAATTTTAGCTTAAAGTTTTACGTAAAAATTAATGACAATGGATTTAAGATTAAAAATTTTATCATCAACTTTTTGTATTAAATGATTTTTCACGTCAATAAATTTTAACGAGTATGGATTTGAAAAGCCGGAAGTCCCCACAACTTTCTTGTGTACTATCCTATAAATTAGTATAATATAAATTAATATATCATACAAATTACAAGCTAGTTTTCATAGGGGTTATTCAATAATATGTTTTTTAATCATACTAAAAATTATCACAAACTGAGAAGATCATTTCGCGATCATTTTTAAAGCTCCTCGACAAGGAAAAAAAAAGCAATCTCCCCCAAAAGATTTGATTTTACTAATATATCATTAAACCACTTCACCAAATAGACGAATGTAGCTCTTGTGGAAAAGCATTTGGGTTCAAAGTATGAAGCATATCTACAATTTAGATGTACAATCCACCTGCTGAATTCGAAGCCTTCTTGCTCGTTGATTTCTGAATTATCGAGATCAATCACACACATCAAGCATAATTCTAAATATTATTTTCGTATCTGAATGGGTGGACTTGGAGTCAATTTTTACCCCATTATTATATTTATTACGTCCATATTCACCAAAATTTTAAATTCAAACATTACAATACTTTTTATGTGCTCAATATACGCCAAAGTAAAAACAAGGTACAGTATATACAAGAAAGATTTCTTCTGACTGCAATTTTATTACGTAAGTTCAGGCGAAGAGAATCCCAAAGTGTTTTTAATGTACGTCAAGTCTTATATTTTTATGGCTGAATCAAAAGTAATCAGCACATCAACCACTTACATCATTAAAAATCAACAAATTAATTTTATGATCTCCTCAACAATGCTCCTTGGGTAGTAGTCGCAGTGTTTTGTTAAGCGGGAACAGCGCGCCGAATAAAAATACCAAAACTTTACCTCGCATTCTGAGGCGGAGTTAAGGCTGTCACGACTTATGTACACAACTGAAGGTGTGGCCCGTGTGCTCAAGAGGCATAAGATCCATAAATCATCCCGGACATCCAAGCACGTGAATAACAGCAACAGTTCCAGCTTGTGTACACACACCCTGAGATCTCCGCCTCCTAGCCGTAACGCTTATCAGACCACTTTATGGTGGCCTCTTTGATAGATCAAGTTTCCTTACGAGGTGCACTCGGCCACTTTAAGAGTGTTCTTAAGGGTGTTTTTCCACCTTCAAGCTATTCTTTATTTATTTATTTGCTTATACTGGGAGCTCAACGAGTTCTTCTCACGATTCACGCTTGAAAATGATAATAATAATAAAAAAAATAATAAAGTTTCCTTTCTTTTACAGCAAAAAAGTGAAAAGAGTGAAAGAGAAAGATGGCGCAATTTCGTATGCAGGGCACATAAGAGACGAGGATTTCACAGAAATGCTAAACTGCGACGTTATGACAGGATCTAACCTAGGAGGAAGGAATGGGGTTAATTTTATCCTTCCTCCCTGCTTCGTCGAGAAACGATATCATCATTATTCTAGATGAGTATAAAAGGGAATACATCAATATACAAACTTCGCGTAATCGTTATTCCTATCTTTTTGACCTTCACCTTTATGCACGCGCACTAGTGTAAATGTATAATGCATGAATGCACACATTTAGGCAAACTGGAACTCAAAATCGAGTGGGTGTGTACACTGCCATTAGCATTTTTAAAAATTTTATTTTTATTTATTTATCGAAAAAAAATTCTAAAACATCAACGCAAAACTTATAAAAGGGCAATATTTAAATGTTCACACAAATGGGTATCCTAATTTGTTGATCAAATAATATTCAACAAAATTACTTTAAATATATTCACCAATATATTTTAATCTCATACGTCAAATTTGGTTGCAAGTCGAAATTTTCTTTGGCTTTTAAGGAGTAATAATTTATAAGGAATTTTTAGTTTTTAAGGGAATGAATAATTTTTAAGGAGTAATAAATTATTATATACAGACTAGTTTTATTGACAAACAAAAAGCTGAGACAACAGACTCCAAACGTTTTCTCAGTCATTAAGGATATTTTTAATAATATTTGCTTCCTACAACGAATTCATTAAAAATATGGTGAAGCTAACAAATCATAGTCTCGAAATGAAAGTTACATGAACTTAAGTAAACATTAGGAGATAAGTGGTTAATTTTTACTACAAAACAGCTGAGGAGGAATAAATTTTTAATAAAGTCTCAGTAGTTAAAAAAGAACATATCCAAGTACTTGTAAACAAGAAGTTCAAGAAAGGAAAGGATGTGAAAACAACCATTGAAAACTGAAGCAAAGCAATATTAAATGTTAAAGTAATCACTATTACTCAGAGATTAATAACTTTCGCCAATAAATGACTCACTAAGAACTTTTGAAAATAAAATTACTTACTTTACATGAAACGGAGACAGCAAAGTGCTTAGTAACAATAATCGACAGTGTAGTATGTTGCAAACTTTCACGAAGGAAGATGGCAAGAATGACAAAGTAAAAACGAAAAGAAAGCAAGTTGTCAAATTGTCCTCCCCCAAAACAATGGCCTTGTTATATGTTCAGAGGCAATAGAAAAATGTTCTAATGGAAAAAGATGATGACAAAAAAATGCCAAAGTTTTCACTAAATAAGTTCAGTATTTTAAAACCCGTTTATAATTTCAAATACATGTAAGACAACAATAAAAATTTTGAAAAATTACCAGAAAAAGAAAATTATACTTTAAAAAACTAAAAATTTACAGAATTGAAAGAACACTTAATATATTTTAGAGCTTAGCTCTCATGATACAATTCGACTTTAATTTTCAAAATAGAAAATCACAGTCCAGAGGTGCAAATATTTTAAAGTCAGTGTTATGACAATAGTTGCAAGTTTAACATTTCATTTAACTTAATGTATTTAGATATAAACTTAAAATGTTATTATTTAACATGTTCAGATATAAAATTTTAGTCTATTTGACTCCCGAAAACTATTTTTTGCATTCTTCAGAACAAACTTAATTGAGAGAAAATAAAAAAAGCAAAGAAAAAAAAAACATTGAGGCAAATGAATGCAATTGACATTTTCTGTATTGACAGAAGAAACAAATGCGCTTTATCAATTTTTATACCCGAATTCCTCCTTAAATAAAGACTTTTCACCATGTTTGGTCATCAAAGGAGGTTTCAAATCTTACAGGAAAAGAAAGGATGTAAATACTCTTATGATGTAAACAAACGGTGTTTAAACTGAGTGCTACAGTACCCTGGGCTGCCGCGACTAAAAATTGTTAAATTGTTAAAGAAGGAAAAAATATACTTAAAATTTAATTTACCCTCTCTCACCACTTCACCATCGTTGAAACGTGCTAAAACTTGTATTTATCTCGAGGTACAACCGATTCCTATGTCCGCTTTTTAAACAGAGTACCAAGGCGTAAAAAAATTGAGAATCGATGACCTAAGCAATGGTATCAGGCGTAGATCAATGAAATGACATGAAAATAAATACAATATGAAAAACTAATCAAACAATTAAAAACACATTTCTCTCTCTCACACATGCACTGCTAAGAAACCTTATTATATTAGTTTAAAGACTTTAATATTGTTTCAACGCCAATAAAATGATTCTTCCGTCTCGACTATATTTACGAAAATTAATCGCAGTAAAAAAAGTATAGCTATCTTAATCTTTATATATAAAATTCGTCTATCCCTAACTTTGTAATAAAACTCCTCCTAAACGGCTCTACTGATTTTGATGAAATTTTGTGTATGTAATTAAGATGGAAATGGTTTAGATTCAAAATTTGATCCGATAGAAAATGTTTTTTTTTTAATTAAAAATCCAGAATTGCGCGTTTATTGAGATAATTATAATGGCGCTTGAAACCCTTCACTGCCAACGTATCTGTAAAGCAGTGGTAAGCGCAACGGGCTTCAGTACAAGAAGTTCCAGGATCAAATCCCCGTAAAGGCGATGTGGGAATTTTATTTTAATTTAATTACGTTTGTGATGACTGTACGCGTCGTGGAGTCAAGTATTTTAAAATAAATTTTTTTGTTACTTTTCCATCAAAACGGTCAAATTTATAATTTATTTAAAAACATTTTACAATTTCTGGATTTACAGCGTTAAAACAGGACAACATCTGTCGGGTCTTCTAGCATATATATATAAATAAAAAATAAATAAACAAGGATTGCAGTATGTGGTCGATTTATAAAAATAGCATAGAAATTTTAAATTATATTTTATAGTTCGTAAACCTCTACTAAAAAGTTAAAAAGTTCAAGAAACTTCATTGTTAGCAATACTCTTTTCTCCTTTTATGAATCTAGATACTAAGCGAAGTGCACAACTGTACACAATTTTTCCTCCACGGTTTGCAGGTACAAAATTGTAAATGCAACAGTAAGTGTTGAGTATACATACTGTATATTTATATGCGTGTTGCGTTTTTAACACAGTGATAGATAGGTACGTCCACTAAGCCTGACGATTAACTTCTGATCAAAATAAATGTTATTTTATTTATTTATTTATTCTTTACTGCCGAGTATTACAACCGACATAATCATACATGTGGCCTAACATAATGAAAATTTTAAATTTATATTTCTGTACTTTTGGACTTAAGTATACTTAATATTTAATTGTACTCCTCACGCATTGTATTCTAAGTTCTTTGATTTTGTTTTCTCGAGTCAGTTATTGTTGACATCAGTAAACTAGATTCAACGATTTCATTCAATAAATGTTTCAATTCAACGATTTCAATAAATGTTGTTATTTTATTTATTCTTTACTACCGAGTATTACAACCGACATAATCATTTATGGGGCCTAACATAATGAAAATTTTAAATTTATATTTCTGTACTTTTGGACTTACTTAATATTTAATTGTACTCCTCACGTGTTGTATTCTAAGTTCTTTGATTTTGTTTTCTCGAGTCAGTTATTGTTGACATCAGTAAACTAGATTCAACGATTTCATTCAATAAATGTTTCAATTCAACGATTTCAATAAATGTTGTTATTTTATTTATTCTTTACTGCCGAGTATTACAACCGACATAATCATTTATGGGGCCTAACATAATGAAAATTTTAAATTTATATTTCTATACTTTTGGACTTAAGTATACTTAATATTTAATTGTACTCCTCACGTGTTGTATTCTAAGTTCTTTGATTTTGTTTTCTCGAGTCAGTTATTGTTGACATCAGTAAACTAGATTCAACGATTTCATTCAATAAATGTTTCAATTCAACGATTTCAATAAATGTTGTTATTTTATTTATTCTTTACTACCGAGTATTACAACCGACATAATCATTTATGGGGCCTAACATAATGAAAATTTTAAATTTATATTTCTGTACTTTTGGACTTAAGTATACTTAATATTTAATTGTACTCCTCACGTGTTGTATTCTAAGTTCTTTGATTTTGTTTTCTCGAGTCAGTTATTGTTGACATCAGTAAACTAGATTCAACGATTTCATTCAATAAATGTTTCAATTCAACGATTTCAATAAATGTTGTTATTTTATTTATTCTTTACTACCGAGTATTACAACCGACATAATCATTTATGGGGCCTAACATAATGAAAATTTTAAATTTATATTTCTATACTTTTGGACTTAAGTATACTTAATATTTAATTGTACTCCTCACGTGTTGTATTCTAAGTTCTTTGATTTTGTTTTCTCGAGTCAGTTATTGTTGACATCAGTAAACTAGATTCAAAGATTTAAAATAACAACGATAAAGTTGTTAATTTAGCTGATGATTCAAAGACATAATCATTTTGACATAATGAAAATTTTAAAGAACTGTACTTTTCAAGAACTTAATATTTAATTGAATGTGTTGTATTGAAACGAAATATTGTTGACCATGTAATGTTCAACGATTTAAAATAAAATGAGGTGAATTCAAGCTGATGAAAAATGTTTAAATGTATTTCAAAAAGATACTGATTTTCATGAACACTCGAAAGTACTGTAATTATGTCTGTTATGATAAAAACAAAGATAAGAGCACATTAATCGAATTGACACGTAATGAAAAAAACAGTAATTGACTATCTAAGTAGTAATAAAGGAACAATATTTTGAAGGGAGAGAACAATTTTACTCACGTTCATTTTTCACAATAACTGTGTTGACAGAAATTTACAAGAGAAGAGAAGCTCTGAGCGTCTGCTTGAGACAGTGTTGCCAACCATACGATAATTATCGTATATGTACGATAACTTAGGACGCTGTACGATGAAAAATAATCTCAAAATTATGTGACATAATTCTGAAAAACTGTACGATAATTTCCTGGTTTATACGATAAAATAACATTATACTAATGGAGAATTAAAAGAACGGGTAATTAACTGTAACTCTATAAAGATCAACAACAAAAAACAGAGAATGTCTAATTAATTTTTTTTATCACTTTTTCCCATCAAATAATTATTGTTATAGATTTTAGAGCAGCTTAAGGAGCATGTTTTGAGGGGCTTCTTCATTAAATGAAAGTAAATAATCCTGACACAGAGGTTGAGAAAGCCCATATGTACTGTGTAATAAAAGAAAGGAAAGTGTCAATAATAAAAAAAAATGTATATTTGTGAAATTGAATATGACCTAGGTACTAATGCTTGATATTATTTGAAACGAATGTAAAATAAAGAATTTTAAAAATTGTTATGTCCAGTGTTTTTATCTGTGAGTTATTTAAAATTATTTAAATCGCTCTTATCCTTAAATACACAAAACGCAAAATTACTGAATATTCACGATTATACTGGAGATATTTCTTTAATGATTACATAATTATGGATAATTAGTAGTTTTGCCTTTTACTTATTCTATTGCAGTTTTCACTAAAATAGGGTATTTTTAGTAGTTAAACCGATTATTAAATAATCGGCTACAAAGTTACATAATGGTAAATAATAAAAATTCTGCCATTTCTATGTTTTTCCAGAATTTTAAAAATCTATCTGATATTAAGATTCAATTGATTAAAAATATATCGTACAAGCGCCCTCTATTAACACTATTTTGAACTAATTACAAAAATGTACGATTATTTATAAGCCAATGCCATAATTTTAGGACCTAGAATCCATAATTTTGCCTGTGAAGGTTGGCAACACTGGCTTGAGAGTAAACACCACTTGGGCGACATGCTTGCATTTTAACGAATCTTGTGTGTGGTATCGATTAGGCACGAAATTTTTATTTTTATGGGGACAGAGTACCCAAAATATGGTCAAAATATCAATTCCTCTTTAATTGGTTCAATGTATCAATCTAATCTTTCAGCACATCCACGTATAATTTGAAAACTGTATCTCCAGAAATATCAGAATATTTTATAATAGTCAAAAATTTAAAGGCACAGTTGCCCATTTAATGTCTGGTGCTCAAACTGATAATACTATTAGTTAATTTAATTTTATTTTCTTAATAAAGCTGAGTGAAGTAATCTGATGGCTATACGTAATTGTCTTTGACTTTTTATATGTAGAAATGATAATTCAGTGCACATTGCAGCTATTTTTTTAAACAGCTTCCTCCAATATTTATTGTTTTTCTTTAAATTCCCCGCAATCAAAATGCTTCAGCCTTTTTTTTAATTTTTAAATACCAGTTTTAAGTTTTTTATAAAGTATAAACAGGTAATATAGTATGTGGTCAATTTATAAAAATAGCATAGAAATTTTAAATTGTATTACTGATTTTTTTTCTATGTATTGAATAAAACTGTGCATGAAAACTTAAGGGTAAATTAAAAAAAAAAAATCTTAAGGCATGACACAAATTTTTACTTTTTATTGACAATCTTAAATTGATTTTTTTTAAGTTGAAGGCAGATGCTTGAAATGATTTAGATACGTTTTAGTTTTATAGGATTATTATAAATATGTTGATAATTTGTAAATTATTTTTATAAGGCCTTTTTTTTCAACAAATGAAAACTTTACATAGATTTTTCTATGTTATCGATATGTTTTCAATTGGTTTCTAAAATACAATAAACATTGTATTTTAAAAACAAACAATTACAATGTTTACTGTAGCAGGATATGTACTCAAATATTGCAGAAAAAAAATTGAAAGATTTTTTAGGCATTTATAAGCACCCTTAAAAAAGGACTCTCGCAGTTTATGATGTTATTGAAATAAAATATCATATGATTTTATGATATTTAGCACAGTTTATGATGTTATTGATATCACCTTCAAAGAAAAGAACAAAGAGCAAATATATAAAATAATTCATTGTTTTGACCCATTTAAGAATTTAAATTATGTGACAAAGACAGAACTTTGCTACGAGTTTCTATTGTTCTTGGCCAACCGGTACACTCTTCAATTGTAGTCCATAATGATTAAAAGGCACTTTCCTGATTGGTTGGTTGATTGAAGTTTAATGGCGCTAAATCTTCTTGGGACAAACTGCTCCAAACAAGATGTGGCAATAAACAAAAGACGAAATTTAGATTAAAAAAATTGACAAAAAATAAAATTAAAGGTTCTAAAACGGATTAAAGTAACAATAAAAATATAACATTCAACACAAAACACGAAAAAAAGATTGAATTATATACAAATTAACAAAAAATGGAAATTGAGTGAAGAATTAAGATTTTAAGTTAGAAAACAATTAAAAAATTAAGAAATAAGTGAAAAAAAGAATTGAAAATTGAATTAGAAATTGAAAATTAGAAAATTGAAGAACAATCAAAAATCAGATTTCGGTATAAAAACCAGTACGGCGAAGGAAGGGGAACAAGTTTGGATGTGGAATTTTGCCCAATGATTAAATTAAGATTAGGAGAACGATTACCAAAAAAATTTATATACATTGATTTACAACAAACACAGGATGTTAAAATATGTGCGACTGTATAAGGAGTCTTGCAATACGCACACTATGCAGGAGATTTTCCTGGCATTTTTACTTGAATTCAATGAGTTCGATTACGGCCGAACTCTGTGGCGAATGGGGGTTAGCAGAAAATCAATACAAAAATATGGTAGAAACCATAAAACTAAATAAATAAATAAAACATTTAATGTACTATCTATACAGAGAGGTTCATGGTGACAATTTTACCAAATTATATAAAATAAGTGCATCTTTAAAACTAGTTTCTCTGCATATTTCACGAATGTCGCAGAGAAAACTTAAAACTAAAGATAATGGTCAACTAACTACTAAAAGGAAGGTTAGAAGTGAAGTCATCCCCCCCCCCTAAACAAAGAGCATGAGGAAGTTTAGAAGCATTTAATTTATTAACTTAAATGGATATTCAAGAAAATATAATAATTTTTAAAAAAGTGATTTATTAAGAATTTGTAAATAACGAATGGATGTTACGCAGTAATTACACAAAATTAATCTTTTTTATGAGAAATGTCTTAATATAATTGTTTTAAAATAATCCCTCTTCGCTCCAACCCTCAGAAAGTCAGGGTTAAAAACATCCTCCTTTTCCATATCCAGGGTACGACTAGGATACTTTGTACCCAGGGTACAATCCAATGTTTACGTCCCTTCCCATCTCAATTTAAAACGGCGGGCTAATGCCATGATCCCATTCATGTAAAATCTATAACTTTTAAATCAAGAAACCAATTTTAAATACTATTTTCTTTAATCTTTACAAACATAAAACTGTTTATAGAATTGAAATTTAAATAAATTCAAAAAGGTAGAAAAGAGTGGAAAATATCAAGAAAATTATCATTTATACCCCCTTTACTTAAAAATTTTAGATGAATTTATGAAAAAAATATCAAGTACAAATGCCAAAAGAAAAGCTACAATTGCAAATTCAATACAAATTTTGTCCTTATTTAGACTTTAAAGAAAAACACAAATTTAAATGTTTTTCATCGACATTTTAAGAGCTTATTGAATTAAAAAATTCTCAAAATGTATAAAAATAACATTTTTGATCTTAATAAATCTTTCTATTCTAATTCAAGTGATTTAAATCATCTATACCAAGGTGATATTAAATGAAGCAACCCTGACAAAAAGTAGGCATACATAATTTAAAATTATCATACAGTATTAATTTTCCTGCTTCTAAAAATTTTCGCGGTGCTCCGTTTCCCCAAGCGATAATCAAGCCTGCCCCCTGTTTCAAATTTTAATGGATATACCTTTCATTTGGTTACAAACTGCATAATTATTAGCCAGACATTAATATTTATTTTTAATTCACGTATAAAATTACTGTAGAACACCATGGATCCGTTTCAAATTAACAAGGCAACCTTTTTCATCACCAGCGAGATTAAGAGATGTTAAACAGTGTACAGAGTATCTAGTTCAATAATAGAAAGATTAGAGGCAAGTACAATTTAATAGACTCAGGTGAGTTCATAGACTTATATTTAAGCCTTTAGGAATACACGAATTCATTTGTATAACGATATCGTTGACATCAATAACATAGAAAAATATCAGCAATGAACAGCAAGATAATCAATCAATCTGGTGCAACTGGATGCTTAGGCCGAACTCTCCAATCCAGAGATTTCTGATTGTAGGCATAAAAAATGATAACGAGCATAAAATACACATCTAAAAGAGGAAAGAGAGATAGTAGGGTGAATTCGTGAGTTCATAACACAAAAATCTAGAGATTAGAAAGTTTAAGGATAGAAAACACAAAATATTTTTGTGACCAAGGACATCCGTACTCTGTGACGACCAGAGGTGCAATCACAGATGATTCAAACATAAAAAAAGTTTTATAGCCCATAGAAAAAAAAAATGAAATTATAAGCGAGAATAAGATATCTTTTTAAATGCATACTATTATCACACGCGTGTTCATCTTTTCTGTTACATTACACGATTTGCATAACGATATATTTGACATAAATAACAGGGAAAAATATCAGCAACGAACAGCAAGATAATCAATCAATCCACCTGGTGGAACTGGATTCTATGGGTCGATCCCTCCAATTCAGAGATTTCTAATAATAAGCATAAAAATGACAATGAGCATAAAATAAATAGCTAAAAGAGGAAGGGAGAGATAGTAGGATGAATTCGTGAGTTCATAACACAAAAATCTAGAGATTAGAAAGTTTAGAGATAGAAAACATAAAATATTTTTGTGGCCAAGGACATCCGTACTCTATAACGACGAGAGGTGCAATTACAGCAAGATGATTGAAAGCATTGGTGCAACTGCATTGCCTGGGCCGAACCCTCTAACCCAGAGATTTCTTACAGTAAGCAGAGAAATTGACATCGAGCAGAGCATAAAAACAACTTAAAGATGAAAGAAGGGGATATGAAGGTGGATTCGTGAGTCCATAACACATAAACTAAAGAGTAGAAAGCTTAGGGATAGAAAACACAAATATGTTTTGGGGGGCCAAGGACATCCGTACAATAGCAAGATGATTCAAACATAAAAATTTTTTATAGCCTGTAGAAATTTAAAAAAAAAAATGAAATTTTAAGCTAGAGTAAGATATATTTTCAAATGCATACTATTAACACAAGCGTGTTCATCATTTCTGTTACATTAACAGACGGTTCATTAATAAGAGGGTTAATTAAACTGCCTTATGATACTGAGCAAAATACTGCACGAGAAAACCCCCTTTCATTTCATTTAGTCGTAAACAGCAATTAAAGAGTAATAAACGTTTGCCCTTTTTAGCAAAAACACACTCTATACTCTTTAAAAATTCCATTTGGTTACTCTCTATACTCTAAAAATTCCATTTAATTTCATTTGGTTACAAACTGCATAGTTCTTAGCCAAACAGTAAGATAGATTTTTAATTCATATATAAAATTACTGTAGAACACAGTAGATCGGTTTCAAAATAAGAAGCAACCATTGTTATAACCAGAGAGATTAAGTGAAGTTGAACAGTGTAAAGAGTTCGATAACAAAAAGATTAGAGACAACTACAATTTAATAAATTCAAGTGAGTTCGTGGATTAATATTTAAGCCTTTATTTAGGAATATACGAATTCATTTGCATAACGATATACTTGACATCAATAACAGGGAAAAATATCAGCAACGAACAGCAAGATAATCAATCCACCTGGTGGAATTGGATTCTATGGGTCGAGCCCTCCAATTCAGAGATTTCTAATAATAAGCATAAAAATGTCAATGAGCACAAAATAAACAGCTAAAAGAGGAAAGAGAGAGATAGTAAGATGAATTCGTGAGTTCATAACACAAAAATCTAGAAATTAGAAAGTTTAGAGATAGAAAATATAAATATTTTTTTTGGCCAAGGACATCCGTACTCTCTGAAGACGAGAGATGGAATCACAGCAAGATGATCCAAACATAAAAGAATTTTATAACCTATAGAAATAAAAGAAATGAAATTATAAGCGAGAATAGGATATATTTTTAAATGCATACTATTATCACAAGCGTGTTCATCATTTCTGTTACATTAACAGACGGTTCATTAATGTGAGGGTTAATTAAACTGCCTTATGCCACTGTGCAAATTACTGCACGATGAACAACGGAGAAAACCCTTTCATTTCATTTAGTCGAAAACAGCGATTAAAGAGTAGTAAACGTTTGCCCCTTTTAGCAAAAACACACTCTACTCTTTAAAAATTCCCACATGAAATAGAGAGTCACGAACTCGACGGGAAGCTCGGGGTATTGATTGCGATACAAACCACAGTTCATGCAGAGTGCACGCAACGGTAGAGGGACGTCACGTGGGGCAGAAATGAGGGAGGAGGGGAACATTACAGGTAAACGAGATTTATTTAGCGCTGAGAACGACATTAACACGCAAGGGGCACGCAATGGTAATTTATCCCCCTTCCTCTCCCTACAACGCTAGTCCGTAGTACATAGAAAGGGGATAAAAAAAGTGTCTCTAGGGAATAATCAGAGATTTAGGTGTTGATAGCGCTAGGAAATTAAAACTGAAAAAGATAAAACAATTTCTCGAAGTTCATGTATGTTAAATTTAGCTGCTTCATAAGGTTATCACAGAGGTTTGATTCTAAATGTAGTTTGTTTTTAAAGCTATCTCTTCATTGTTTTTTTTTCTGAAGACTGTGGCATAATACCGCTTAATTTATCAGAAGAAATCGCGATGGTATATTAATAAACATGCTTTAAATATAAAGCTTTATAGACAAAAAATAAAACTTGTAGCAATGCGTACTTAATACAGATAATTTATTCAAATAAAAGATATCTTTCATATTTAATAATAAAGCTTATAAATAAAAGCTTTATAGACAAAAATAAAACTGTAGCAATGAAAAATTAATAAATTCATCCTTTTCTAATAAAAATATACATTTCAAATAAATAAAATAAATCTACAATCATTACATTATAAAAAATTAAAAAGATCTAAAAGAAAAAAAGACTCCACCGCACCGAACCGAAGAGAGTTGGAGAGATAGTAAAATATGAAATTACCCACTAGGGTAGCGCTGTAGGCGTAGACCATGGAGGATATTACCGTTTTGTCACAAACTTAATTTTTTAAAATAATAATTTGTAGGTACAGAAATTAGTACAGTGAAAACCTTCATTTTATCATCAGAACTCTATGGCCTGAACTACCCCAGTTGAATTCGGCTATGAATAGAAAAAAAGTGGTCTTCATACAAAAAATTTCTATGAGAAGACTAGTATCAATGTACTGTTATCAAGAAGCTGCTATTAGATGTTAAAAAATGAAAATAGATTGACTGTCTAAAGAAAAATTCTATTTATATTTTATTAAAAAATTTTCGAAATTTATAAAGTTAAAATTAAAATGTAAGAAAAATATTCAAGAAAACTTTCAATGTATATTATTTTAAAAACTAATTTAACGCCACACATTTTCTTTTTTTCCTTTGAACAAAAAACACCTATATTAATCCCTTTAATTCTAAATTCAAAAGCAGAAATAATTCAAGAGATTTCATAATTTAAAGATTTTCGTCGACAATACTAGTTTGTAATATCTATACTGATTATAATTAAATAATATTTTGTGAATGATTTTTCTAAATGTAATAATATTTTAGTCACAGTAAAGAAGCAATACTGACAAGAAGGGAGGGGAAGAGTGACAATGAATATTAAGGACTAAGGGCCATATTCACCAAACTCAAGGTATCCAGGATCAAAGATCGGATCAGGGAATCAGTAGATCAGCGATCACACGCCATTAACTGTGACTTAAACTGGTGTCATATGCACCATGAGTGGATTTCCTGATCTATAGATTAATTATTGCAAATATGTAAGCGATGTTTTGATTGGTCAATAAACAAGATTCTCCTGGGATAGTTCTCATATTAAGTTGGTTTACATATTTACTCAACCAGACATAAATATCGTTTGAGGAAATTATAAATTTAGTCAAGGATCTGTAGTTTTACTGGTATTTGCTCACGAAATAAGAATGGAAGAATATAAAAGGAAGAATTTTGATGAAACCGAGGCAGAATCTCTTCTGAAAAATCTGAAAAGATCCAGGAGCGAAATACCTTGATACTAACAAAAATTTTTCAGCAAAAGATAGAGCATTATTCTTTTCCAAAGGAGCTGAAATAGTGTCATCTAGCATTCGAATTAATGATTCAGCTGTATTTTTATTAAAACGCTAACGCGACCGAAAGTCCACATCATCCAAACAATCCAAATCATTTATTCTTTCTGGATGCACAAATCTTTTCCTGCGGCTTTCTGTTTTTTCCAGCATTTGTAAAATTTCGAAACTTCGAGATCTTCTATATCTGAAAATATATCCGTCATGTTTGTTTTCAACGAAGAGCGCATGCGTAAATTGTAGTATCCGTGGATTAGACAATTAATCCTCCAAATACGGGGAATCAGAAACAGGAGATTAAAATGAGCTGAAAGCAGCGGATTCTCGTTGAAGAATACGAAAATGCTGATTCGCGGTTAGATCCGAGTATTAAAATCGTGGTGAATATGGCCCTAAGAGTAAAATCTCTGAATATGCGATTATGATTCAAAAGCCTCAAAATATATCACTATCTAAATTCTTGTATGAAAAGTAGTGCAGTTATGACTTATAACTCTGAATTAAAGCAATTTCTTTATCGATGCAGAAGAAAACGATCAAGTAAAATACATTTTTATAAGTAACAATTATCATATAATTGATATTTTAATTGTATTTTAAATAAAAAAAATTTGATCCAATTTTTAGCACTAATAATTGAATGTTTTATATTTCTGGTATATCAGTTGAAAGAAAAACTAATACTTAAAGTACCAAGAGTTTTATAGCTATAATTAACCCCTTCCGGTAAAATGACGAGTCTAGCTCGTCATTAGTTTTTCATTCCATACCACACAATGACGAGCTACACTCGTCATGCCACTAAAGTTAATGTTAAATATGATAATTAATTTAGTTTAAAATTTCTAGAATATGTAAGAATTTCGCAACACTTTTATCACTTGTGAAAATCACAAGTCACTATTACATATTGTTTACTTAGAATTTCTTGGTACAAGTCATTGCCAAATTAATGAGTCAGAATAAAAGAAAACCTACTAAGAAATGCCGTGTGTGTTACAAGAATCCAATTAAAAGTGAGACTACTTGGCGGTGTAAACAATTAAGAATTCCTTTGCACTTTGGTTTGAAAAGTACCACTAGCTTGAAGACTATTATCTGTATACCTTATTAATGTTTTGCTTTGATATTTTCTTAATTTTACTGTTTCTGATATTATTTAACACTATGTAAAAAGTGGATTTTAATTAAGAATGTGTAAGAATTGTAAAATGAAACAAGTTTTTTAAATAAAAATTAAATGGTTATTTCATGCACAGTTTTTCATTATTAAATCATGCCGGAAGGGGTTAAATTACTGTAAAGAAAAGATTACTGTTATAAAAAAAGATATTTTTTTATTTCACTTAGATACTTAACAGTTTGTTAGGTATCAAGAGTTTTGTAGCTATAATTAAACTACTACGAAGAAAAAATTACAGTTATAAAAAAATATTTTTTTTTTAATTTCACTTAGATACTTAACTGTTTGCTAGGTATCAAGAGCTATAATTAAACTATAATTAAACTACTATGAAGAAAGGATTACTGTTATAAAAAAGAGATTTTTTTTTAAATTTCACTTAGATACTTAACAGTTTGTTAGGTATCAAGAGTTTTGTAGCTATAATTATACTACTACGAAGAAAAGATTACTGTTATAAAATTCCTTTCAAATCGGAGCAAAATATAAACAGACGCTAGCGAAAGGCTGAGTTTTACCAGTCATCAATACACGCAAAATCTGAAATATGGCGAGAGAAAATCAAGACGACTGCGGCTATTTTCAACGGAAGCTACATACCTGGTGAGAAAGTTAGAGCCAAACATCACCTGTTAACCTGCAATATCTCCCCTTGCTGATTTCACACGCAGAACAAAGAGAAGAATACAGTGATGGATCGATATCCAGAATAAAACTCAACCCATGCACAGAAAGAAACAAAGGAGGGAAACCCTTTTTACTATTTATTAAAACTCTGTGCTTAGTATTTCAAGCTTACGCATCGCTGAGAATACAAATTTAAAATGTAAATGACCAGATACAGCTCTATCTAAAATCATTGTCCATGGCGACTACCAGCGCTAAACAATCTCGAGAAAATGTTTGTGAAAAGACTTCAAATTAGTTTAAAACTAAATGAAATTTAAATTTTTAAAACATCATTAAAGATTTTAAATTTTGATATGAAGACTCTTTTGTATTAACCCTTTCGTGGGCCATTTATTTCTCACACAACGTTTTCAAATTTTCAAAACAGAAATGTTAATTCCATTCAATCGATCTAACAATGGATGGCAACACATAACTGAAGCGGTAACTAGTCTTCCCATCGTTATAATAGTAAAGCGAATATATTATAATGGGTTTTGCGCTTCTCATATGTGTATTTTCCAAGATCATGTAGATGGGAATTAATCTTCCAAAGACCCACAAAAGGGTTAACCCGAATATATTTCAGCAAATTTCCTTAGACAATTCCTTGAGATGTATCAGGATTAAACTAAAAAGTTAAAGATCCAATCACACAATATTACTTCCTATGTCCACTTAAAACTGAAATGTCTACCATTTAAACTCTTTTTTAATTCAGTTTAAATTGTGGTCACTTAAAATTTATTTATTTTTACATGGCAGCTGATTAGATTTTTTGGTGCTTTGCAAATAAATAAATAAATATAAAACCACGTTAGAAATACGTTTCATAAATCAGTCTTTAAACATATCGTCTTGATTTAGCAATCATGAATTTTATTATAAAAAAAAAAAAAAAAAAAAAAAACCAATTACGTTTTAAATGTACTTTAATTTGGAATATTTGATGCATTTCTGCAAACATCTCTAAAACATGTTTGCTATAAAAAAGACAAAGATGGTACCCATAGTTATGCACCTAAATTTTACACTAAAGGAAAATTTCACCAATTTTTATGATTTCAATATTTATATGTAATATATTTGATAAGACTTTTGAAAATTAAGAGACACTCAGCCTCAGCGTTAAAAAAAGGTAGCATATGCAAGCGCGTTTTTTCTATTCAAAGCTATAATAAATTAATACAACGGTGAACTACAGCATTACGACCGTTTTCCACGAATAACTGTTAATTTGAGATAAAGCCAGGGTACCACGCTCTGCCGTACATATATACTAACAATGAAATGACTATCCATAAATAAAAATTGTAGAATGTTGCGGAAGTGAAAAAGGAATGATGTAACGGATTTGGATAAAGGTTACTGAGATGGTCAGAGACTCTTGAGGGTCGATAAGGAAAACAGCATAATTAATGAGTTGTTCATGTGCCGATGCTGTGAGTACATAACCCACTGACCTGCGAGTTATTCTGAGATCTTCAGGGGCATCATTTCAGTATCAATATTTGTTCAGAAGATCATCGAAACGAAGAATATTTAAAATCGTGACCCAGTTCCCCGCGGTTTAGCTGTTAACAGTGATTTATGCAGCATAACAAGGAATTAGATATTCGATCTGATCTCTATATACAATTTGTATAACAATAATGCCAGATATTTTACAAGTTAAGTACTATGGATTTAGAATATTTAATGTTCAATTTTAGAAGCATCAGCCTGATTACCTGATTCTAGCAAAGTATGATTTATACACGATTCTAGGAGGGAGTGGAAACTACACAAACTGTCTGTCGTGATCTTACAACCACACTGCCCCAAATCAGAGACCACTGCAAAAGCGGCGATGAATCCCAGATCAAAACACAGTGAAGTATCTTGATTAAGGCTTGTTAGTCATCTTCCTAAAGTGTGAAAAAAGTGACGATTCGTCCATGAGAATCGTAGTCAACAGAACTTGTAATAAAATCCAGTGTACAGAAATTGGACCACAAAGGAATCGAAGAAAGCCTCCTAATCTGACGAGTCTCTCTTTTTCGTACATCTTGTCGATAATCGAGATACACTAATTGCTGACTGAGATTCTAATGGGACAGAAACAAGTCAGTGACGCAGGTATTATGGTGAGATAAATTCTTGGGCCATATTAAGGTAAATATGCCACTGCACAATCCCCCAATAAAAACCGATATTATGAGCCCCAATTAAAAGCCAAAATTATTCTGCCCCGAAATAGTGTTCTGTGAAGGTATTGGTTTGTCATAGAGAGAATATTCTGAAAATTTTCAAGTTATGACCAAAGAAGAAACGAAATTCACAGATTCGGTGCATGTATTAAAAAAAGATTTTACAAATTGGGTATCACCTATTCAGAGGAACAGAAATGTCATCACTGTATTTTGTTATCAGCAGCAACAGTGAAGCTAAATACAAAATAACAGCATTTATAATCAATAGGTTTCAAATATAAAATATGTTTAATATTAAAAATGTGGAAAGCTAGACAAACTATGTAATTTGGATAAAATACCAAGGATAATTAGTGCCATTTCAAACTAGTTAAACAGCTTGAACAACTACTCTCTTGCCTTTCTCTTTAAAATAACCAGTACTATTTTTAATCGTATAAAAAGCCACGACTTCAGAAATTTCACAGTTTCACTCCATTTTTGATCGGTTGAGAAAGTAAATAGAGAAAATAAAGTGATGATAGAGGAGGAATTTTTGAAGGTTTAGATAGCGTTATACTAGGTATAATTAGTCAGAAACTTATTGATTAAAGCCTATTCTAAACAAATACATCCAAGACAGTAGAGGGAAATTCGAAAGAAAAACGTAGTACCTTTGCCCTACAAGTTTGTCCATCATCTGGCTTGTATAATAACAATGTTTATGAAAACAAAGTTCATTTTATGATACCTGAAGTCTTAACGCAAAAATAGAGTTAATGAAAATAAAAAAAAGGTGAGAAAGGCTTAAATATAACAAAAGAAAACAACAGTTAATTGTTTAGAAACTCAATAAATTTCTTTCTCTGTAATACACCAAGAAACTCGTTAGCAGACAATTGTAAGAGGATGGAGGCAGGGAATAAACAAAAATACATAAGTCAGACAAGTGTGTCCCTACACCTAAAACAGAGAGAAAACCTAATAGGCAGAAACAGTATGAGTTCAGATGAAAAAACTGGAAAGAAGCATTGTCTCTGTTTATCTTGTGTGTCAATCAGTTTTTGCCGTGTAAAGCAAGAAAAGTTGACAACGAAATCGCCGTCTGTCCTGCTTTGTCTTCCTCATTTGTGTATTTCATACATAATTATTTTTTATAATTTAAGTTTTGGGTGCAGAAGAAAACAGAAGTTACGCATTTTTCATTAACGTTTCACGCGGCATATTGTAAAAATTGTGTAAATATATTATACTTCAGTAAGGATAGCCATTTTATACTAAGGTGGGTAGATATGATTGCAAAAATTTTGCAACTCTCTAAAACTGAAGAATAATCAGGGCCGTAGCTAGGTTCTGTAGCAGCCATGGCTAAAAACTGATTTCCGCCCCTACAAAAATATATAAACGTTTTTTTTTTTTTTTTTTTTTTTTTTTTTTGCTATAGCATATATTCAGAATGAACTCAAAATATTTTGTTACTATATATAAATATATATATATATATATATATATATATATATATAAAGACAGAATATTTATTACCAATTACTTTTGGGTTTTTTTTCTCTTATATAACTTTTAAACATAAATTTTATAGTATTATGATTAATGGACTCTATCGCGTACACATAATTACATATTTTATTGGTTTTTAAATTAAAATTGATTTAGATTTATTTATCAAGTAACTTACAAGTATCGTTAGGATTATCAATATTTTAATTTAGAATTTCTAAATTAAAATTATAAATTGCTCAAAATTAGATTAAAAATAAACCCCCAGTTGTAAATTATAAAAATTAAATTTAAATGCATGCACTTAACAATATGTCAGTGGGTTTATTTTAGCATTAACAATTAATTTTTCCAAAAAGTTTTTCTTGTAGCAACTTTGACCCTGATTAAAATATTTACATTTTTCTATCATCAGTGATTTAAAATTATAAATTGCTCAAAATTAGATTAAAAATAAACCCCCAGTTGTAAATTATAAAAATTAAATTTAAATGCATGCACTTAACAATATGTCAGTGGGTTTATTTTAGCATTAACAACTAATTTTTCCAAAAAGTTTTTCTTGTAGCAACTTTGACCCTGATTAAAATATTTACATTTTTCTATCATCAGCGATTTAAAATTATAATTTGCTGAAAATTAGATTAAAAATAAACCCCCAGTTGTAAATTATAAAAATTAAATTTAAATGCATGCACTTAACAATATGTCAGTGGGTTTATTTTAGCATTAACAACTAATTTTTCCAAAAAGTTTTTCTTGTAGCAACTTTGACCCTGATTAAAATATTTACATTTTTCTATCATCAGTGATTCTAGAGTTTGTCTATTCCAATATGACCAGTTTGGTTTTTTCTGCACATTATAGAAAACTTATATGCAGCATTATTGTATGGAAAGAGTAACATATTCATATTTAATTTTTGAAAGACTTTGTATTTGACTGCTGAATTGGGATCTTTTAGTTGTTCAAAAGTACTTTTTAAATTTCCGGAACATTTTGACGAGTATCCGGAGTTATCAATAGAAACTCCGGAGAATCCGGAGTAGTTGGCATGTCTGACAAAATATTTTGAGAAAAAACAAAAATACGTATCAACAACAGTATCCCCTATATAATAATAGCCTAAGTTATCTGTCCGCAAATTTATGAAGCGGTTGGACCTGGAATGGATATGGGATTCTTGATGAGTTAGGATAAGTAAAATTCAAAGTGAGTAAAGTTTATCTCCTAAACTATCGACCCGGTTCTAAAAGAAATTGGTATAAAATATGCTTCATATCACAGCAAAAATAGTGCAGTCTTTAAAACGTTCGTAATCCATCCCTTTCCCTCTTTTCGAGCGTTTAATGCCATATTTCTAGCCCTATTTTCCCCGGTTAAAAACAGGCGATTGAATTTAGCAATTTATCACATAATAAATTGGTAAAAATAACATATTTTCTAGCATTATGACGTCATTCCTTTAACCATCTTATTTAATCATTTCTTTTTTATGTTATTTAAATATCTGCAGTATTTTCATACGTTTTATCACTGAACTTAGATATTATGTAAATAGTTTTCTTTTATATTTGGCTTAAATAATTTATAAGCCAAACTAAGATTAAGTACATATGTGATAATCTTAAATTAATCATCGATAATTTTTTGTTGTAAGATAATTCTCAGCCAAAAGGGGAGCCATTTTTATTTGCCTCATAAGGTATTTTACAATTCTGTAAAATTAAAAATTTTACTGATCCCGTCATATGATGGGCTATATGCTAGAATATGGCTAGTAAGGTGTCAAAATCAGACTATGAAACAAGCCACTGATTTTCATGGAGAAAAATAAACCAAAGTCTACTACTCCCAAAGAACAATTTTTGGTCATCAACGCAAGAGAAAAAATAATGAGCCAGTTTTGCATTCGCATTTTTCTACTCCTTAACTAACTAGGCTCCTCCAACACTTTTAACGATCTTCCTTTTTAAAATATTCTCGTTGAAGTAGCATTTTATTTTACAACCCTTTCCGCATTTATAAGCAGAAGTTATCATTCGGAACAACATTTATATTTCAGTAATATCTTTCACAGAAAACAATGCCATGCCAAAACATAGAATGATAAAAAAGGATTATAACAAGAGGTTTGTGATTTTCCTTTTATTTCATCTATTCCCTTTACTTCGCGATGGGAAAAATACTTAAATCAATCATTCAAGATAAGAACCACCGCACAAATATAACGAAATATGCTTACATGTAATTACCATTGCTGTCACTTTAAGAGCTCTTGATTAAAGTACATTCCATTTTAAGAAACTAACTTAAAACTCGCGAAACGATACTTTTCTACTTTATGCAACACACGCCTTTACCATGATTATCATTACACGTTAATAGTGTTTTCTAATTTCCTTGTAGAACACCAACTATAAAAATGAATAAAAGTTTAGAGATTTAATAAAACTTTATGGCAAAATTCGGAATATAAACTTTTTTTCTTATTATTATTTTTTTTAAATCTACCATATAAAGATAATATCACGAAATATTTTGAAAACACAATAAAACAGATAAAATGTGGAAGAAAAACTGTGTTTCTTCTTCCTTTATTTTAAACATTTAGTTGGTTGGTTGGGTTGGTTGAATTGAAGTTTAGTGCGCTAAATCCTCTAGGGACAAACTGCGCCAAAAAGATGTTAGAAATTAAGCTACAAGACGAAATTTAGATAAAAAAGTTTGAAACAAATTAAAAGGAGAGGTTAAAAAACGGTTTTAAAGTAACATTAAAATGAACATACAACAGAAAACAAGAATAAAAATTGAGTTACATAACATTAAACAAGAATCCGAAAATTGTGTGAAGAATTTAAGTTATAAATAGTTTAAAATTTAAGAAAAAGAGTGAAAAAAATTGAAATTGAAACATTAAAAATTGAAATAACAATCAAAATCATATTCCGGTATAAAATCCAGTAAGACGAAGAAAAGGGAACAAGTTTGGATGTGGAGTTTCCCCGATGATTAAATTAAGAATTCGGCGTTGGATTACCAAAAAATTTTATATACAATGATTGAAACAAACACAGGACATCATTATTTTATCATTGAGAGAACATTAAATTGCTCAAAAGAATACAGAGAATTCCAGATTTAAATTCCAGATTAATTAAATGATCCATGAAATCCAGATTTAAATTCCAGATAGTAGAATAGAATTCCAGATTTAAACTCATTAACCAGACACTCACTGTCACACAAAATCTTTATTTTACATAAATGTAATTTTCTCTGCTTGAACAAAATAAAACCCAGGTAGAGTATGTTTTTTCGAGGAAAAAAAATTCATTTATGCTTCTTTTTTACAAGTATATGCAGATAAAACCAATTTTTATCTAAAATGTTACGAGGGAGAGTTACCAATAAGTAATACAGCGAAATTCCTTTAATAAGTTTTTTAAGAGCCGCAAAATAAAATAAAAAAGTATAAATGAAAAAGTATATAAATGATACATACATTGTGTTATTATTTTTACGTTTATGAAGCTACCTAGAAAAATTAACGTATAAATGAAACATTACTTAAATGAAGATTGCACAATACCAATTCATTAACACAAATTTATGTTTCAATACTTGTATAGTTTCAACATTAGCAATAAATAAACAGGACGAAATTTACAATGCGTTAATGCCTCAAAAGGAAATAAAACAAAACAAGTTCAGAAATTCTGTGAAATACTATTTATAATTTAAAGAAATCAGAAACTTTTGTTTCTTAGGAAATATTTCCCTTAACACTCATAAGACATTTTGGATAGCATTTAAATGCTGAAATGTTTTTGTTCATACTATGGCTTACACATATGCATAATAATAATAATAATAAATAAATAAAAAATAAAATTAAAAAAAGATAGTAGAATTTCTATGTATATTGTCTCACTAACATTTGGTGATGAGGTATAGACTTAATGTCTTAATCATTGCTGCTTTCACCTGACTCAATTTATCAGTCGAAAGCAATTTCAAATCCGCATCACAAGTTAGACATTCTTCCAAAGTAAAATCACAGTCCATAGAAATAAAACGAAGACATAAGCTTACATTTCGTATGAACAGAAATCCCATGAAAATTTTGAGCTAATTTCGATGAATTATAACAATTATGACGTAAATCTATAGGATTCGGATGAGTAGAAATGAAATATTTTAAGATGAAGCTCCATACGGATGTTTTGGGATCAATACAAATGAGAAACTTATAAATGGGGGTTCCACTGTCTATATTATTTCTTTAGAATGGATCCGCATTGTGACCCTTACAACGAAAGAATTTTAGTAAAGGAAGTATCAAAAGAAAGATTTCTTGGAGGATTGACAAATGGCAGTTTCAATTTCGAAACTTTGAGAATTAATCTTCAAATGTCATTTTCACTGAAAATAGTGCTATGCACTTAGCCAAACAGACGCTTGATTATTTCGCTAATACTGTGATTTTCTTTTCTTTTCTTTATTTGTAAGGGGTAAGGAAATGTACAGATGTGATCAAAACTGTAAAAATGACTTATGCGAACTCATCAAAATGACATGTCAGAAAAAAAAGTTAGGGACTCCTAAAAATAAAGAAGGTTTTTCAAGAGTAAAAGTTCTTTTAAATATTTATCTATCAAGAAAAGCTGTATTCGTACTTCTAATATTGTTTTTAAAGAAATGTTAACTAATATCCCCATAAACTTTTTTTAAGAGAACTGAATAAACTTTTGGGTTGTAGTTCGGTATCAAGCCCTACAGAAAACTTTTTTGCAACACGAGGGCTAATGAAATTGGGACCTACTGCTTAAAACCGCTTCCAAACTAATGCAACATAGATGTACTGCTTAAAGCCAATTCCAAACTAATGCAACATAGATCTACTGCTTAAAACCGATTCCAAACTAATGCAACATAGATCTACTGCTTAAAGCCGATTCCAAACTAATGCAACACAGATGTACTGCTTAAAGTTGATTCAATCGGCTACGAACACCCATACTTTCGCGAGGGATTCGAACCGCGAACTCTGGTACTTAAGAGCAGTGCCTTACCCATTTGTCCAGATAAAATTTTGGGGAAACTATTTCAAGCAACTTTTTATTGAAGTAATTTTTCTATACATTAATAGCAATGTATTAGATTGTTAGTTTATAAACTATTGAAGTTTAGGTCTCCCTAATTTTTTTAATACGTTTAGGTAGCATCTTTTATCCTTCATACATACGGATGTGAAAAGAAGGGATGTCCGGTTTCGACATACGAGAATTCTCGCACAAGTACGCTAGAAAGAATCAAATTTTGACCATAAACTGATTTTGGATATTAACACATTGTGTGCGGGTATATTTCGCAGCGGAATTGTACCGGGAACGGGCGTTTTGCGCATAAATTTAGTTATTCAGTTAAATCTCAATAGATCGAAAATTATTTAATTTTTTAACCAACTTTTCGTATTTTATATTGAAATATATAAACAAATATATATAAAGAGAAACATATAAATAATAACCAGAAGACTTTTGTAAATAAAAATATATTTTTAGTGGATAAATTTATAATAGTATCGTAGATATGAAAAATCAAATAGAAATAGTAGTATATAGTTTTAATTTTTTCCCGTTCTGTGGTTCAGCATCGACTGATGTAAAAACTAGTTTTTATTTGTCTAAATTTTTCCAGAATCTATGTAGTAGACAAGAACATTCGGCTTCGTTTTCCTGCACATACCGTTATTTTTGTACCCACAAACAAACCATGTTGTTACACTAACCCGTACTAGTACGTGACCCGCGCTCAAGTATCAATCGTCAGAAAACGTACTAGTACGTGACCCGCGCTCAAGTGTCAATCGTCAGAAAACGTACTAGTACGTGTACCACGCTCAAGTATCAGTCTTCAGAAAACGTACTAGTACGTGACCCGCGTACAATGTGTTAATGAAATAAAATCAAGACTAACAAATTATTGTTTTTCCAACCCTATGATATACCCTATGATAACCCTATGTTTCAGATTTTTCCTTTCTAAATCAATAATAAAATTGAGGCAACTAAAGCAGTTCAGTCATGTAACACGATGCGAATAAATACGAAAGTTGTACTGTGAGATAGAGGGAAATAAAATTATTCATTTAATCCTGCGATTGGACTTCCTAAACTGCTCAGCCACTATTCACCATACCTTAAAGGAAAGGTAGGAAAAAAAATAAAAGAAGCAATTCACTAGCTACTGGGTACCATAAAGACCTTCACCGCATTCCAAAAGAGAGATCTCCTCCTACAAAAAAATAAATAAATAAATACAGAGATAACTGAAGTTAAAGAGATTCTGAAAACGTAAACACGAGTTACATGCGGCTTACGACAACCTGGTGAACGAAAAAATTACCGGTTTGGTGCGGAAGAAGTTGGATACCTAATCATTAGATATGGATGACGTACTTCACACACAACCTGCTAGTGGTTGTGGGTGCTTGTTAGAGACCCAGCGACGGTGTCTAATAGCAGTGGACCCTGTTTTGTCACTCAATGCCAATGATATGTTGGTGTGTGTGGTTTCACCCACGCTTGATCATACAGGGATATAATTTCCCCATTCTTCCCCCTTTTTCTAAAGAAATAGCCAGGAGTCGGAGCGCAAACGGTTATTATTTTCTTTCATAGGCGTTAACTGTGTCGAAAACGGATGAAAACGATTTTTTTTTTAAACGGGACCGAGAATATACCTAATAGTAATAACAACAACGGTTTATTTGAAATAACAAGATAGTAAAATAACTATAATTGGTACCAATCAACGCGTAATACTAGTAACCAGAACCATTTTTAAAAATTTACGCTAAAAAAAGGCTATTTAGTGAACTTTTTTCCATGGCCATGGCTCAGGAAAATAATAAGCTTCTTGGTGGACTAAAAAATACATTAAACACATAAGAACTTAAATAGCAGTAAAAATTCATTTTATTCAAGGGGGATTTTGAAGTTTTCACAAAGACCAAATTTATTAATACTAGTAACCAGAACCATTTTTAAAAATTTACGCTAATAAAAGGCTATTAAGTGAACTTTTTTCCATGGCCATGGCTCAGGAAAATAATAAGCTTCTTGGTGGACTAAAAAATACATTAAACACATAAGAACTTAAATAGCAGTAAAAATTCATTTAATTCAAGGGGGATTTTGAAGTTTTCACAAGGACCAAATTTGTTAATACTAGTAACCAGAACCATTTTTAAAAACTTTTTTAAAAAAAGGCGTATTTAGTGAACTTTTTTGCATGGCCACGGCTCAGGAAAATAATAAGCTTCTTGGTGGACTAAAAAATACATTAAACACATTGAATTTTTACTGCTATTTAAGTTCTTATGAACTTGTATAGAAGTAAAAATTCATTCAATTCAAGGGGGGGGTTAAGTTTTTATAAGGACCAAATTTATACACAAAACTATGCTTTTTTTCCATATACGATCAAAAATAAAAGTTCCATTGCGAACAAATCCGAAATACAATTAGACTTGATATTACAAATTAGAAACAGCAACGAGTTTTTATATAAAAGAAAAACTTTGGATCATTCACAGAGATAGAATGCTTATTTCAACACCTTGGTTAGAACTCCTATTTTTAATTTAGAAGATATCACTCCCAGTAAGAAGATAAAACAAATAACTTCACCGAGATAGCTTAAAAAAGTCACCCATTAACGCCCAGCGGCCTCATTTGAGGACAGTCAAAAAATGGTCTGTTTTCTTGAAACGATTCTTCCTTTTTAATGGAAATAGATATTAATCTTATCAATAATCTCCCAAGTTTTCAAATATGATCTTATCTATAATTTTGTCATTTCGATCGGCATTTTATGATTTTCAAGCTTAGAATAGGAACGTATTATGACCAGTATTCTGAACGTATACGAGTCAAAATCATGGCGAATAGCCATATCTGTAATAAGTCATCTCTTTTCAGTATTTTTCTCATGATAGCAAATAAATCTCTTATCACGAAGTTTTCCTTTTTTTTTAAAGACATCTTATTATGTTTTAAAATGACACCTCCTCACTAATGATGACTTGATGTCATATTTAAAGGTGTTTAAATTTCATATTTTGTTTTACTTCCAGGTGTCTATAATAGCTTCTGTGTTAGGTATTTACTAATATATAGTCATCAGAAATATCCGGGCGTTAATGGGTTAAACACATAAGAACTTAAATAGCAGTAAAATTTTATTTAATTCAAGGGGATATTAAAAGGTTTCACAAGGACCAAATTTATACATAAAACTATGCTTTTTTTTCCATATACGATCAAAAATAAAAGTTCCATTGCGAACAAATCAGAAATACAATTAGACTTGATATTACAAATTAGAAACAGCAACGAGTTTTTATTTAAAAAAAACTTCGATCTTTTACAGAGATAGAATGCTTATTTCAACACCTTGGTTAGAACTCCCATTTTTAATTTAGAAGGTATCCCTCCCAGTAAGAAGATAAAACAAATAACTTCACCGAGATAGCTTATAAAAGTCATGAAAGTAATTTCCCACAAGATGAGTAATAGCGATGGGTGAAGCCGCGCGAATACTGGGATCAGATTCCGATTTCCGGACGATTAATCTTAAAGACCTTCACAATATTAATAGTCCCTAAACTTAATCCAAAACAATCAATCTAGAAGATGTTTTTCTGCATAAATCAGGGACAAAGACAGTCGACCATCGAATCAATAACGCATTGCGAGCATTATCCCGATTGACATATAAAGCAGTGTCACATTAACAAGTTCAAAAGAAACGAACCAGTTATCTTATTCATACAAAGACAGCGATAACCTGAAAGAATCTGGTAAACGGAACCCAGTGTAGTAACCAAGCTGGTTAGGCGTTACCCGTTGAAGTCCAATGACAGGTATTGCCTTGGAGGCAAAACCGTAACCGCACTGTTCCAAGCGTTGATGGAAACTACCCAGTGATTAGCCTTAATAAATTTATTATCCAGCTACACAGATTTAAACAGGCGTGTGTGCATATAAGCAATTAATTTGTGTAACATTATGTGCATACATGAATCTCATCTCACAGGAGAGGTCAAAGTCAGCTTATATGTGATACTGGGATATGGAATGATCGATGGAATGAATGCAGAGTCTAGAGATAAGGATCAGGTATTAATTACAGTTATTATTAATTAGAATTATTATTCGGCAAACATGCTTCATTACTGTACCTGATAAAAAAAAATATATTGACGAAAAGAAAGTAAAGAATTCAAATAAATATTCATATTCTTGTGACTAGCTCAAATGAGATTCAGAAGAAATATTTAAAAACTATAAGCAATGTTTTTAGTGCACACGAGTAACCGTAAAATCAATACAATTGCAATCAAAATACATATAGATATATGAAAAAAGAAATCCTTTTAATACTTTAGTTACTTCCTTGTACCAAATAAAGGAAGTATTGTGTAATCGCGAAACATTTCAGTGTTCGGATTTCAACGGAAAAACTCATTTTGACCACGCCTAAATCAACTTTCCCAAGTTCAGCGTTACGTCTGCACGCAAGTAGACGGTAAGTTTAATTTTGAATATTTAAATATTCATTTTGACTAGTCTCTTCGTGATATCTGTATGTACGTACGTACCTCGCATAACTCAAAAACGATTAACCGTAGAACATTGAAATTTCGTATACAGCATTGCCAATATCAAGTTGTACACATCCCCTTTAGATTCCAACCTGCAATCTACGCAATGAAACTTTTAAGACAACATATATAACGCTGCCAGATATAACTCAAAAACAATTAGCCGTAAAATGTATTTAGTGTAGTTAGTAAATGTAGTTAGTAAATTACTCTCTCTATTGTAAGGCCGAAAGACAAAGAGACATTACCCTTGTAAATTAAATAAAAAGACATATACATAATATATACAATGTCAGACATGCCAACATTCAAACACTTGTGTCAGGAGAAACAGCGTGGTTTGAAATTTTGATTTGATTATACATAAGTACATATCTTATTAGTTTCTAAATTGAAATTAAATTTAAAATATTTACACAGTAGTAAATTACAAAAGGTAAATTAAAATTTATGTATTTAAAAATGTATTAGTAGCTTTTTTTAGCTTTAACAACTTATTTTTCAGAACAGTGTTTCTTGTAGAAACATTGACCCTGAGTAAAATATTTCCATTTTCCTAACATCAGGGATTCTAGAGTTTGTCTACTCGAATATGACCTAAACACAGTTTGGTTTTTCCACACAGTACTGAAAACTCTTTAATATGCAGCATTGCTGTGTGGAAAGAGTAATATTCAGTAGTATTTTTTGCAAAATTTTGTATATAATAGCTGAATCGTAATCTTTTAGCTATTCAAAAGTTTTGTTATTTTCCAGAGAAACTCCGGAGAATCCGGAGTAGTTGGCGTGTATGCACTGCTGATTGTCCAACTTCTAACATTTTTTGGTTTTTCCACTACAGTTAAGTGTACAATAAAATTAAAATATTGTAAAAACATAACTACTTTAAACCTTTGCAATTGATTATCCATTTTTACACAGCGAAACTGCAACTGAAAAATTTAGTCTTTTACAGATTTTGATTTCTAAAAGTCAATATAAAACCCATTAAAAGCTAAAAACCTGTTAATCACAGAACATATTTTCATCAGATTTTGTGACTGAATTAGGACATACAACACATGCTCATTTAATTTTACCTCATAATATGTGCAATACAGTGAAATCCACGGCTAAAATTAATAATTACCATAATTAGACTTGCATTCAATTGATTCAATTCTTTGATTAACTTTTAATCAAAAAGCTTATTTTTTATGCATAAACATATATGCTATGAATTTTAAGCATTTTACAATTCAGATAGAAGATGATGTAGTTACTTTATGATCAATTTTCAGTCGCTAACAATCTATACTAACATCAAAACGAATTAAAAGTGACATTTACATTACAGAAATCCTAATTCCATTAGCTTAAAGATCAGATAACTAATATCTTTCTACCATAAAAAGATCATACAAAATCCGAATTCCTACAACAGGTTATACCGGACAATGGTCGAATAAACAGGGTGCTGACAAGAGTTTATAGGTTTGAATCCCTTTATTGGCATGGGTGTTAGTAGGCATTCGGAATCAGCTTTGAGCAGTAAGTCCCAGTCTCCCTCGTGTAGCAAACATATCGTAGCACTCCAAACCAAACTTACAATAGGAATTAATGTTTTATAGCTACTTAAACGAATCTTACAGTTTTGATATTTTCATATAAATTTCAAGTGAAACACGACCACAAAAGCGGACTGTTGACAACAAATCGATCTTGACATTCATTCAAATGAGTATCAGTTTTGATCATATTTAATTCATTCAGATACCACTAATATAATCGTAACAAAAAAGCATGATTAGTCTAACCCCCTAAAGAAGATGCATCGTAGTTTCATTCTTCTAAAAGAGAGAGAGAGAGAGAGAGAGAGAGAAAGGCAGCATAAACGGGTTACTCGTTAAAATTCAGGTATCAGCAAGGCCTGAAGCGCCAAATTTAAACTTTCCTCGGGTTAAAGCCAATTAAGGGTTGGATGGAGTAAAAATAAGACAATAAATAGACAGTCTAGCGAGATTACAAAACCCACTTTTTAATTCACTCCATCACATTAAGCAAGAATCAATATGCATTTATTTCATCATGCTCAATCAATAATTAATATTCCCTGGAAACCGGACTCAGAAGGTCGACTGCTGGTAAATCAATATACGATACTGCCGACTAGAAAATCTCGTCGTGGTAACATCATCTATCCAGGTGAGTCAAGAAACGTGAGGCGGGCTAGACTTTTCGGCCCGTCAAGATCAATCTCTATCGCCTATCCACTCTATCAATCCAGGGCCTTAAAACTGGGGGCGGTCTTCAACCTGGTGTGTGGTCTGTTTTTTACCTTTTGTTGGGGGCTACTATCCTACCCAGACATCAGAAGAGCAGCTGTCTTCGAGCGACCTTTACGTCTGACCGAACTTACAAGCAGGATAGCTTTGGGAGACTTTCAAAGAGTATGAGTTTCATGCTTCACTAAAGAAAGCTGGAGAAGACGTCCAGATCAGAACACAAGAATGTTGTTTACAAACTTTCCAAATGAAAGCAACAAGTGTATCGTTTGCCAGAACGTGACGTAAATACGACGAGGTGGGAAAGCGGTACAAAAGCTAAGCTTGGAGAAAAAATTTCGTGCATGAGGTAACGGTCATAATCAATTGTCAATAATGCATAACTGAAAAATATAAAGCATGAAAAGATGTATTAAAAAATAGATATTATGTGGAAGTTACCTGTTCTAAATGTTCCCCTATCTTAAAAAGAATTTCGTGGTTAATGCATCATTTGATTTGATCGGGTCAAAAATACTAGTTCAAGCTTCAACGAATTTTTAATATTGAAATAAAATGAATTTATGATGTGTACCTTAAATTATAATAAGAATTTATTAATTTGACTACTTTTAAAAGTGCTTAAAACTAAATTAAAACTCATTTACACAGAATTTTAGAAGTAAAGCATTTCAGAATCCGCTCTTAAATATTCTTACAGATAAAATGCAAAGTGCTATAACTTTAATAAAGAAGCAAGATTTTCACCAAGAAAAAAATATATAACAAAATTAATCAAACATGAAATGCACTTTATTCTAAAGAGAAATAGATTTAGAGATACGAGTGGTGGTAGTCTTAAGATTGTTTAAGTGGTGGAATCTTCTTTAAAAATAGGTGTTAAAGCATATTTCGATAGCAATCTGAGTTCATTTTAATATACCTTTTTTACTTTTCTTGTTGAGCTATGTCAGAATCAGGTAATATGCATAAGGCCTTCACCAAAGCTTTGTTTCAATAAACAAACATTTTAGATCTTTCTCGATAGTAAATCGATTTATTTCTATTCCAATAAGTTAAATATATCCTACCTTCATCAACTCTAACTGCATATTTCCCTTTTCGGCCTGATAAATAATTTTCATACAACAATTCGTAAATTGTCTTACGCTGAAACACATGTATCAGCGGGTTTTGTTTTGACTAATTTTATACCATATTTAATAATTTTCTTTATATTTCCTATAGATATATTTGAAGATATAGAAATCATTCGTTAAAAGGTTGGAATTTTTTTAAACATGAGAATGAGATTTTAGATATAACAAAAGGTATAATCCCTTTACAAGGCATGCAAATTTTTTTTCAAATCAAATGTAAAGAAACTAGAAACATCAATATTTTTACATTTTTTATTAATTATGTGACTTCCTTTGCAAGGAAATATTAAAATCATATTTTTCGTATTTAAAAAAATCCTTAATAATATTAATTTCTAATGTTGCAAATATTAGAATTTTTAGTATTGCAAATATTAGAAATACGCTTTTCACACTTAAAGAGAGAAATTGTACAAAAACGTTTCGACTCGTAAAGCGTACACATTAGCTCTTTATCTACTAAAAATATTTTAAAGTAAAGAATAGTTTTAATGATACAGACAACAACTAAACCCTATTTCGAATTAATGCCAGTTAATTTTATTATTTCAGTTTCAACTTAAACTATATACATAAATACTAAATATATAGATCTAGTATTTGTAGTTTATAGCATTCATGCAAGAGCCAAAAGCGATGTATTATACATAAATATTCGATGTTTTATACATAAATTCTCGAGAAAGACATTTTAAACTTAATCGGTGTGGATATAAACATTTCCGGACTCTAGTACAACGTTATGCCAAAATTTCAAGCCAATCTGTGAAATATTTTCATAGATTTTGGGTTACGAACAAACACTTGCATTTTTATTTAGATAATTTCGTATTTTTAATTATTTATTATAGTCTAATTTTGAAATCTGAATAAGTCAGCAAGGTATAGTTAAAGGACATTTTAAACTGCACACAGGCGCAAGAAAATTTAAAATAAAATCCAACAGGTTTATATATATATTTATAAAAAAAAAAAAAAAAAAAAAAAAGAGCTGCGTTAAAACCATGAAGACAGAAATGGATTATATAATAAAAATTTGTTATTTTTCTTCTATCCATCATGATACCGAAGTTATTGCAAGTTCCAGTTGGGCATATCGTATCTGCAGGGATAGAGACTAATTAAAATTTCCTACACGATTAAACTTCTTTTTAACAAGACACTCAAGAATGGCAGAATCAACGAGGATGTTGAACTAATCACGCAGTTAATTAAAGGAAGAACAGAGGTGATGAATAGACGAGGGAAAGGCAGATTTATTGAGGTCATAACATCGAGTAACTGTACAAGTATATATACACACAAATATATATACACTGCCAAGTAATTAATTTTTTATTATTTTGCGCCAGTTCATCTGTCGACGGGAACTTTTCACGGTGGTCCGAGACTTCAAGCAAAGAGAGCACTACTCATTACAGTTCTTTTAGGGCAAGACGAACGAATAGCCACATTATGATTCGATGAACATTTTAAAAATAGGAAAACTTTCAGAAAGAAAAAAACAATTTAGAAAACTTTTTGAAAATATATATTGGTATAAATTAATATGCACCAAATAAACAAGAGATTAATAATTGCTTTTATTTAATATCAATAGTTTCAAAGAGCTCCCCATGGCTAGAACCAATTAACTGTTACATAAAATATTCAACATTTTGAAAATATCATAAAATCCTCATGTAATTAACCTTTTAATGCGCAGTTTTTTTTTAAAGGCCGGCCAAAAAAAATCAACTTTTTTAATGTAAAAAACACAATTTAGAACATAAATATATATTGAAAAATGAGTGAATCAGAATCTGAATAGGCTGTCGGAAAACGGCTCACAAGGAAGAGATAAGTTGTAAGTGATAAGTAAAAAAAAAATATATATATTATACTTGAATAAGTAAGTGTTATAACTTATAATCGCATGTACATGATAAAAATCAATAAAACGTTTTTTTTTTTTCTCTTTTCCCATTCTTATTTTCAATTCTGGATTGCATTCAAGTGTGAAAAATTATAGCAGAGTACAAAGCCGCTCGAATTATCTCGAGTGTGCCCCAGTTTGGCCACTTTAGCAAGCTCGAGTTAAGTCGAGCGTGCACGTTAAGGGGTTAAAACAATGTGAATAATAACTATTAACTGCAATAAAATAACGAAGTAAGAAATACGGGGATTTTTTTTTTAAATATCAAATTTCTTTAGTCGTCATTTTGTTGGTTTCATAGTTAATACTGTAGAACCTCGATTACACGAAGTAATTGGGACCTACTTCGGATAATCGAAATTTTCGCATAATCGAGAATTTATCAATAATCATCTAGTTTAATATATAATATCGTGGTATATAGATCCTCCACTTGCGGGGAACGCAGTAGAGTTGCAATCAAGGAAGGAATTTGGAAAACTACCGAATGCTCCTAGCGAATCTCTTGACGATGAAATTTGTGAAGGTTGCGCGAATCACGCGGATCAAAAGAGGGCCAAATAAATAGCTCAGTGAATTTAGCTCATTGAACTTAAAGACGTGAACCGGGGAGTCTAAAAGAGAAACAAGAAATTTTGAGAGGCGATGATCGTAATCCTGGGCCTGAGAACAATCTATCGAGAGTCGTTGCGACTGAACTTTGGTCCACAATGCGGGAATCCCCACGACTTGGTTTGCTCAAAAAATACACAAATACCTCGCATTGATTTCAGGATAAAAAACTAGAAAAACTGAAACCCAAACTGTAAAAAATTAAATTAATGAAAAAAAGTTAAAAATGAGGGGGGGGGGTGCTAAAGGCAAAATAAAAGAAAGTCGATCTGTGGCTCATTCGTTTGGCTGCAGAGGTTAACCCTAAGGGTTGTAACTTCTGCCTTAAGCTGGCCAAGTTGCCGAGTCACTCATCATAGCAGAAACAATAGCCACACAACCTGGTATAATAAGAGAGTCGCTATCCTGTGTGGGAGATGGACATTACTGAGTAAAAGAATTTGCTCCGATCCCGCCTTGACAGATCTCGCTTAATGGTTGAAGATGGTGGACAGGGGTGAAGCCACACTTTCCGGCACCGACTAGTAGCAAATACCAAGCTAACGAGATCTTCACTTCCCCGAAGAATTGACCAACTTGGGACAGGAGAATGACTGACGTCAGGTAGCACGGAAATTCAGAGAAAATAAAACGGGGAACTTCGTTGGAAAAAAAGAGATGGATGTCACGGAGTGGGAGTAATTTTATCCTGACATCTCATCATCTTTTTGCCAGATCATCGTGGTCTGTGAGTATACATAAATTACAACTTGCTTTTCGAAGACCTAACTGACTTCCAATCTAATATTTTTAGGTTCTCATCAGAAGTTGACTTGCACATAGTGGAAATTCCCACCCATTTGAAGTCCCCTTGTTTCTTCAGAAAAGTGTTTTAAAAATTTGATTTGCGCATTAAATAATTATTTTTGTAATTAAATCTGTGTAGTCTTTGAGTTTCCATGACAACTATATGGTTTTAAAAATAGAGGAACTCAAGATGCCACAATTCCTATCAGCAACCTCTTGATTTCAAAAAGTATACAGCCTTGATAATCTTATAGTATTTTATAGTTATTATTCCCAATATAACGTAATCTTATAGTTATAATGAGTAGCACTTACTTAGAAGGCACTAAATATTTAAAGGAAAAGTCAATAAGATTTTATCTTTTTTTTATTTTTACTAATTTTACTTAGGCATTTTTAAATTTCATTATTATTTTTTTTTGGTGGGGGGGAAAGGGGGCCAACAGTTATACTTTATATATTTTCCTCCTTTATATCTGGTCACCTTATAATTATCTGTAAGAAAAGAAAAACCTATACAAGCAAAATCACATACCTTTGGGTCCACCAGGTGTTGCACTTACCTTTACTTGTAACTCTTTTCTGCTACACTTGTGACGTAACACTATAGACCTAAATTCTTTTCATCTACATCAAACTGTAATTTCCCCCCTCTTCCCAAAACTAAACTGAATAGTTTAAACCTGTCAGCATGTCATTCAGGGCTGTAACTAAGTCCTTTAGTGCCTGTGGCTAAAAAAAAACTGATCCACACCCTACCCCCAAATATAAGTGAGAGAATATATAAAAACATGTTTTTTATATATCTTACTTTCAGGATAAACTCGAAATATTTTGTTAATTCTTAAAATGTTCTTAGTATATAAATTTTAAATTTTTTCTTCTATTTTTACTTTATTATACTTAAAGATATTTTTGAACATTTTGGGGATATTATCTTGCTGATAAACTGAATAGTTTATTTGAGGGGAATATTTTTTATTTAAACGTTGAATTTTCACAAAAAAAAATTGAAGAATTTCTAAATTTAAATTTAGTTTTGATAACTTTAATAAATTCAAAATTTAAAACGAATACCCAGGTTTATATAAAAGCATATTAGTGGTGTTTGGTATTTTTTTAAGAATCTATAACAAGTTTTGTCTCTAGAAGCATTTTAAAAAATAAGAAAATTAATGAAAAAAAAAGTAATTTTTAAATACTGTTCGGTACATATCGACGTTCCCCCACCTCTTACACGCAATGGTTGTGTCCAGCACATCCCTTTCCTCTTTTTTTTTTTTGTACTGTAACGAGTGTGTGAGCGTTCAGACCCTGTCTAGGAAGGTCAAACCGTTGTCCGTGTCTCCCATGAGAACGCTTGTTTAGAGCCCAATGCTCTTATATATCCCTGATATATATTTTGATTGTCAGAGCCCATTGCTTTTATATGCCCTGTCATATTTTTTGTTAATTAAAGTTTTTAAATACTTTATTATCGTCCTCAACAAATACATTGGATTTTATAATTAAATAAAATATTTTTCAAATTTTTTTTATTTCTACTCTGGCAGATTTGTCTTCTTTCAGATCCCATTTTCCTTACCATGCAGTGCTCCTAACACCAGGGCCCGGCTAAAATACTTTTGTGTCCAGGGCACAATCCAATTTTTGTGCCCTCCACCCCCATGCAAATTTATAGCTACAAGTTATTATCATACTTACAATCATATAAAAATTATAACATTGAATTAGCAAACGGATTTAAGAAATTAGCATTAAAGTAATATTCAAAATCAAAAACACCAAATTTTCATTTTACGTAATCATTGTTATTTCTGTTTAGCCATGCTAAAAATTAAGAACTTTTAAAGACCTAGAGTGATCCACTTTTTTTATTTTTACTTTGTCACACTCACAGGCTCTGTGGTGAAAAAAATAAATAATAATAGAATTAAAAATACTTTAAATTGATGAGATGATTTAATGGTTTATAGTGGTACATTGCCAATAATCTGTCTTATAAATGTGCTAAAACCCATAGGATAAAAAGAGCACCAGGTTTGTTGACGGAATTAATTATTAGGTAAATAACAGTAAAATTAAAGTAAATAGGAAACAATAGAGTTCATAACAAACACAATTACCTTATACAATAATTTATTAAAACTTAATGATGGTAGCATAAGTTTGCAATTTCCCCCCCAATTAATATGTGTTTCAAGCACTCGACTAAATTTTCGTGCCCAGAGCACATGCCTTAAGTGCCGTGTGATAATCAGGCCCTGCCTAAGACTGATGTGCCTGTGGCAAATGCCACTTTTGCTATGCCCTAGTTACGGCCCTGATGTCATTGTTCAGAATCTTATAGTTTTGAACAATGATAAGTTTTTCCAGGTTTGTATAAAAATAGTTACAGAAAAGTCTTTAAGGTTTGGATATTTTTTTTTCTCTTTTAAGGAAGGAAGCAAAATTATATAAGTTGCATAAAGCACAAGATAGTTTAAAATTTTAGACAGAGATAACTATATAAATGAGAAACTAAAAGATACTTTTTATGCAAGAATATTGTTGAGGACGATAATAAAGTGGACTGTATTTAAAACTTAACAAAAAACTTTAATGAAGAAAAATATGACAAGGTCATATAAGAGCAATGGGCTCTGACAATAAAAATATATATTAGTGATATAAGAGAGCAATCGGCTCTAAAAAGTGTTCTCATGGGAGATGCGGACAACGGTTTGACCTTCCTAGACGGGGTCTGAATGATCACACATGTTACAATACAAAAAAAAAGAGAGAGAGGAAAGGAATGCATTGGACACAACCATTGCGCTTAAGGGGTGGGGGGAACGTCAATATGTACTGAACAAATATTATAAAATATCTCCATTTCTTAATTGTGTTCCATTCTCTCTATTTATTTATATTTAATTATTGTATTTTGAAATCAATCAATGGTTTTCAAAACTATTTGAAATAGTTCAAAACTGCACACAAATGTAGTCTTATAGCATAATTAAAATATACACAGTGTCTGACCAAAACATACATGGTAGCAGGTATCATATTGTAAAATTTTGCAGACTTTGGATTAATTTTATGCAGTTTATTTAATTCAGATAGGTAACATCTATTCATATTCAAATTTTTAAGAGAGGTTCAAAATTTGTAACTTAACACATTGTTGACTGGTCACAAGTTAACTCGTGTTTTTATGGCCGAATGTTGCTGACCACCCACGAGTAAACTCGGGATGAGTTTTTTTTTTTTGCATCGTTGTTGTTTTCTTTGTTGGCAACCATACAGTACAAGTATTGGTCAGTATAAGACCTGCAAATCTTTTGTTGTAAAAAATATTTAATAATTAAAAAAAAATTTTAAAAATGATGACGGAACGTAATGAAGAATCTTTCAATGAATTATATGCAGATGCTTTATCTGATTATCTGAGTGATTATGAATCAAATTGTGCTAATAGCCCGTGACATGAGATGAATTTTCAGTAAAATTGCCGGTCAACAATGTGTTAAAAAGTGAAATTTGATTCCCTAAAAAAAGTTAATAACATCTTTTACAAAATTTTTCCATTTTAAATGATACCCAACAGTAAATTCTTATTTGAATACCTTTCGATTACAGTTTTTGAATTTTGAATAATACTAATTCTTACAAGTTTAATTTCGAAAAAGAAAAATGTATCTAATTACTGCCTACTTTTAAAATTAACTATAAAATTTAAAAGGTTAAAAGGAAAATATTTTTTTCTCACTTAAGTTTATTTGCTAAATAAAATAAATAAAATTTATAAATTACAGAGTTAAAGTCATATATGCTTGATCTTTTACATTCAATTTAATAAATTATTTAATTCAGTCATAGCTTACTATTTATTGGTGAGAAAAATGATGATTACCATTTAAATTTGTAAGAAAAATTTAATGCTTTGTTCTAAGTCGATAAGACATTGGCTATCTTGAAAAAAATATTTAAATCACTGTAATTTGCTTTTAAGAATATTTTATTTAAAGCTTAGAATAAGCATAAAATAAAATTCATTAATTAATACCACATAGATTAAACAACTGGAATCACATGAAACTTGTCAAGCTATAAAGAATTTAGAATTAGATTTTGGTCTAAGATATTCATTCTAATGATAAGTTCTTTGTATTAACTAAAGTCATATATAAAAAAAAATATTCATTCCATGTCAGTGTTCCTCAAACCATAAAGTTAGAATGTTTAAAAAGAGAGAGACCAATATAATTTTAAGTTACACTCTATGAAAACCTGAAATTATTCAGACTCAGTGAAGATGCAGCGCCATCTACATTTCAAAATTTGCTTTAAAAACCAGTAAGGATGTTACATAGAATAAATAATTTCCACTTACCTCAGGATCCATTTTTTTATACTCAGTATCATCTTCATCTACCTCAAAAAACATTTCTGCCTGTGTTATGGATAACATTCCAGGCACTACAACTCCAGGAGCAATAAGTCTACATTTGGTACTGAAGCTCACAGGGCCTAAAATGAATTAACAAATAATAATAATTAACTAATTAACAGTACTCCAAAAGTTGTAAGTTGTATTTAAAAATAAAATTTAGGTCAATTTAAAAAGGGAAACACTCTTTAAAATGGACTGGATGGACTTATTAAGTCCATCTTAACTAATTAACAGTACTCCAAAAGTAGAAAGTTGTATTGAAAAATAAAAGATAGGTCAGTTAAAAAAGGAAAACACTCTTTAGAAAATATATAAAACTTACACAGATTCCTCTATTTCCCTGTACTCAGAACTATTTAAAAATAAAATACACAAACTTCCAAAAATACCTCAAAATAAAATTCTCCCAAAATTTTTTAATTTTAGAATAATTTCTATTTAATGAACATCTTAAAGAGAAGACAGAAACATAAATCCAGTCCATATTGTTTCACAAAAACTGTAAAACATTCCTACGAGAATTTTTCATGATAATTTCACACATATTTAATCTAAAAAAATAAAATTTAATATTTATATTAATTATTAAATAATTAAATTAAATTTGATATAACTTAATTAAAATTAAATTCTATAAACTTTGATAGTATACAAATTTGAAAGTACTTGCTTTATCTTGAGTAATATGTTTCAGTAAATATATAACAACTTAAAGAAAAATTAGTACTAGAAATTTAAAAAATTGAAACTTTTGTTTACAAATTAAATTTTGATGAAGTTTGCTGTTTAAAAAAATTATACTTGAAAAAGTACTGTTATATGAATGTTAAAATGCAAGACATTAACCCTTTCATGACCGGAAGCGCGCAAACGCGCAATTTTCTCTGAGGCCGGCAGTCACATTCGCGAGTGAGTATCCTGGGCCGGAGGGTATTTTGCTGTTAAGCCTAAATTCATGAAATTAACAAAGTAGCAACGCGTTAATTTAATAATGCTGCGTAAAGTATTTAAACTGAATGGGATTTATATATGTTTTTAGATACTTTATTTACTTAAGCTATTTATTATTTAAATGTATATTTTACACTTTACTTTTTTTTTCATTTTTTACTTAGTATTTAATGACTTTTAACATTGCAAAACTGAATACTATTTTATTTAAACTTTTTTGTATGAAAATTTTTAAAAACAGGGATCTACAAACAATCCTACATTACAGTCCTTGCACTCATAGTAACTCATTTGCCGTTTTGGAGGATTTTTCTGGAATGTGAAAAAACAAAGCATCGTTATCATATTTGTCAGAAATGTCCTCCTCATCATTAGAATCACTAGATCCATTATGAACATAAAGAACAATCAGAATATATTATAGTGTCACTATTACTAATATCCTAATCTGTTTCAGAATCAAAATCTGAAATATTTTGCATCATTTCAGCTATTTCAAGCTCAGTTAAACACTTTCGACACTTCGAAAATCTAACAATAAAAAGAGAAAAAAAAATCAAGTCTGTCAGATCTAATTCTGTACCAAAAACTGGACTGCAAACCGAAATACACAACGCTTTAGCAAAAATAAAACTCCCCTGCTTACATAAACAAACACCACGTGGGAATTTAAAGAGCGGTCATAAAACATGTCAATCGGAAACATTCCTTTTCCCTCATGTTTATATAATCCAAAACCAATTGTATGTGTATCCTACTACTCTCCTATTGAGTACAAGGTCAAATCTACATGTATCTAAATCCATATGGACATACAATGCCATCTTGTGTCAAAACTTATAGTTTTTAAAATGTTCCACAACACTGGCACACATATGTGACGGTCAGGGGTGAATGAGAAAACGCTCTGGCATGCCAGCGTGTCGCCTGGGAAGTGAGTGCGTTTTTTACTGGCACGTATTTGTGACAGTAGGCGAGAAAGGGTTAAATTCCAGAATTTCAAAAATGCGGAGGGAGGAGTCTTAATTAGCCAGAGCCCCTCTGGTTAAAACCCTGGGTAGTATAAAATAAACAGCATTGAACAATCAATGTGATACAGCAATAACATTGATTGAATTTCATATATTACCAGCTAGTTCAGCATCTAGATCTTTGTCATCCCATAAATCACTGTCATCAAGCAAATCACTGCTCTGCAAGTGATGCTGTTGTTGTCTTCTTGTAAGGGCGAGATGCTGATGAAATTCTTCTCGAGCTTGCAAAATAGCATCTTCTGGAGCTCCTGAAATTATATATAAAATCTATTAAAGGAAACTACAATATTTTATGCCTGATAAATTTATAGATTTAATATAAAGGCAGAATTTTCAGATAATGTAACTAGACTAAAAAATTGGCTCTCTGAACAATTATTTTTACTCATCACATTTAACAGAAAATATATAAATATGTGAATAGAAATATATGAAACAGATTTTCTAGCTCAAAAATTTATCTTGCATATATATTCAATTAAAAAAATTCCAACATATATATATATATATATATATATATATATATATATATATATATATATATATATATATATATATTAATTATTCTAAGAATGCTCTTTCCAGTTTTAATTTTACTACAATTTTGGTATGGCAAGAAATGTTTACAAAACAAAATATTTCAGCCCAATTTGTACTAACTTTGAAATTTTATATAAGTTTTGGTCATAATCAAATCCTATCTAAAACGACTACACATTGAAATCTTAATATAAATCATATCTACCTATAATTTTTACTTTTATTTGTAGACTTAGATCTTAAATAAAGTCCAAGGAAAAACCCTTTTATAAAGCTATTTAAAATTTTGAAGAAAGAAAACATGATAGATTAAATCGCAGAGGTTGAATTTTAGAAAAAACACAGTTTTGGAATTTTATTATTCAGTTTGAGTTATAATAATAATAATAATAATAATAATAATAATAATAATTATCATTATAATAAAAGAATATTATAACTTAAATAATTACACTTAGTTACAATTACAGTAACTAATAATAATTAATAATATATAGTAATATTACTATGAAATAATATTTAATATTAATAACATTAATTTATTATTATATTAAATAATATTTAATAAGAATAATAATAATTTATAATTAAATAAAAAGAAATAAAGAAAAATCATAGTAAAATATAACTTAATATTTCAATAATAACATCAAACTATATAAACAGTACAATATAATACTATTCATATATTTAAAAATTATCCATAAAAAAAATGGAAGTACTAAAACAAATAATTTTTAACAGGAAAGATGTGTTTATATATAAATCAAAACTTACAACATGATATTCAAGAAGTTAATAGAGCAAAAATGTTAATTATTATAATTTAAAATATATTTAACACATTACATGACTTCTTTTATAAATAATGACTTAAACAAAATATACTAATTTGTTAAATAAAATTAACATCTTAAAATTGTATAAATTATTCATAAGACATATTATATGAAATAATCAAATGAAACTTTTTTCAAATATTAAGTTACATTTTTCAGACTACTAAAAGCAGTAAAAAATTTACCATGTTCAATAGCAGCTTTAAGAGTAGCTTCAGGGTGGCTTGACCCATATGGATTCTGAACAAATCGTTTCCTTCTTCGTGCATCATCCTCCCAGGAATCTAACTTCAAATACTCTCTAGGAGTAATAGCTTTATTTCCCCAGGCACCATGTTTATTTGTCAGGATATTGAGGATCTTTTCAATGTTCCTACAAGCAGTTACACTGTCTCGACGTCTGGCTGCAGTAATAAGGTGATCACACATCTTCTCTTCCTCTTTTCGGTCTAATAGTGTTTGGGCACAAAGAGTCTACAAGAAATCAAAATTTAATAATCAATAACAAGTACGTAAAAGTTTTAAATTAGAAAACAATGAAGGTATATTCTAGAAGTATTTAACACAAGACAAGGCTGTAAGCAAAGGGGGGATTTAAGGGAAGGGTCAAACGCCGAAATTCTAAAAAGACTGTTTCGTGGAAAGAAATTGAACCATGTGTGTGGTTAAGTCATCTGCCTAACTGTGCATAGACAATGGCAGGTTTAGTGATGTTGCATTAAACAGAAGGTGCAAATTATTTTTGACCAATAACTCGTACTGACAGCACTTTTAACAACGCATCATAATATTGATGCACAGTCGGAAGAAATTCTAAAATTTTTTGCAAATTTTGAAGACGAACATATTTTATAATGTACAAGTAAAAGAAATGTGGTCATGTTCATTTTCTTTCAAAATTATTCTTTTTGTTGGTTATGCTTCTGTTTTAAAAATTAGAACTGAATACCATGTATAGTTTTCAATGTTAATTTTACTATTAAATTGATTGTGTAGTTACTTCATTACTCATTCTAGGTTTTAAATTTGTTCATTATATCATTTTTTAACCATTTTTGATATTTTAAAAACCCATTGTATTATGATACTCATTAATGGGTCTACATACAAAAGAAAACCTGTAGCTTTACTGAAGTATCATTCCTAAAAAAACAATGTCTTTCCCCTTGGTCCCCCTCTGAATATACTTTCTGGCTACAATGCTGACACAAGAGGTAACAATAAATGAAACTGTGAAATTACAAAGATCATAAAATCTGTTAAATCTTACAAACCAAAATCAAATTAAAAAAAATATGAATTTATATTGGACACACTCTGTCTTCCCAATATCACAATGATTCTGTGTTTATTAAGGTTTGGCTGGGGTGCACACAAAAAGTTACAAAAGTCATTTCAACTCATTTCCAGCACATCCAAGGGTCTTTTTCTCCAAAAAAGTTGAAGGAAACTACCAGACTAATTTGGATGTAATGATATTATTAAATAATAGGACCTACATAGGTAAAAGGAGCTTCTTTGAAAGAATATCCTCTTACCCATGCAGAAAATATCACTGATCTTCTACATATACACCAAAATGGTGCAGGTATAGAATAGGTATGTATTGATGCATTTTTACATTTTTGTGTTATTTTACATTTCTGCATTTTTTATTATTGTTTTTATTTTTCTTATATTCCAGTAATGCTACCTTTTTAACAAATGTTTGGTTGGCCATGGGAAAAAAGTTGACAATAAGAAACTATACATCTGTTCCTACATAACATTTAATAACATTTATTATGCCACTAATAACTAAAAGGCTATTACATATCACATAAGTTTAAACACCTATCTAGTATAAATTACAAAGCTTAAAATGACTAAATAAATTGTTTCAAAATATCAATTTAGGTTTTTAGCTTTACAATTTTTGAATTGTTGGCAGAGATACACAGACTATAAGTACAATCTTAAAGCATTTAATATTTAGCTTCATTTGTAAGTGGCAATTATGCATAAGTAATTATGACACAATTGATATTTAATGTAAAACAATTCCACCTAATTTCTAATGAAAAAAAATCAGTAGAAGTTTATACGAACTAGATAAAAAAATTGAACCAAAAAATTTTTAAACAGAACTGTAATATATAAATATTAAACACATACCTCAAAATCTGCATGTTTCAGGACATCATCTGCTCTCATACGATTCAAAATAAATTCAGCTTCATTAGCTACTCGAACAATATGATCTTTCATGGCATGGGAGAGCAATCTATAATAGAATTCATAAAAAATAATGCTTTAAAAAATATTGAAACAATTTATGTATTCATGAGGGCATATCATTATGAAACACACACATAAATTTTCTTTGCAATATGGAATTATTTTGTAAAAATGTGAATGGTAAAAATAAAATAGAAGGTACAACTGCTTGCTTTAAATACTATGGAGATATTGACGATTTCACATACTGGTAATATATTTTCTGATGGTTAAATGTATTTCTGTAATTTTAATGTTTATTAAATGGTGTCGTGAATATTCCTAGCTTTTATCATTTAGCTGAATGTATGGTGGATTTATTTTATCGTGTGCTCGATTCCATGGGTATGATATCTGCCCGTGATATGCGAGAACCGTATATACTTCAATGGATATTACTAACTTTAGTTATACTAATTTATTAAATACAAATTAAGCCCTTTAAAATTTAAATTATTCATAAACTGTACAAAACAAATGGAAGTTTTTCAAATTCTTATCAAATTTTGGAAAGAAAAATTTATAGCAAATAATTTTAAATAAAACAGGATTTCTACAAACTATTATAAAAATTAACATCCTAATAAAATAATAACATGTCCCAGATAATATATGAATTGATTTTTAAGTATAACTATTTTACTTAAATAACAACATTAAATAAATAAATAAACAAAACTTCTGACTTACCTTCCTTCATTTATCAATTCAATAAAGGCTAATCCAGCATGTTTTTGTAAGGAATTTTGCCACTCTTGAGAACACAATAACATGACTAGTTCCACAACAGATGTACTGTTTTTAAATGTACATAAACCTGGGAAAATAGTAGATTTAGAAAAAAATGTAATGATTAATAAATGAAGGACATATACTAACATACATTAAATCAAACATCAAAATATTAGCACTTATTGTCAAGGTTTAACTTGCAGAATGCATGAAATCTATAAGTGCATGCAGTATTAAAATTTTTGAAATAGTAGTTTCTAAAAACTTAAAAAAATTATTCATAAAAAAATTATTATTTATAAAGAAATAGTTTATAAAATGTTAATTTGATCTTAGAAATTTGAATTTTTGATAGAATGACTGGTTATAAAATAGTCAATTACATACATGCAACTTTCTAGCTATTAAATCTATATTACACAATTCAAATAATTTAGTGAAATAATAAAATTAAAATTAATGAATAATTTTATAGATGCTAAAATTTCAGTATTCACTCAAGAGTTGGAAAAAAATTAAATATATGAATTCTATGATTCCTTTAAAGAAACTTTAAATTGTTATAAAATGTGTATGTATAAGAAGGGTGGGGGCTCAAATACCAGCTTATATACTTTTTAAGTTTATAAATAAATTTTTAAATAAGTATGTCAGAATTATATTCTACATAAACAGTGTGCAAAATATGACTCTTAGAGCCACATGCAGCTTCCGTGTATATTATATTAATCTGTGACATTATAGAAGATGGATCGCCAATTAGTGAAATAATACTTATTTAAGTAAAAAACAATAATTAATAGAAAAGAATGAAAATTAGAGATTGCAAATGCAACACATATCTACATCAACAATTGAATTATGGAAAATTGTGTCAGAATCAAAATATGCACACTTAAGAAAACTATTAGCTGTTAGAGTAGAAATACAAATTTAAAAATCATTGACCTATGAACTTGTGAAATATGATATACATTTACTATGCTTTTAGATACATCATATATGAACATACACACAGCTGAAATGAAGTCTGTATTTTTTAAGGATTTTCAAATTTCTACACAAACTTGATAATGATGGGGAAGGACAGCAGGAACCTAGTTTTAAAAAAAATCTCGAAAACTTTGCTATTTTTTCTCTTTAAACATTTTTGAAAACTTTGGACCTATTACTCAAAGGAATACAAATGTTTACAAAATGTCTATGCAAATATAAAATTTGAAAATTTCCACATGAATTAAAGGTTGTGGTAAAATAATACAATAGATCATAATTCATTATAATTTTCTTTTACAATTCAAAAAGTTAATGTCAATAGTAAAGTTAATTTCCCAAAAGGAGTTTTTTGGTTTTGGTTTTGGAGTGCTACGGTCTACTATTTTACAACATGAGGGCTAATGAGACCAGGATCTACAGCTTAAAGCCGATTCAAAACGGCTACGAACATCCATGCCACAGTGGGATTCGAACCCACGAACTCCGGTACCGAAGGCCAGCACCCTAACCAATCGGCCATCGTTCGGCCCCCAAAAAGAGTACTTATAAATTAATTTTAAAATATTTTAAACTTGAAAAACCTGATGAAAATTTTAACTTGTAATATCAATATACATAGACAAATTTAAGTTTTTTTTACAAAATTTTAAAATGTTTTACCAGAGTTACTGTCGTACATTTTATATTTTTAGCTACAAGAGTAAGAAAATTACCTTTTCCTTCCATTAGTAAATCTTGACCATGTGAACCAACTAATGTTCTCGATAAAAAGGGAGCAAAATCCAGCATAATTTCTCTTAATAAAGGACAGACACTACCAAGAGCAGATTCAAGCTTTTGTGTCAATGTAGCTTCTCTCGAGAGTGGAGAATTTAGGATATGGAAATCGTCAGCACTGCCTAAAGTTGTAATGTGTAAATCATCTGCACGAGATTGTGTACAGCCATCCATGGACTCCATTGTCCTAGAAAATCCATTCTGTGCAAGAGATGAAGACATAATTGAGGGATCTGAACTAGATACTCTACTGTCAGTAGTACAAAGTGCATTGTCTTCGGCTGGTGTCAAGTTAACAACTGATTCGGATTCTAACTCTCTATCAGTTAGTTCACCATTTACTCTTGGACTGTCACCACCAGAACCATTAACCATAACTTCAACTCCTTTGCGAGAAGACTGTTCTTTGACTTTTTGGGTTCTTATAACCTAGAGATGAGAATTCGTGCTTATTAACAGTAAATCAAACTTGAATGCATCATTTTTTAATAAATATTTCCAGACATATAATGAAATGAATGCAGTTTAAAAATTACTAGTATTTGGAAAATTCTAACACAATTATTACTTCACTATTGTAATATTAGCTCTGTCCGACTGGCAGCTCTTGAATTGATTTTTGCAATCGATTAAGTAATTATTTTTTTCAAAGCTTTTCTAAGTCCATGATAAGTTAAACTTACCACCTAAGTAGTAAAATAACTTATCAAAGACAGTAAAAATAGATTATTTCTGAATTTTTTAATATCCATGATAAACTATTCTCCAAGTTACCATTTAACCCATTAGACAATTCCTTTTTCAAATTATACTATTTATTTACAAAATATATTTTAGAAATATACAAACATAAAGAATATTTAAACAAACACATAAAAAGAAATAAAAAACATTAATTCCCTACTTTTAAATAGTTTCCAATGGGTGGTAGAATACTTAATACACACACAAAAGAAAGCTAAATTAAATTAATTATATCTAGTTAATCCAATAAATTTCTTATATCCATCTGAATCCCCAAAATATTTTAATATACTATTACTAGAAATTAATAGTCAATTAAAAGATAAAAATACTTTTTCAAAAACTATATCTTTGTCAAATACACACAATTTTTACAAATTTTAATTTTTATCATTTGAATTATTGAAATGTATGGCACTTGATTTTAGACATGAATAAAGAAAACAAAACTATATACCAGTGTTCTCATCACAGAAAAAAAAGGGTACGAATTTCTCACCCTTTCCACTAAATAGAGTGAGATTTTTAAAAATTAAGGGAACACACAAATAGGCATTGGAAAAAAATATATATTCTCCATAACTTAACAAGATTCTCTTTGTGTATAAAATAGTGAATTTGCTTGTCACAAAATTGTATAGTAGAGGTGATTGCTATTCTACAGTGGAATTAGAACACTTGTTTCTTTTGAAAAAGAATTTCTGCAATACTTTAATGACATGCTATTGTTTACTGCCAGGTTGCAATATTTACGGAGTAATGTTCCCCTCCCCCCTATCTAGAGAGTGTTAACAATATCCCACTTATTTCAACTATGTGTGAAAAACCTTTTGTGTATCCTTATTGTAATAAGACGAATAGTGGTTAGAAAGGAAACAAGAAATAAGAACAGAAGCAGAAAAATGAAATGTAATAATGTTGTGTAAAATGAAGATTTAACAAAAAGAGAAGAATGTAAGAGCTGATGAAACTAATTTACCCAAATATAAAAAATGCCTGAATTTTTTGAAATGCGAGATTTTGCACATAATAAAGCTAATTTATAAAGTGCACAAATTTCATGCAGTAATAATTTTTTTAACTGAGAAAGGACATATTTACGGAGTAATGTTCATTCCCTTCCCCATCTAGAGGGTGTTTATAATATACCACTTATTTCAACTATGTGTGAAAAACCTCTTGTGTATTCTTATTGTAATAAGATGAATGGTGGTTAGAAAGGAAACAAGAAATCAGAACAGAGGCAGAAAAATGAGATGTAATAATGTTGTGTAAAATGAAGATTTAACAAAAAGAGAAGAATGCAAGAACTGATGAAACTAATTTACCCAAATATAAAAAGTGCATGAATTTTTGAAATACAAGATTTTCCACATAATAAAGCTAATTTATAAAGTGCACAAATTTCATGCAGTAATAATTTTTTAATCTGAGAAAAGAAGAAAATATGGGTTTGTTGCATTCTGACATTATAGTGAGAACACTGCTATTTGCTAGATAGAAAATTAAAAAAAAAAAAAGTTTTTGATGACTTAAATGTCATAAACTGTATGAACAATCCAAATTTTAAGATTTTAACTTTTAAGCTCAGAAAAGACTCTTTGAAACATAACTTAAACATGTTTAAATCAAAGTAACCAATGGATGATGCCTGAACACAGAATAAGATATACTAAGCTTTCAGTTCCTCCCTTCAATTTTTTTTCTACCTGGATTTAAAATAACTTTATGCAGTGGAGTGCTGTATTGAAATTTATTACATTCTTTAGGAATTACAAAAGAAATTTTGCTATAAATATTCATTGCACATATTTAAAGAAATTAACTTTTAATGTTTCTTTCTTCGTGTAAATAATTTAATTACTAACATATGCACCTTTTAAATTACTACACTAAAATGTAATAAATGTAAGAAGTTTGTTGTATGTGCTAAAAAGTAATACATTAAAGCTAAACCCAAACATTCAGGCATTTTTGTCAGGAGAAACAGCATGGTTTGAAATTTCAACATGCTAATTACAGATTGTACATAAGTACATATTTTATTGGTTTCTAACTTAAAATTAAATTTAAAATATTTGCATAGTAGTAAATTGTAAAAAGTAAATTAAAATTTATACTATTAAAAATTTATGAGTAGCTTTTTTAGCTTTAACAACTTAATTTTCAGAACAGTGTTTCTTATAGCAACATTGACCCTGATAAAATTATTTCTATTTTTCTATCATCAGGGATTCTAGAGTTTGACTACTCACGTTTGATCTAAATTCAGTTTGGTTTTTCCACACAGTTCTGAAAACTTTTAACATGCAGCATTACTGTGTCAGAAGAGTAATATTCAGCATTATTTTTTGCAAAACTTTGTATTTAATTGCTAAATTGTAATCTTTTAACTGTTCAAAAGTTTTGTTATTTTCCAGAGCAATCTGAGGAGTTTCAAGAGTTATCAAATTTTCTCATTTCTCCAGAGCAACTCCGGAGAATTTGGAGTAGTTGGCATGTCTGTAAACTACTTCAGCATTTAAATAAAATTTCAAAGAATTTGAACACATAGAAAGTGGAACAAAATGTAGAATATTGTAGTTCTTATCATCAACTAGACTGTCATAAAAACTGAAGTGTATGCTTGCATAACATGAGCTTTGAAGCTCATTTAAATTATAAATCATTGCAAAAAGATTAAAAGAAAGTTTAAACTTACAGCTGGTACAGGTGCACCAGATGAATGAAGATGAGCAAGTATACTGGAATCTGTATCTTCAACTATGATAACTTCATCTTCTGCATCTTCATTGGACACAACTGCACTTTCAGTTGTTTGTCCATTGCTTCGAGCATCAGATTCAGTTACTACAACAAAATGATTAACACAGTCATATAACACATAATAACAATAATAAAAAGAAAAAAATTCATTTAGATACAAGAAAAACATAAAATAACTCAATTAGTCCCTTTAAATTTGCTTGAATTATTTTTAAGGAAATTCAAATAAATTTTCAGAGGTATGAATTCCGCTAAGAGCTGATCCTCACAAATTTATTACAATTGCATACCTTTACATCTTCAAGTAATAATAAAACAATACACCAATAAACAACTATCCATGTTTAAAAATGCAAATCTATCAAAATCCATCTAGTTTATTACTCTGTAACCAGCAAAAAATACATATTTTCTCAAGAAAATTTACTTTCTATATAGTGCTTGCTCTCAGAATAAAATAATCAATATTCAGACTGTATATGTTTAACAGGTGTATTGTTTTATTGTTATTGGAACTTGTTAGTCAAACACTGAATAAAGGTAAGTGACCTCACATCAAAGAAAAAAGTTTTTATATTAATAATAATGTGTGTGTGAGTTATTCTCTCTCTCTCTCTCTCTCTCTCTCTCTCTCTCTCTATATATATATATATATATATATATATATATATATATATATATATATATATTATTCTATGTAGATAAGTGTTTATGCTGAACTATCAAAAACCTGAATCATAGGAATCCACAAATGAGAAATATGTGGGTTCTATTGAAAAAAACAGTTTTTTAAAAAAGCAAAAAATTGTATTAAGCAAAGAATATAATAAAAATTTAACAATATTACTTTAAAATGTTGTTCTGAAACACTATTGTTACTTGTGAGATTGACATGTCCTTTGAAAATGCATACAGCAGATTGTGAATGTGAAATCAGGGAAATTCTGTTTCCCATTTTGATTGGTGGTACTTTCTTTGTTTTGTCAGCATTTATTCAAAGAAATAAGTAACGAAAATATCTTGCAATTATTCCTATATGATTCACACCAACAATCTCTGGGATGCAAAAAACTTTTAAGGAAACACATCAATTGTAGAGAAATGTGTTCCAGAATTAGGTGCAAGAAAAGTCAAGTGGCTAGGAACACTTATCTGAAGAATTCGATTAGATGTGTAAAATAAAAAGGTGATGTGTATTCAAGAAAAAGGATGGAAACAGTCCACCACCCACATACCCAACCATTGGTTATGAAAAGAGTTTCTAATAAGTCTAAACAAGACTTTCAATTTTTTTCATGGTCTGTATCTCAGAAGTTTTACTGTAAAAGAAAAGAAGTTTTCTTTTACTTGGATACTTTTGGTCTGCCATAAGTAAAATTAGTCAAAGTTAAGTCTTTTCAAAATTGTAAAATTTTCACTCATTTTATGTTTATATCTTTTGGGTTCATGGGACTCAAAATCTCATCCCACTATTATAAATATTTCGGGCCTGTGGGACCCAAACTTTTGACAAAGATGAATCCCTTTATCACAAATTTGCTTATAAAACCCCCATTATAGTGGGTAAATGCAAATCCTGTGTGTGTGTATATATATATATATATATATATATATATATATACATGTATGTATATACACACACACACACATAAATGGGAATGCTAAATCTTGCTACTACAAAAGGTCCAACATGACACAGTACATTGTTCATATAAGCAAGGCATAATGCCCTTGGCAACATAAGAGATAAGTAAGACTATCCATAGATGGTGATAGGGAACCTAATTTGTCTAAGTGACAGAAGGTACCTTCGGATTAAGTATAAACTTTAATCTTTAGATGTCAATGTGTTTAAGTGTCCAAAATAAACATTATGTTGTAATATGATCTATTGAATAATTCTCTACCAAGCAACAACATTATTCCATAACTGTCACATTAGTCACTACACCCTATTGGCTTCACAAAGGGGTTTTGTTAAAGCTCAGGGCAGGGCAACACTCTGTCTGGGTTTTTGACACTACACTACAAAGGGATGTAGCTTCGACCATGACTTGAGATGTCCAAGGTTAATCAGAAGGCTGAACGGAACAACGAAATGACAGGCAGTGAGCCGCCACTGAAGAAGCCAATTAGAGGCTACCAGGACAGCGATGTGGAAAGAAAAAGCCAATGAGAAGAGGCAAAAGGTGACTTGTGATTGGTTTTTCTTTGGAAAGCTTTTCTCCAGCTTTGTGTGGGACTCAAGGAGACCCAGTTGTATCCCTGTACTATGGTATCTGTTGGCAGCTGACTGTAGATTGTTTTTTTAGGTTCGCCTTGAACCTAGGACTTTTAGGTCCACACCAGCCCACCTGTGCTCTGTGATTTCCATTTGGAAAATTTGTACATACTCCATTTTAATAAAAAATAAACGTTGCTAATATTTCTAAGCTGTATGTTGTGTCATAACCACTTTGACACCCACGTGCTACCCGGGAATCCCGTGACGTTACAATATATATATTTCTTTACATATAAATGAAGGGGGAAAGTAATATTCTGGTCATACGAACTTTTTTTCCTCTTTATAAATCTCGAACACTGACCTTGCATTAGACAGTTAAATTGATGTTTTAAGCAAAAATTTAAAGACTAACTTGACTTTTTTTCATACAGGGAAATAAAAATAAGAAAATTTTTAATATAAATAAAAAGTTTAAAATTTTTCACCTGTCTGTGAAGATGATGCAGCTGTCGTTGAAACAGTAGTTGAGTAATGACTGGATTCAGAAGTAACAGCAGTCCGTGATGTAAATGATGATGGAGGTGGTGGTGGTTCCAAAATATCTCGATACTTGGAAACCATCAACACAGAAATAAAATATACAACAGCTAGAGCTAAGAATTGTGCTTGCTTAGTTTCATCCTACAATAGACAGACAAACATTATTGCCATTCATACACAACATCTATGAGATTTCAAACATAACACTGTATGTAAAACTTATACTAACTCCCTTATATTAAGTTTCCTTTATTATAACTCTATATAAATGTTTAATAAAACACCAAATAATACTGCAATTATGAATGAATAATTTTAGACTGCTAAAGACTTTTTAAAAATTAACATGAAATTTCATACAAACATACACTCTAGCATCAACAATCCTACAATATAAAGAATTTTTTTAAAAAAAGAAGAAGGAAACACACAAATAAAATTAACATTTCACTTATAATTTTTCTTCTAGATATAATTTGTAAAAAAAAAATATAATTAATTTTTTTACACAAAATTTTGCAGCAATTTTATTTAAAATTATACTTAAAACTAATTTTTGTATTTTAATTACTTAAATAAATTGAAAATGCTACACAAGTTTTAAGCCAAAACTTCTGATAACTGATATTAATTTTAGATTATTTATATCGATAATTGATATAAGATAAGATTAAATATAACTTTTCAGAACACTTTGCTCAAAACAACTTGTATAAAATTTAAATTTACCTTTATGTTAAATATAATTAACAGAGGTCAATATCTAGACTGAGGCTTTAAGAATAACAGTAACCTAGTCAATAGGTTCAAACTTAAATATAGAATAATAAATTTACAGCTACTTGCTTCAATTTTAGATCAATATAAATGCTGCTGTTCTCTTTGCAAACAACATATTTTATTTTGTAAGATTGAAAAAAATGTTTTAAACTCTTTCTGTACACTTATTTTAACAGCAATTAAACAATTAAGGTCAAGTAATTTGTTTTATCAATACAATGAAACTACAGAGCATAAACAATTACTTACAACATCTCTATAAATTACAGCTCTTAAGCGGTTGACATCCATATCTTGAAGAAGCTTTTCAGGATCTCTAATAGGACTACTTTGACCTCCAAGATTTTCCACAATATTCTAGAATTATATATAAAAAAAAACATTATTTTACTAAATGTGATAAAGCTAAAAAATGCCAAAGACTATCAAATGAAAGTATTTTTTACTGTAATTCATGGTATTAAAATATTTTCATATTAAACTAATTTAGAATTTAAAATTTAAACGATAAATAATTATAATTTCCAATAAGAATTTGTAAATTATGCTTCTTTAACAAAGAAACCCCATTTCTGCAAACATTTCAATTTCAGACCTTAAACAACTATTTCCAAGTGACTCTTTTAGACTTTCAAATCATGGATTTAAAATCATAAGCAGTAAAAGCAATAATTTACAGCATAAAATTTTGAATGTAATTTTACAAACACTTAATTAGAAATACAGACTTGTTTCACTAAAAATTACAAATAAATTCTCAAAGTGTATTAAAAAGTTTTATAAAAGTCCACCAGGCTATGTTATTCCTATTAAATTTATATTTTTAATATTTTAATATTTTATTGTAAATGTGTAACTATATCAGTTAAGACATTTACAATAGTACCTCCCCACAAATTTTATTATTTAATTTATAAAGAACTGAAAATATTTGCTACTAAATTGCAAATAAACATGGAAGGTTACTAGTATCTGGACATATTATTAGTTGAAATTAATATCAATATTGAAAGCCTACCTTCACTGTACAGTATTTGGAGTGTAATTTTATATTAACAGAAGTACTCTTTTACATTTTTAAATGGAAATCTTACATTTAGAAAGAAAAGTTCCAAACTAGTGTAACTGTGTTTTAAACTACAGATTAATTTCAGATTCTTTATAATCATAATTCTCATGATTTCATCATATTATATATGAATAAAATTTTATGAGATTTATAAGTGAAACAAAATTGTATGTCATATACAAACCAGTTTCAGGTCAATGATGTTTCACAATATTCACCCACCTTTTTTATAAAAGAATTAAATAAATATTTAATCCTTGTGACACAGCAACACTTACTGATTTATTTATTCACTCACTCACTCACACTATCTCTCATACATATATACATGACATGCGTGTAAAATGAAGAGAATGGAGACAATACTGTAGAAATGACTTTAGTGATTTAAAGAAAAGATGCAATAAATCCAAAAGATATAAAAGTGATCAAACTTGAAAAGTCATGGGACAAAAAAAAAAAAATCTTAATTTTCTAGAAACATGAAAATAGACATTTTACTTTCAAATGTGTTTAGGGCTTTGAATTGTGTCTAAACTGCAGTAAAGCACAAGTAAGAAGAAGCATTTCTCACAGCCTTAAAGTCTAACATTGATTTTTAAAATGCGATGATCAGTGATTTACATATCTACTCTGATGCATAGGCGTGAAACCACAGGCAAATATTAAAATATTCCACATTATCTCTTTCTGATTATGAATAAACTTTTACAGTGAATTAAAATGAAAAATGAATGCTAAAGATTAAGAATTTATCACACTAACTTTTGGTCATTACATACATATACAGCTAAATCTGCCTATCACAAATTTTGAGGTTGGTTGGTAGAAATTTAGTTGCACTAATTCCTGAAAGGACAAACTGCGCCAAACAAGAAGAAAATAAAAACAAAGTAACAGATAAAAAAGCAAAAAAACACAAGAGAAAGGAATTTTGAAGATAACATAGAAGAAGCAATAAATTAAACGTTAAAAGCACATAAAAATCAAACAAACGGAGATAGTAAAATAGCAAATATATACAAGATAGATTATTACACTATAAGAAAATTAAAAAACAAAATTGAAAATTGAGAAATTGAAAATCAAAAAATTGTTAAATTGAAAATTAATAATTAAAAATTGAAAATAAAAATTAACGTTAAAAAAATCCAGAATTCAGATTTTATAATAAAAACTTGTACAATGAAGAAAGGGAAACAAGCTTGGATGTGGTGTTTCACCAGTGATTGTATCAAGATTCCACAAATTTTGGGGAATGGAAAAAGAATCAAGATAGACAGGTTTTTGAGATATAGAGGTTTTAAAATTGAGAAATTGAAAATAAAAAAATTGTTAAATTGAAAATTAATAATTAAAAATTGAAGTTGAAAAAAAAAATCCAGAATTTAGATTTTATAATAAAAACTTGTACAATGAAAAAAGGGAAACAAGCTTGGATATGGTGTTTCACCAGTGATTGTGTCAAGATTCCACAAATTTTGAGGAATGGAAAAAAAATCAAGATAAACAGGTTTTTGAGATATAGAGGTTTTAAAATTTTATGGGATATTTAGTCCATATAGTTTAATTTAAAGTGTAAATAACGATCCTCCTTAAAATTTATGAATGATAGAGTTAAAATTTTAAGATAATAAGGTCTTTTAGAAAAATAGTCAAGATAAATAGGAAAAAAAATTAATCCAGAGTGCATGGAAATGAAAAGAGTTTGAAACATATAAGTTTTTGAGATATACAGATTTCAGAATAGACAGGTTTATATACTAGAAGATTTAACTCAAGGAAGGTTTCCAATAAAATAACAACAATCTCTAAGTTAAAGGCAAACGAATGAGAAAATTTGCTACAAGAAACATGAAACATAAGCAAAGTTTTATCAAAACTGGGTCTCACAGCAATAATCAAGAAAGTTAGCTAAATATTATGGAAAAAAAAAAAAAAAAAAAAAAAAAAAAACATGAGGATGCTTAAAAATTAAAATTTAAGTTTTCTTCCTCCCCACTGTCAAAATGAGTTAAGCAATGTCCTTGTATTTGTCTTGAATTGTATCTGATCCTTTACTTCAGTAGTTCTCAAACTGCTGAAGTGAAAAATATTTGAGAACTATTGGTTTAGTGTTCTACTTTGTAGCATTTTGTCTGAAAATTATTGCCCCCATTTTATTCACTTGGTGACATACTTTAATGTTAGAAAGATTTTTTTTATCATTTCAACTTATATATGACAGGGTTCCCACTCTTTTTCCAAAACAAAAATTAAGGACTTTCTAAGGACCAAAATAACTTTTTATAAGGGCTTGAAATACACGACATAAACCCTATTTCCTGAGGAACATATTTTAATGATTATGGAGACCAGACAAGGCAATTTAATAAATTTTAGAATTAAGTTTTTGAAAATGCCTAAAAATTAATATAAGATAAATCTATATGACAAAAACTAATTTTGAAAATGCACATCTAAAATTTGAGTGATCAAACTAAAAACAAATTGTGAATAAAACCATTATAAACAGTACTTTCTGAGGGTTTAAAAAATGACTGATATATACATAGTCATTATATATATATATATATATATATATATATATATATATATATATATATATATATATATATATATATATATATATATATACATATACTAGCTGATTATACCCGATGTTGCCTGGGAAAGAAGAAAGTTTGACTTTCCTATTACATTGAATGCAAGGAAAATTAAACTTCCATAACTGAAATATCTACTAACCCCCATCCTCCATGCTTCGTTTTATTAAAATATGCATGACTGTTAGCTAATAGGAAAGAGCAGCTGACTTTATACTTTAAACCTTTTAAGTATACGAAAGCTTATTTGTCAAATAAGTAACTAAGAAAAAACTGTCATAAGAAAACTGATAGGAAATCACATGATGATGACTGCAGATCTTGCCAATGGAGAAATTGATCATGTTCCAATTTAAAAATTAAGGAGATTTTAAGGACCTTTGACAAAAATTAAGTAGTTTTAAGGGCCCTTAAAAATGAAAGCTAAAATTAAGGACTTTTAAGGACCGTGGGAACCCTGTATGATATATATGTAGTTTATATAGTGTAAATAGTTGTATAGTCAACATATATAGTTTTGAAATCTAGGGTAAATTTTTCAATAAATAATGCACTCTTGGTTTATATATGGACGGGCTTATATTCGTAGATATAAGGTAGATAAATATTTATAATAATAATAAATAAATAAAATAATATACAGGGTATCTGCCGAAATAAAATTTTTCAAATCCATGACTTTTCATGACTTTCCCTGATTTAGCAGATCATTTTCCATGACTTTAAAAAGTTTTCGTTAAAAGTATATATGAATAAAACTTCTGATGTACTTACAAATAAAATATATGCTATTCGAGAAATTACAGGAATTTTATCATAAAAACTATAAACTTACCTTATAAGTGTTAATAATTTCACATAAAAATAAATTGTTGTATCTACATACCTAAGTTTAATCATATAGCAATTTTTCAATCAAAATGTTTCCAATTTGAATTCAGTGTACTTTGGTATTATCCAGGTGACCATGAATAATAGCCAAATATAAGCCTATAATGTTTATATACAATATCCCTAGAGATAAACTTATATTTTGTTCAAAAATAATTTTTATTAAAAAATAATTATTACATTAATAAAATTTTAATCTACAATTTAAGAAAAAAATCAGAATAATATACATTTACCCACCCATTAAGCTTCCTTGCTTTGAGTTTCCTTGGTGAACAAATTTTACTTGGTCAATAGGATAATACATAAATACCAAACTCAGTAACTTCAGTCAAATGACAAGTAAAAATAGAATTAAACAATTCAATGCATTTTTTTTTAATCAGTAGTTTAGCGGATCCATGACTTTAACTCATTTTGCTTGAAAAATCAAAACTTTCCATGACAAAATTAATCCATTGTCTAAATCCATGATTTTTCATGACTTTCCAGGTGCGTGGAAACCATGAATATATTTACTATTATAAATGTAATATTTGCTCCAATTATAAATTTTAGTGAATTATGTCCTGAGACATACACACATACAGAAAAAAACCATTATATTATGATAAATAGCTAGCTATAGAAGTTTAATCATATTGACAACTACACACAGAATTATTAACAGAAAACAACAGGAATGCATCAACTATTTACTAAAAAGAATAAATATAGAAATAAAAAAACTAACAGAGCAGCCATTTAAAGGGAAAAGTAGTGTTATCTAATTTAGACTAACACTTATAACTAACACTTAGCAACAAAAATGTCACTTTACAACAAAACCACTACAAGACAACACTAAAAAGCAGAATTATTTCATACAAAATCCACCTTGGCAGAGGGCTGAACCCCTCCAATTAAAGCTTGAATAGGTGATGGTCGAGGAACTTCTCGAGACATGTTGGCACTGGGATGAGGAATGACAGGAGTTTGTGGAAGGCTCCTCTCTCTGCACTCTAAACAATTCCTTACAGCAGATGTACACACTGGAAATTCATCAAATGTTAATCAGAAAAGTTGCAGACGCTCAAAGAAAAAATATGAAATATAAAAATTGTACAATGACTAACATAAATCTTTAAGGTATCCGTCTACATTGAAAATGTTATTTTTTGCCAAAAATCATAAATTTTTTTTATTGTAAAATTTCAACTTTTAGGCTACTAAATCTGTTTCTGTTTTGTCTTTATAGCATTTTAAACATCAGTGACAGCTGTCAAAACAAAACGGAAGTAGCGACGTCGAAACAAGAAGTTGTGAATTTAAAGCTTTTTAACCCACTGAACGGACTCATCGACGGGGGTTCTACAGCTAATTCCTGTTCGAAAACGGACCTGTCGACCCCTTCTCGTCGCACTCGTATAACTCGTATCACACACTTTTGAGGAAAAAAAATATTGCAAAGTGATAATAAATGAAAGAAACTAATTTTGAGTAACGGAACTCCTTCACCTTGCAGGGAAAATAATTTAAAAGTAGCCTGACAACTTTTAAACCGGCAACTCTAGTATGGTACGGTAAGTTCCGTCTGGAATTTACGAAAAGGGTGACTGTTTTGAAAGGGAAAAAGGTGGGGAGGGTGGCCGGTGGATGGGTTAAGGAGCATTTTTTTGGACAAAATTTTTTTAATTTTCATGAAGATTAGTTTAAACATTTTCTAGTATTTTTTAATAATTAGCAACTTGACAATTAGAAAGTTTTGAAGCAAGAAAGTGTGGGGAATTTTAAACATGTATTTTAATTTTTTTAATAGTGCTTTCATAAACTTCAAATGCGTTTTTCTCAGAACAGTATTTATCATAAAATGTTGAAACTTGAAATGTGATTTTTTAAAAAGTTCTTAAAATATTTCTTTGAAAATTATTATGAATGCTTTTGATAGTATTTACTAGTGAATGACCTAAAAGCTTTAAATTTGGATAATTTTTATGATGTTACACTCATAGTTAGATATAAAGGTAATGAAAATTCATTAAAAATTCAATGTGTATGATTTTGAAGGACCACAATTTTTTACCAAATGTAAATTAAGCAAAGATTTTTGGTGATTCACTAGTCCAGTGTAAAAGAAATGTGTTTTATTAAAAATTTTGAAGTAATTTATTTTTTTAAAAATATTAAACCTTTTGAAAATCCCGATTTTTTTTACTTAATTTCCTTCATTTATTAGAAATTTTATAAAAACTTCTCCAGTAATAAATTTTTTAAGTGCAATTTTCTATGATAATATAAAAAATAAATCTAAAAATGTAAAACATGAACTAGTTTCTACGTTTAAAGAAAAAAAATTTCTGAATGTAGACAGATACCTTAAGTTTAGAATGCTATCCTACATCATATTTAATAACTTAAATAATAAACTGTTAAAAACCTCTTAGATATACAATAATTTTAAAAAAATCAAAACTTACACATTACTTGCTGTAAATTATTTTTTAAAGGTATTCTACAGGTTTAACTATAGTAAAAATGCACAGATAGATTAACAACAGATAGTGTTTCAGGGTTAAGTACGAATGAAACAGATGTAAGTTCTACATTTGCAATCTGGCCTATATGATTTAAATTTTAACTAATTAGAACCTTACCAAGTATCTAAACTATGAAGTGTGATAACTGGAAAAATTCACAGAAATAAACTTCCCTCAACAGGAATTAATTTTGAAAGTTCAATGAATTATTATTTTGAGAAAATTTTATATTGAAAATAGTCTGAAGGATTTTGAAAATAGAAAAAGTAGTGAGAAGATTGTGTACTGATAACTAAATTCTGTAATCAGCAAGGATGCATAGAGGTCTTAGCATGAAAAGGGATAAAATCAAACATGATGGCTTCCCTTTTTGAGAATTTCTGATTTCAGAACCTTCGTAAACTAAACTGAGCAGTAGATGGAGAAAATTAATCTTTAATAGATTTTGGTCATTGCAGTCAGGTAGGCCATTAAGTTAAAATGACTGTACAATAAGAAAGAGGATGCTCTTTGATGATTTTGTTTTAATAGAAAAGTATATAAAATATACTTGTAATTTATTATTTGAAATAACATATGAAAAAGCATACAACATAACAAAAAAGTTAAGAGTTAGATATTTGTATCTAGCAGTCAAAAGAGCTCAAAATATCCACTATCTGGTAAAATCAATATCAATTGCATTCTAACTTAAGATTGTAAAGCAGAATGTATATATGAAAACACAGTTTTGAATAGACTTCTTTTAATTCACTTCATGCTTATTAATTAGTTTTGACCACTGTCTATGAAACAGAAAACAATCCAGTTATATTTTAACTAATTTTATTATTTTTCGTTTCTGTTTTTTAAAAGTTTAACAAAACTTTTACAAAAGTCAAATAAATGAGAAAAAAATCTGCATTTTAGGGTTATTTTATTATTATTAATGCATAAAAATAATTTTATGCATTAATAATAATAAAATTAGAAAATATGCTTAAAAATGCTCTTATTAATTACAAACGATAAAAAATTATTTCTGTAGTACTGAGGTATCTTGCTTTAATAACAATTTAAATAATCATACCATTAAGATAAAATACACTAGTATGAGATTCCAGTTGAGATAAAAACAAATTATTATATTCTAATAGAGAATATTTTTCTACATCTAAACTCATTGAAAATGAATATAATAAGCTCTGTGCCAAATTTTAATAATGAAATGAAAATTCTCTAAGCAATAAAATTTTCAGCAAGATCCATCAAGAACTATAATTAAAATTTAGAAATTTTTTGATTTATCATTTGACCATCAACAGCCAATTTATCATATATCATCTCAATATTATACTTGTACCAAAAGCCAATTGCAAAGGCATTGTTTTAATTAATTTTGCCATAATATTCATCTTTGTACACTTGATTAGTTAACACACACACACACACACAAAAAAAAAAAATAAATAAATAAATAAATAAATAAAATTATCGCCTTTATTTTCCATAACATCTAAATTTAGGACCCATTCATATGCATTATGCAGATAAAATCTTAATAACTTAAACAAATAAACAATAAAAAGCTTTGTGAGTAAAGAAGCCATCTTAATATTAATAAACTTGAATAAAATTAAAATGTATTAAATCCTTACCAAGTCGCAGACACTGTCTTAGAATTCCACCACTTGACATGTTCTTTTCAGCCTCAAGTTCACTAAAACTGAGTGATGAAGCAAAAACTAACACATCAGTCATATTCACAAGCCTTTGTAAAAATGCCACAGCAACCTCTATAGACATGCCTTGAGTTGGTTCAATAACATCAAGTTCATGCTGTTAAAGATAAAATTTAATCTGTATTAATAAAACCTTAAAAATCAAAACATATAAATTTATAAAAAGTATGAATATTCATTGAAAATTATAAATTGAAAAAAGATTGGTTGTTAGGACTCACCATTTTCTTTATGTCTGAAATAAATTATGACATTAACTCATTTAGGGTTGTATAATCACAGATATGGAATGTACCCTTTTAAGTCTCGAGGCCTGTGATCACAATAACGTAATTTTAAATCAGAATGCTTAATTTAAATTTTTTAATCAACACCACATGAAGGTTTAAGTAAATTATATTTTCAAACAATGTTGAACAGAACACTAATTTTAAAAATGCACTTTAGATTCTAAATTTTTTTTTTTTTTTTTGTCTAGTTAGATCAAAAAAAATTTTAACATGTAAATAACTGCATGCATCCAATTTTTACACAATACAATACACAAAGGTACCTGTATTGTACTGTGCTTTTTGTTTTGTTTATATAAATAATCCCAGATGTAATTATTGTTATTTAAATAAACTTTCTTAAAAATCCACAATTTTTTTTAATTTAATTTTTTTAATTTTAATGTTTTTAATTTTATTACAGAATACTCAGATACTAATAATAACAAGGATGGGATTTCAATGATATAGCAGATTTTTTTATGAAAATTTATAATAACAGGATGTAGCAAAATTTTAGATTCCACAGACCCAAAAAATTTGTAATAGTGCTCCAAAATTTTGTGTCCTATGGACCCAGGAAATCCTAAGAGAAACAAACTGAAAATTTTACAACCTCAACTAATGCTGGATATCATGGACCCCAAAATAATCTGAGGAAAAGGAAAGAAATTTCTTTTCCAGCAAAACTTTTGATAAGGAGCTTCTATAGTATGAAGAGAATCAAAACTACTCTTACAAATAAATTTAAGAGAAAAGATTAAAGATTAAGTGAAAATTTTAATAATGATTTCATTACAAGGGCCAAATATAAAAGAAGATATTGTGGTTCTTTCCAAGGCAAACAGAAAATTTTGAGAGAAAAAAAAAAAAGAAGATAGGATTCGCATGCAATTTGTATATAAATAATTGCAAATAAAATCCATTTTTCCTTATTTGCAAATTTGTCTAACAGTTATTACATTTTTTTTTTATCTAAACAAATATGGTTTTTTGCTTGAAATTTAAGGGATTTTTTCCTGCTTGATCTACATTTTTTTCATTAATGGATCCTTGGCACTGAGATTGGGGATAGTTCAGTGTGATCGCTACTAACAATGATAATATATACGATCAGGGCTGTAGGCAAGGGGAGGGATTTAGGGGACTGGTTCCCCTCCAAAATTCTAAAATACTGTTTTCTGGAAAGAAAATGAACCATGTGTGTGTGTCATCTGCCTAGCTGTGCATAGGCAAAAGTGGGCTTAGAACAGTGACGTTGAGTTAAGGAGTAGTTGCAAATTGGATTGAACATGTGAGAACAGATTGACTAGCACTTTTGGTAACTCATTACAATATTGTTGCACAATTGGAAGAAATTGTAAAAATTTTTTGAAGAAAATTTAAAAAAAGAGCATCTCCTATATAATAATAGCCCAAGTCATTTGTTCATCTGTCCGTGAATTTATGAAGCAGTTGTACCTGGAATGGATACAACATCCATATTGGATTTTTTATGAGTTCGGGTTAGGAAAATTCAAAGAAAGTTCGAAATCCACCTCTTCCCCCCTTTTCGACCGTTTAATGCTATTATTTCAAGTCTTATTTCTCCTTATTCTATACTAAGCCTTATTCTACACTAAATTCATTCTTGATAGGATAGCAAGAGCGGAGAGTAATATTTAAACTGGACTGTTTTTACTCGACCTCATATACTCTAATTAGTTCCTTTACCTTTTTATTGTATTATGATACTCATTAGGAGTATACATACATAAGAAAACTTGTAGTTTTATTGAAGTATCCTTCACAAAAAACAATGTCCCCCTCCAAAAATAATTTCTGGCTACAGTCCTGTATACGATAATGATAATTTCAGCAAATTGAATTTCAGTAATCTTTTTATATGAATTTTTAAATGAAATTAGGCTTAATGGGTATCATCAAGAAGTCCCAAGCATTGATATATTTTTCAAGCTTGCAGGCCTGGGGTAGCACTTTTTTTCATTTCTGTCAGATCTGAATAGGTTAAACAATAAGTAAAGGAACGCTGTTTGTATTAGTGTAAAGAGAAAGATTTTATAAAATTTAATCAGTTTAGAAAACTATTTGTTAACTTTATTGGTTGACAACTGTGCACACCTTCATACTGCAATATAGCTAATTGTTAGAGATGAACTTCCTGAAATTTTTATAATTTAGCATAGCTCCAATTAATCTATTTAGTTATATAAACATCATTACACATAGCTTATTTTTTCAGACTAAAGAATTATTTTTTTTAGGTTTACCTCCTGTTAAAAGGCATTTCTGATAAATGAATTCAAATTCAATATTTAATAGTATTTTTGAATCCGTTTACAGTTTGTTTCATTTTCTTGCTCACTTCATATAAAAAAAGTTAATACATGCATAAATATTCTCTTACTTAAAAAATAAGATTTCTACAGCTGAATATTTATAATTATTATTATTGTTTTACAATGCAAATATATGAATTTCTTAAAAAATATAAAAATGCTATATAAATATATAAATCAGATTTAGTTGAACTAAAATTCTTTTTATATATTTCAAATTTAAAATTAAATATCATCACTGTTAGTATAATAAAAAATCACACCTTACTAAAAAAATATAAATTATATAAAGATCAATCTTAAATTCTTTTACTTAAAACTGATATATATCTACATATACACACATGATAAATTTAAGCATAGAGAACAATACCTTAATCTGAAACAAGTGAGTTGATATTCTTTTCTATGTAAAGAACATAAAACAATATAACTCATATTAATATAATGTAAAATTAAAACTATGTTGGTTATAAAAGCTTACATTTGGAGAAGTTGCAGATGCTAACAAAGGCAAAAGACCTCCACAAGCAATAATTATATTGTCAGCAACTTGAGATATTAAATGTACAGTATTGATCACAAATATAGCATTTTCACCACTGTTAACAAAGTCTATCACAGTCTTAGTTGTATGGCTAAAATATTAAAAGAAGAAAAAGTAATTATAATGAGTATGCAAAATAAAATATATTAACATTTTCTAGTTAAAGTAAAAAAAAGCCTTTATTTTAAGTTCTTGATAAAATTTGTTTCAGTACTAAATTTTGGTTAGTGCAGAATTTTAAAATTTTATAAAATACATAATGCATTTATTTTTTTTAGGAACTAGTATGTTGTACATTCCAGAAAATTTTTTAAAATAGAATAATTTTGAAGCAATATACGTAATCTTAAACAAAAGCTTATAAAACTAAAAAAATTAAAATTAAAACTATATTTTAAACTAATTTAAATAAAATGGCCAAATTGAAAATTTATTTTTAAAAAGAAAACTATTATTTGGGCAGAAATTAATTTTATAAACAAGAGATTGTTTTATAATATAATAAAATTCATAGTAAAAATAAGAATAATTACCTCCTCCATACTTGAATGTCTGTTTCTAATGAAAACAATAAATCAGAAAGCAAACGTTGATGAATGGGGGACCATCGAAACTCTGGTATTCTAAATGGAGGTCTGGTAGGTCCAGCATTGAACATTTGTCTTCCATTACTGTTAGTGGGTCTTTGATTCAAAGACATTGACTTAGGACGTTGTATCTGATTATTTATTTGTTTACGAGGAACAGTGACACTTCGAGGACGTCTTGTTGGAGCAATATCTGTTTCTGTAGGTGTTACTGTAGTTTGAGATGCAGGAACCACAGCATTAGACACATTTCCCTCAGGCACATTTTCATGGGGTGTTTCTTCAGATGCTGCACCATCAGAACTGCCTTTATTCAAAGTGTCTTCAGTAGTACTTATATTTTGAGAGTCCACAGCATCCCCAGCTGCTTTGGCCATTAACCGACGTTCCTTATCTAATTGCCCATCAATAGTACTTATGACAGTAGGTTTCTCTATTTCATCCTCATCTTCTCGTTTTTGAAAAGTAACAGAATCATCAGCTTTATTTTCTGTCCCTTCCTCTGGAGAATTTTCAGATTTATCTGGGGTGGAATGCTTTACAATCACAGTTGGTGAAACAGAACATGGTATAATAGCAGAAGCAACAGGAGATGATGTTGCTGTTGTTTTACTTGGTGAAAAGTCTTTCTCAGGTGAAAATGTATTATCAGTTGAACTGGAAATGCTCAATTCATTTTTATCATCATTAGTTTCTATTTGTTCATTAGTGGTATTTAATTCTTTTTCATCTACAACACAAGGTGAAACTTCTGTCACATCAGAGCTTTTATCATCTTCTTGGGTTTCAATTTCTGAAGGACTACACCTTTCTACTTGCTCAACTTCAATGTCTGCTGAAGATGTGTCTTGTTCAATAGGTTCAATTTCTTCAGAAGCTGCAACAGCTTCCACTTCATTTAGACTTTGATGTGATGGAGAATGAATACTACTAACAGCAGAATCTTCATTTGATGTACCTAAACTCTGATTTTCACAACTGTCAGCTTCAACACAAATGGATGAATTTTCTGAACCATGAGCAGATTCACTTTCAGTCTTATCTTGGTCTGGAATATTTTCATCATCTTTGTTCAACAACTCTGAATCAATAGTTTCTTCAATTTCAGGTTGTTCAATGTCTTGGCTAGTAGTTTCAACATCAGGAGTATCCTGTTCATCACTGCTTCTCACATCAGATGTTTGATTACCTTCAAGAGTTTCTGGAGATTGCTCATTATCAGTAGAAGTTTCACAAGAAGATGGAGAGTGACTTAAATTATCAATACCTATTTCAGCTTCTGTAGATTCTAAACTAGATTCTTCAGCAGATACTTTAGTATCTGATTCAATAGCTTCAGGAATTTCATCTTCTTGAACTTGAGAATCATCCTCAAAACCTTGTAATTCATCTGAATCTTTTTCAACATCCCCTACTTCTTCATGAGATAATTTTTCTTCTAAACTGATTTCAGTATCTTCATTAATGGCATTTTCCTCCTGAATTTGTTGCTCATCTTCAAATGATTTGATCATATCATCAGTTCCTAATGTCTCAGATGGTAACTCATCAGGCGATTTTCCTGTTGCTGCACTTTCATCATCAAGCGTTTCATTTTCACAAGTAGCTTCATCATCTACAATATTTTTGCTCTTTTCTGACTCTCCTATTGATAAAGACATAAATCCAGAATCTCCAGGAGAATTTGTTTGTGCACTGTCAGCATCAGCTTTGGCTTCATTAACAGACTCTAGTTCAACTTCTGGTGATGCAACATCATCAGCAATTATATTACTATCATGTACATCAACTTCAGCACTCCTTGTTTCATCAGTTGTCACACAAGACTCAATAGGAATAGCTTCTATTATTGGATTAGCTTCAGATGACACAGGAACAGGTCTGTGATCATCAGTGGTAAGAAGAGCTTCACATAAACTGCTGTTATAGTTAGTTTTGTTAATTTCAGTAATTTCTGATGCTTGTACTGCAACAGACTTTTCACTGGTATGAGTCTCTTCAGTACTTTGAGTTAGTAAGTTAGGTGAAGTAGTAGTTGTGGCAATTGTAGTATCTTGATTACTTGACACACTGGATTCTTTGTCAGTTACAGCAAATGAGGATGATGCCTGGATGACTAATTTTGAGCTATCTGGTTTAGATTCAGTTTCATTTAAATCTTTATGGACGATATCAGGTCTGGGTGGATTTATAACATTTAAGGCACGGTGGTTATTATTATCCAAGCCTGAGATTGTGCTAATAGGTTTTTGTTTCCGTAAAGCAGGATCAGTTAAATGGTCAGAGCGCCGTTGCTCATATTGTTCATACATCTGTGAGAATTGTAACTTAAACTCTTCAAATGAAACCTAAAAGAAGAAGTTAGATAAATTTATAATATGTTTTAAATATATATTTTAAAACATTTAAACACTTTAAAAGCATAAAGATTTATCTGGTTATAAGAAAGTGGAAAAACTGAATGTATATTTAAAAGTAATAAATTTAAAGACTTTTTTAATAAGGGAGTATGATTTAAAAAAGTGTCCATCAAATTAAAGAGCACCAAATAATGTAAAAATAAATTCTGTTTAAGTAATATAGATTGGACAATATTAACATTAAATCTTATATTACCACCTTTGATCCGCCTTAATTTTCATATAGAAAAAAGAAAAGTTTTTATAGTATGGCTATGATATTTATGTATTCAATTTTTATATATTTATTCCTTTATGTTTGTGTGTGAAATTTATAAATGATTAGTATCTATCATGATAGATACAATATCCAAGAAAAAAAGTAATAATTTCCCCAATTCCCTGGCATATCAGTCATGTAACATTTCTCAGAAACATGTTAATTTTGATCCAGCAAAGATGGCATTCTTATAGAAATGAGGTTTGTCATTTTTTGTAATTATATAAGAAAAAAGTATAATTTTAGGTACATACTGGTAGAATTTTTCTCTATAGAGGCACCTAATGACTAGGTTTTTCAACATAAACATGGATTTAGTGTCTTAATATAAACTTAATATGGATTTTTGTGGACTACATTGTACAAACAACATTGTTCCTTAAAAATATTAATGATATTGTTGCTAGTTCTCAAAGGACCACTTCTATGTAAGTCCACTACATTTCCCACTGTCTTGAATTTATCCTACTATTTCAATGTCATGGCTTACCTGGAATTTTTTAAATGCTATTAAAACTTTCTCTTTACCAAAACAAAAGATTTAAACTTGGCTAACAAAAGTACATGTTGTACTTTCTCCTGCAATCCACCATTTTTAAATTTGTAATCCATGTGTATGTTTTATTCAATGAATTATGCCAAAAAAAAAGATAACATCTGAGATGAAAATATATTAAGTATTTCCTGATGCATGAGCAATAAATTGGTAGTTTGCAAGAAGAATTTTTTATGAAACCAATGCTAACCTGTCAATTGATGAGATTTTTTGGAAAGTCAATGCACATGCCCAATATATTCATAAGGTTTTCTAATTTTTTTATTTTCTATAACTTAATTCTAAACCTTTCTCTGTCATAAATGCTTTGCTGTATTAAAACATTCCTATAATCAAAAGAATTACTGGGTTTACATTCTTTCTAGACTTTTGGGAAACCCTGTATTAAACAGTACACACTGTACTTTCTCCTGCATTTCACCATTTTTTAATTTGTAATCCCTGTACATGTTTTATTCCATGAATTATGCAAAAAAATAGTAATAATAACACCTGAGATGAAAATATATTAAGTATTTTCTGATGCATTACCAATAAATTGGCAATTTTCAAGAGGAATTTTTTATGAAACCAATGCTAACTTGTCAATTGATGAGATATTTGGAAAGTCAATGCATATGCACAATATATTCATAATGTAATGTGATTTTTTATTTTCTGCAACTTAATTCTAAACCTTTCTCCGTCATAAATGCTAAAACATTCTTATAATCAAAAGAGTTACTGGGTTTACATTGTTTTCTAGACTTTTGGGAAACTCTGTATTAAATATAGAAATTTGAAAAAATTGAGGTATTTTTAATGACTATAATATTTTCAAATCAGCACAAATAACCTTTCTTAAGTTTAAATAAATTAATTTATGAATATAATATGCAATAAAACAGCCAGGTAAACATGGATATTATGATTTAGATTATAAAACAGACTAAGACATCAGTCTAGTTTAACAGTGATAGCATTCATGTGAAATATATAGGGGTATTAAAACTTTGGCTTATTTCTCAAGATTAAGGCTTATCTTGAAAGAGCCACAAAAGTCCTAAAAAGTCACCTGTGTTGGTGTGGGAAGCATCGCGTCAGTGGTAATGACAGTCTATAGCAAACTAAGAAATACATCCTCTGCCGAACAACAACAAAGGTTGAAAATCAAATCTGATTGACACTGACAATAGGGTTTTTAAGACAGATTATGCCCACTAAATTAAAAAGTAAAAACATGACACCATTTCAGGTATTACCCAAGATGAATACACATTTACATGAAAGCACATAAAAAAAATCTATTTGTTGTAAACTGCATGCAGAAAGCATACTCAAAGCAGCAGCAATCTGAAAACCATTGGTGCATGAAATATTTTAAAATGATAAAAATGGTTTCACAACCCTGTATTAAATCTATAGAAATTTGAAAAAAATTGAGACATTTCTAATGAATTTAAAACTATAATATTTTCAAATCAGCACTAATAACCCTTCTTAAGTTTAAGTAGCTTAATTTATGAATATAATATGCAATAAAACAGCCAGGTAAACATGGATATTATGTTTAGATTATAAAACAGACTAAGATGCTGTGCATATCTATGGATTTAGTCATTATGCCATTGACACAGTATGTAATTCCATTAGATAGATCCATGATAAACCATATGACTCTTTGTACAAGCATGTCTAATTGATAGATGACAAGAAAATAACTCAGTAGTGAATTAAATTTTGGAAATCTTTATAGGAACTTTAACCCTTTGATGTGTAGTAGTTGCACTACAAAACTGCTTGTTAAATAATTTTCTTCACCACTTTATAAAGACATTTATAATTTTTTCAATATTTTTAATTCAACAAACTAGCAACATATAGCAGTACTACACTTAATTTTTTTTCTTTGAAACAAACACCTTTAAACTTTCTTAAAATGGAATTTGATTTTTATGCTTATGACTTCCAAATGAAAATATTTACCAAAACTACATTCAAAAATTGCTTAGCTATTTAAATATACTATTTAGTGACAGTTATTCATTGTCTACCAAAATAGCTAAATTTAAAAAAAAAAGTACAATTTTCACAGAGTACAAAAGATTGTTTTCAGAATCAAACCATCCCAACTTCTCCACGAAGGAATGGAAATTTTTTTTTCATATATTTCATATTTATAAGGTTTATACATAACATTTATAAAGGAATTTAATTAAATCCCAAAGAATATTTAATCCAATATGTCTGTTTGAATCATTTATTAATGTTTTATATTTTGTTTTGTTGTTTATCCTCGAACTCAATGTCTTACATTTTGAACTGTTATGTTTTATGCTCAATGTGCTATGTTTTGTTTTTGTAGTATAATTTAGTTGCATTTTTGTGGTAACACTTTTTTTTGTAGTTTTAAAAAGGAGAACAATTTGCGAGTGATGGCCGCACGTTGCTGCTAGCATTATGACTATTAAAATAAGCTTAAAGACAAATGTTATTGTCTACGTTTTGTGTTTGTGTTATTGGTCCGCATCAACAATGTCGAAGTGTTATCACACATGTGGACAATGAATGTTGTAACTATACATATGCATTGGTATAATTTTTTCTTATTACTAATTCTCTATATTCTAAATATTGAAGTTATTAATTTAAGAAATATGCTAAATTTAAATATTCAAACATAAATTTTAAACAAACAGAGAAAAATATACTATACAAAATAAATAAAATAATTTACCTTTGAGTGAACAATAGCCAGTGTATCAACCCATACTCTCCATCCCCCATATTCATACTTAATGGCATGATGCAGGAGCATGCGAAACAGAGAGTAGACCATATCTGATAATTTCTGTTCATCAGCATTCTGGGGATGTATGTATGCCATGGCAATCAGCCATTCTTGCCAAACAGACATCTGCAGTACTGTCCTATAATATTTAAATGCATTAGATTGTGGAAATCACAAAATCGAACAAATGCTTTGATTTTCAATGGGCATGCTGCAATATTATGCATGAGCAGGCACATCCGGCATTTATAACGAAATAGTTTCCTTTGTTTATGCTATTTCTAATACGAGTTTTTTTTGCATAGTAGTAATAAGAGATAAGTTCAAAAAACAACTATACACATCACCAATAACAAAAATTTATTAATTTACAAAGAATTAAAATCTACATAAAAAAGATAATACAAAGGAAGCATACAACACTTTTACATTTAGCTTGCTTTTTTATTTTTTTTTAGGATTATGATATCAAATAATCTAGTAAAATAAAGTAATAACTCAGCATAAGGTATAGAAACAACATAAAATAAAATTTTAAAATGCTGAAAAATTATTACTTTAAAATTACATACAGTTTTATTTCACTCAAATGTACTAAGGTAATGTAATAGGTTGTCCTGAACATCACACAGATAGATATTGCTACCGTAGCTAATGGTCTTTTTGTTGTTATTATAGAACTTCAAGAGTTGTTTCACAGTAGATATGCCTGCACTAGGCTTTGAGGGAACTCTTAATATGTTTTATTTTATTGTAAATAGATGTAAATATTGATAATTATGTATTTAAGTAATGTTACGTGATTAATAAAACTTGCATTGAAGCAAGATTTTTTTAGTTTCTCGGGTCAACAGAAGGCAGTCTATGAAATTAGAAAGTAAGTGAATTATTACTTTCTTTTCTTGAAAGAATGAGATATCTCAGATTAATGTATATACCATGCATAAAAAAGTGATTTTTAAGTGAGACTTTAATTATTATTAAATATCCCCAAAAGTACTATAAAATAGCTTTTCACCTACCTTCTATTTTCTTTATTATTATTGCACAATAATGTCATATCGGAGAGAAAAAGTTTCTTTGTTTCCATAAGCTCTTCACAAGGTTTAGACTGTCGAATTAGAGTTGCAATCACTTTTAGTATCACTATGAAAAATGGAGAAAAAAAAATTTTAATATATGAAAAAAATAGAAATACAACATATTAAGCATATATACAAGTAAAATATATCACACATTTAATTTAAAAAAAACTAATTATCTTAAACAAGTGAAAAGCCTAAAAATAGATAAGAATACCAAACAAAAGTCTTCCTTTACTTAGTTAAATATTAATTTTTTAAGATAAGAGTACAATATAAAGACATTACAACATTCCTAAATGCAAAATTTCAACACTTTATGAGTAATTGTTTTTTAAATATAAGAGATGTGTATGTGAAGATGTCAGGTTGAATCTAGTCAAAATGCATTCAGAGATGGTCAAAATAGGCATTTCTATTGAAATCTGAAGGCTGAAAGTTTTCGTGAATAAATATTTCTTACAGGGAAGTAAAAAAGACGTCTAAGGTAAAATGCACTACAAGTATTAGAATATGGGCATGTTTTCAAGAGACAGGGAATTACATTAAATTTTTTTTATATTTCTAAACCTCATCAATTTTAGATCCAGGACTTTGTGCTAAGAGTTTGCCACTACTAAAATAAAGATATTGATAACAATAAAGAAAAAAATAATTCTTGAATACCTATTTCAATATGATAAATAAATTTTGCATTTATAAAAATACATGAAAAGTAATCAACAAAAAAATAAATACATGATCTATATTTATCATTTTATTTTTTATTTATTTATTTTTATTTATTTATTTATTTTGTATAGAGATCAATAGGAGGTTGTATAAATTTAGTGTTGAATCAATTAAAGTGAGCAAGAAGGCAACACTAAATTAACTATCTCATAATGAACTGCATTAGTCATAGAATAAACAATTACATTACAATTACCATTACATCCTCAAAATTATAGGATATAATAACATATTTATTAATTCTTCTTTGACCATTCTCTGAATATGAAAAATGCACAATTAGACCAAGTCATTTATTTACAACACAGCAGAAACTAAAAAATAGGGCAGATAAATAACATTTACAGTCTGTTCATCAAGAAAGGAGACCAGAAATAAACAAAATGGTTGCTGTATTCTTGCTAAATCACACCATTTTTATGCTCATATCACTCTATGAACAATTTCACATATAAAAAAAAAAAAAATCTGAATTTAATAGGAAGAATGATCTTTTTTTATTATGAAGTAATTTTGAATTGATCATAAATATTTTTTTCATAGAAATATCTTGTCATTTTAAATAAGTTAATGACTTCTGTTTCTTCTAACAACTTAATTCTTGTACAAAGCAATAAAAAGTTGTTTGCTTAAAATTATGCAAATTGGAAACATCCTTTACTTTTTTCATAACTTTATTTACATTAAACAATTCCTCTTAAATATATTTTTTTAAAAAATTCTTTCTGATGGCATTTTAGTGAAAGCTACCAACATCTTCAGTAATCCTTTTACAGGATTTTGTTTCCTTTGATTTACCTAATACACCTTCATTTCTAGATCATAAAGAAAACCAAAACTTTACCTATACTGGTAAAACATGCTTTGTACTGAACTACATCCATTATTGTTGCACCAGTATTCAAATTCAGCTTTATTAAGCTTTAAAAGAGAGAGAGAGAGAGAGAGAGAGCATTTAATTGGTAATTTTCATAAAAGTGAAATCTTTGTTAGCTATATTTTGGCACCAATGCATTTTCAAAGCTGTTAGCTATCACATGACTTTGTTTACTTTCAGAATCTCTTCTTGGTTAACAAACTGTAGAATTAATATATTAATACATACTTGGATTTTCAAGTCTATAATGAGATTCTGGCTCAGGATGCTTTTGATATAAAATCTGACTTGATACATGCTCCGTCAGAATCTAAAAAGAAATAAAAAACAACCAAAATGTTATTTATATATTAAATAAATAATAAGCACTTTTTAAAAAATTCAAAATTAAAAAAAGAAGTTACCTCATACAGGACATTATACGTAGATAGTGAGATATGGTCTGAATGTAATAAAAGTCTGTCAGCCAGAAGCATATACAAGTTGTGAGGACCCATAACATCATGTTTCCGTCTGCAAATATTTTAATTATATAAAAACTGTCACAAATATAAGTAGACATTTGAAAGAGGTAAAATTATAAAATTATTTAAAATACAGCAAGGGGCATTAAAATTTTTTACAATACAGATATAACAATTGAATATGAAAAGAATTAATTTTTATATTCTTAAAATATTAACTACAAAGTCTTTTATTAATTTTATTTCACAAAGGGCTGCCTACTCTGATGGGTATAAGGTATTCTAGAAGCCACACTAAAAAATCTCAACTGTAATCAACCTCAGGAGGAAGATTTTATTTTCACTCGATTACAAACCTTTCACCCACCTGCTTACCTCTAGCAAAAGAACATTTCAAACCCACAGATGGTTTGGTTGGGTTTGGAGTGCTATGGTCTACTTTTTTGCAACATGAGGGCTAATGAGACTGGGACCTACAGTTTAAAGCCAATTCTGAACAGCTACGAACATCCATGACACAGTGGGATTTGAACCCACAAACTCCGGTACCGAAGGCCAGCACCCTAACCAATCGACCATCGTTCGGCCAGACCCACAGATGAATTCTGCATATTCTCTGAATATATAGGGAGATGTTAAGTTTGTCAGGTTTGAACTTTAGTTTCTAGTTAACTTTGGTTAAATTTGGTTTAATGTTAACTACTAAGCAATCTTCTGACCTAGTTATCTATACCACTAAATAGCTAAAAATTTTCTAGGCCAAATTTTGACAGAGTGACAAGGAAATGTTTGTTCACAACACAAATCTATATGCCAGCACCAATCAGTATCAAATTTGACATACATTTGCATCATGTGATACAGAAATGTTTGTCTGCTACACAAATCCATGTACATGCACTAATTGGTACCATCAAATTTTGCATTGTGAGGTAGAGAAATGTATATTTACTACACAAATCCAAACACCAGCACCAATTGATACCAAATTTTATATGCATTTGCATAATGTGGAAGAGAATCTCTTAGAATTCGATTTGATTTCTAGATATTGCAGAAACACTAACAAAAAATCAATTATGTTACCCATTCATTTCCTTGTCGAGATGATATCAATAATTGCTACTTACTCTTTGTTGTTGTCATTATCAAACAATACTTGGTACTAACAGACCCTTTGGAAGAGATTTCTGGTAAATAAAATTTTAATTTGGCAATTGTAAAGTGTGTGGTCAGAAGGCAAAAAATTAAATGCCAATCTTGGAGAAATCATTGGTTTTATTGGAGTGAATCAGCATATAGAAGCTCGCAAAACTGTAATGTTGCTTAAAAGCAAACATATAAATGAAGCAAATACTACATATGATTTACATGAATAACATTAAAGATTTAACACACAAATCATTTGAAAAGTAATTAAACATTTGAAGAAGGTGTTTAGTTAAATTTTTCAGAGAATTGGGAAGGGAGGAGAGTTACTGGATAAAGAATTATGTCATTAAATTTAATGTACCAAATTTTTAACTTATATACACACTCAAATATCACCGCATTCCTGAATGTGGCAAATTTAAGTTATATTCAGTAGAAATTTCTACCAATGGGTCTTCCAAGTACTTAATTACTAAGTTAAGGAATACTGAACAGATGTAAAACAGTGGATGCGAAAATTAAACACAGAAGCATCCTTACAATATAAAATTTAAAGTACAAAAAAAACTAAAAATAAAATAAAAATGTGGGGATTTTCAAACTAATGACTTGAATTGAGAATAGATTCAGTATAAATCATAGAGCATATAGTGATCATACAAGTGTTACCTGATCCCTAAAATATTTCAACAAATTTAAAATATTTTTTTATGCAAGTTTTATTGAAATGAAACGATTTCATCCAGAAATTATCTTAAGTATTGATACTCTAAAATTTTACTGTTTGAATATCACATAAAGATATGTGACTCAAAGGGAACTTACTTGTGAGTACTTCTACTCAAGAAATACCCAAGAAGTTTTAACGCTTGTAACCTGATAACTTCATTTGTAGAGGCAAGAAGTTTCAACACTGTCCTGTAGAGACATTAAAATTAGATGTATTAGTGTTAATTAATGAAAAATAAGAACTTTTTTTATTTCAGAAATCACACAGCTACATTTAAAATTTATGAACATTATGAACCCTTTAGAAACATACCTAATTCCATTTTTTATATCAAAAGCGGGAACCATGGAGGCAGGATGTTCCGACATTAAAGACATTAACATTTGAAGTACATCGTGAAGATTTTCATCCTACAAGTAATTAGAAACACAAATTTTATTTTTAATTTGAAGTTGAAACTATTATATACTCCCTACCTACCAATAACTGTTTAAACAAAAGAGTAGAAAAAAAAAGGGTGGGAGAGACAACATTTTTACTCTTTCAGTAAAAGGACTGGACTACAGAAAACACTTTTGACCTTGGAAGCCTTTCAAGAAATTTCTGAACTACATTTAAGTAGAATTTTGTGCATATGTGTGTGTGGTCTAGTAAACCACTCTCTCCTCCAAAGATAAACCTCTATTAAATACACAGGGGTTAGATAAAATAATGAGAGCACCTATTAAACAACATATGAGAAAAACCTGCTGCATACTTCTAACCTCTAGTGTTGAAGAGTGCTACATAGCAGGCAAGCATTGCATACATCAGTCTAGTTTAACAGTGACAGCATTCATGTGAAATATATAGGGGTATTAAAACTTTGGCTTATTTCTCAAGATTAAGGCTTATCTTGAAAGAGCCACAAAAGTCTTAAAAAAAGTCACCTGTGTTGGTGTGAGAAGTACCACGTCGGTGGTAATGACAGTCTATAGCAAACTATGAAATACATCCTCTGCCAAACACAACAAAGGTTGAAAATCAAATCTGATTGATACAGGCAATAGGGTTTTTAAGGCAGATTATGCCCACTAATTGATAAAGAAAAAAAACATGACACCATTCCAGGTATTACCCAAGATGAATATACATTTACATAAAAGCACATAAAAAAATCTGTTGTAAACTGCATGTAGAAAGCATACTCAGTGCAGCAGCAATTTGAAAACCATTGGTGCATGAAATACTTTAAAATGATAAAAATGGTTTCACAACCACAAAATTTGACACAAAAAAAATGGGAGAATGTCATCAAGTCAGATAAATCCCCATTAACGTTATTCCAAACAAAAGTGTTCACATTTGGAAAATGTTGTACAAACTTATGATGTTAACTGTCTCCTTCTGTTAAGCATGAAGATAAATCAGTGTCACAGTGGAGCACAATATTATACCCTCACTCCAATCAGCTTGTTTTCCTGCATGGATAAGTTACAAAACAAGTTAATACAATATTCAGGCTGACCATCTTCCTCAAAAGGTACTAAATTTGTGCCTTGATTCTTGACCTATATACCATGATAGTAATGATCCAGCTTTCTGATATCTTCAAAGAGCTGTTAGTATGGTCTTCTTTAACTTTAAAATTGGCTATAACTATTTGAAAAAAAAACCATTTCCATTATTTTTGACCTATTGACTCCCCAATATCTATTTTATAGACTGTTTGTCATGACTAGTAACATTTTACCTGTTTGTCTCAATTTCAGTTTTAATGCTAACAACAATCCTACTGTGAATCTAACTTTTGTACTTTAATGAACCCTCTTTAGGGCTATGAAACAAAGACTAATGGTTGAAAAGACAAAATCTGGTATAGGTGGGTTTGTATTATTATTATTGATATAATTATTGATAGGTAATGTATGTGTATAGATACATTAATTATACTTTATTTATACAAATATTTAAGTTAATAGATTCAAGTAAGCAAACAGAACCTATATTGCACAAGTAAAAGAATTTTTATTAAAAATCTTTCTAATCTATTATAAAAAGTATTTATTAAAAGCCTATTGAAAGAGAAAATTAAATACAGAAATGTGCATATTTAAGAAATTATAAATACAGAAATTGTAATCAGTACTTTAAAAGTATACTAATAAATCTTTGCTTTTTTTAACAATATCTAAACACTAATTACCGGAGAAAAGAAAATTTTTGAAAGTATCATATAATAAACAGAATGTAAATAAAGAAGGATATAAGGCAAAAATTGTGTTAAAATTTAAAACTGTCTTACCTCATGGACGGTAGTCAAATAATTCAATATACTCTGTAATTCATCCTCCTTGACACCATTTCCTTTTAAAATTAATTGTTTCAAAAATAATAAAATGTAGGCTCGAATGGACATTATATCATTCTGATTAGGACGGGGGCCATCTGAAACAGATTTTTAAAAATATTAAAAATTGTGAGAATAGGCATGTTATGGTATTCGTGGATATAAAATTTTAAAAAAATTTACAAATGGACAAAACTTATAAGATTTTCAGAAAATTTTCAAAATGCTAAAACAATTCTTTCATAAAGTTTATTCATTACACATTATAAACAATAAAGAGTTATTTTACAATTTTAAAAGTATAATTTTTAACAAGAAAGGCATTATATTTCAGGCCTCAGGATAAAGTATTACCTATCCCTTTGGGAGTAATGCCACTTTTGTTCCTTGGATTAACAACCCAATAGTAATACTTCAGTGTGTGCATAGTTTGTAACACAGTACTTATTCGTCGCACATTGCTGTAAATCTGTGTGTCTGCCAAAAAATCTGTTGCAAGATACGTGAACAGCTTTGTTTGAACCTAAAAGAAAATAAGAAAACATCAAAGAAAAACAGTTTAATAAAAAAGAGCAAATAATTTATCATAGCTAAATAATTTGTGTAATTCAACAAAAGAATATTTTCTTATATACATAGTATAAAGTATTGTAATTGTCCAAAAATTAAAGCTTGAGATTTCAAATTCATCTTCATGTTTTGAACCTAAAAACATACTATTTTTGGAATTATGTTTGTATATGTATGAGAACAAGATAACTTCAGTACATCTCAACTTAGAGAAAATGGATTGTGAATAAGTACATTATAGACAAACTGTAGTTTTCTATTAACTTTTGGGTTATTTTTGGAACTTCTGGTTACTAACTGGTTGAGCCACATTAGGTCAGTCAGCAAAGGTAATGCTCTCATAACTGGAGGGTTACGGGTTTGGAGCCTAAGCTGGCCTAAGAACCACATAAAAATTCCAGTAGCAGAAAGCAATATATGTTTAGTCAAAATAAATTTAAAAAATTGTGTACTCTATTTACTTGTGTATAAAATCCATTTTATTTTCCTACAAAAATTTAGGGTAAAAACTCAAATTGGGCATTATACACAGAACAATTTTTACTGCTTCAAGTAATTACATGATATGCATATAAATCAAAATGATATTCAAGGAAGAAACTAAAAAGGGAAAATGTCTACTGATTAAAGTATTGTTGCACCTTTATTTCCTACCTATTATCTTATATACAACAATATTAGCAATACTAATTAATTTGAAATGCCAAGTTCCCAAATTGAAGCACAGTTCACTTTTCTTTTGAATAATAAACTATATGCAACTAAAATGCTGCAATATAAATAGACTGCTTTTTTATCTTGCTTGCATATTATCACTCTTTTATATACAATGAAGAAGAACAAAGAAAAATGCAATTTCTCTTTCACCACTCCCTCTTTAAAGGGGTTATACATGAGGTCTTTAATTTCAGTCCCCATGGTCATAATATCAAAGAAGCCTAACTCCCCTTAATGACAACAGATAACAAGCCTGAAGAATTTCATTAAGAAAGGAGTTATCTGTAGTATGACATCAAAATCACTTTGAAATTGCTTCATTTGGCCCTCACAGTAATTAGTTTACAACCTGGAAAGTCATACATCAAACTTTACGTACATGCTCCAAGAATTTTTTAAGCATTTTTTCTTGAACAGAGTGCACATTACAAATGCATGCATGTCATACACAAGTAAATATGTCTATAAATACTAAAATACTTACAGCTGTAGGAGTATATATCCAAAGGGCCGGATTGAATAAGATGTGATCAAGAAGTTGTTTCAGCAGTAATTCACTATTGCTGTTGTTCACTGTCACCAAATATTTTGTAAGGTTCAGAAATGAGAGAAGCACTTCTTCAGTTATGTGATCCCTTGACGCCTAGGACAGAACCATATAAATGTCATCAAACATAAAACATATTTTAAAACTACTAAAGAGCTATATTGTGTGAATGAAAAGTAAAACTACACTTTTATCTAAAGCAGAATATTTTCAACACAAAATTATATGCTGGATTTATATATGCAGAAAACAACTGAGAAAATAAACAATTTTTACACAAAAAATTAATAACTTTAATTCTATACTTTAGCAAAAAAATTGATATGTCTTATATAAATTTTGCAATTAATTCAAAATTTTTCTTTAAATGCAAAATAACCATTGATTAAAAGCTTGGCTAGAGGCTAACACAACACTCAAAATTAAGTAATTCCAAATTTTGATTTTACTTTAACAATTAAACAGTTCTCCCATTCAAACTACAATGATTTACATGTGCACAGTTAAAAGAGTAAATAAATAAATAATTAGATAAAAATTAAAATTAATTTAAATAGTAGGAACATTTAAATAGTTAGAAGGATAAGGTATACTTTATTCTTTCTTACAACTGACAAGAACAGTGTTACTAGTGAAAGCAAGGGAACAAATGGGACAAATAGAAGAAAATTATTCTCTTTGTTCTTTTATACAAATAAAATACTGAAAGGTATCTTTAATATAAAAATAGTAGAAAATACTCCACAATACGAAATATTTCTTTAAATTTTTAAATTATATTTAAAAAATTATTTATTTAATTTCTAATACAAGTAAATGTCATTTCTTTAAAATTTAGGAAATGAATCTTTAACTTTCAAAACTATTTACTTATTATGAATATATTGAGAATAAATATTGAAAAAACTTTTTTCATATATATTTGAAGAAATAAGTCATTTTGAGATTAGAAATTTGTAGAAAGTACAATTTGGTTTTCTGGATATTAATTATAATATTCCAACATAAAGACATGCTGTTTGAATCATTTTAATATTTTGTATTTTGTTTTGTTGTTTATCCTTGAACTCAATGTCTTACATTTTACACTGTTATGTTTTATGCTCAGTGTGCTATGTTTTGTTTTGTAGTATAATTTAGTTGCATTTTTGTGGCAACACTTTTTTGTAGTTTAAAAGAGAATTTTGCGAGTGATGGCCGCACGTTGCTGCTGGCATTATGATTATTAAAATAAGTTTAAAGACAAATGTTATTGTCTACGTTTTGTGTTTGTGTTATTGGTCCGCATCGACACATGCAAATATGCTAAAACTTTTTAAGGGCTTACTTTCTGTAATAAATAGCTGATGACCAGGAATGCTTTGTTTTGGATCATATGCTGCTGGACGGTTGGAGAATTCTCAACCAAATCACACACAAAGCCAATCAATGTAGCACTATAAAAAACAACAGAAAATTATTCATAAACATGACATTGCACTGTTCTACTAATAAAAATAATGATAATAAAATGCTACTTTTCCCAAAATACATAACAAGACCTTTCAGTAACATAAGCTAGCATTAAGTTTTGGAGCATAATACCTAAATTATTTTCTCATATGCTTTTTTTGCAATACAACCCTGACTCTACTCTGTTGGAATTTGATTGATAAGTAATACTGTTGTGTTCAGTTTGCAGTGAGAATAGGCTATAACTCCAATATATTTTCTCGTTTATTTTTTGCATTTTCTCCCTGAACTATTACTTTAAATTATATTTGAAATTATTAGTAAAGACAATAATGACAATAAGACAACAATTATAATTATTACCATGTGATGCTCGGTCACAGAAAATAAATGTCCACAATCAATGTCATTTGAATTCAACTCAGGTAGCAAAAATGTACTAAATTTATTATGACTTTGGGCAGAAGAAAAACTAATGTTTCTATTCCATGAAAGCCACATTTATTTCATTTTTTTAACTGATATTTAATATGTAATCGTTATTTTTTAACAATACATGGTGGTACTTGTCTTTCTCATGTATGTTATATGAGCATAAAACCGACTATTTTATTCCAATATAATCTATACAGGCCATTCCAGATAATAGTGGCCTCTGTTAGACAAATACATGACAAGAAAGATAAGAAAAGGCACAAAGTTTGATGTTAAGTATACTGTTTAACCAGCTATAATTATTACACTTCTATTCAGCCTGCTGGTGTATTTATATAACAATACTCTACTGACCTATATCACAAAATATCTGCAAAATACAGGGAAACTCAATGCTACCTAATTGTAATAGAAAAACTTTTAGAAAATAAATTTATGACACCAAAGATGAAAAACTTTTACATAAATAATACTCATTAATAAAAAACTAACAACATTTTATCTTTTAACTATCCTTTAAACACAGTCAGCATTACAAATAAATAAGTGGCATCACTTGGTTGTTGTATTCATAAATGTTTTTTACTTGTTCTTTTTACTTTTGATTGTAAGTTGATTGAAATAAATACTTGTGTAGAAATTACTGTCTACTAACTAAATAAAACACACTGATTTCCTGTGACAAATTGAGCACAGATTAATAGAGTGTTAACATAAAGGCAAAAATATATGATTGTTGAAATTCAGAATTTGCAAGTCATGCACTTATGTTTTTACCAATAGCAGTGACATTGAGTAAGTCTGTATACACAATACAGAACAGTGATATACATGTTTGGCAGTCAAATGATTAAATAAATCTAGCTGCAATATTAGAACATGCATTTAGTAAATTTATAAATATTATACCAACAGTTTTCTACTAAAAATGGGAAATACAAATGTTATAGATTTGTAATAATAATGTTTTATAATTCTCTATTAAAAATATTTATTTTAAAAAGCAAATAATATATAAATTAAAAATTATTATAATGTTAGCATGTAAAAACAACAGCCATATTATAAAACCCATACTAAAAATAAAAGAAAAAAAGCGTTTACAGTAATTTAAAACCATTTGCAGAGTTTAGGATTCCTACACATATTAAAATATTTTAAATGGAAGTTCCATAAATTAATTCCTTACTGTTATGCTCAAAAGAATAAATGCCTTTACATCATTTGATCTTAATCTAGTTTAAAAGGGTAGATTGCATGAAACGAAAAATTTTTTGAAAATGTGCACAATTACTTAGTGAGCTTATATTAGCTAACTTAAATACATACCATGTCGTAGGCTTCTTGTCTTGGTTCTTTGACAAAGTTAAACCAGATGGAATGTCCAATTGCCCAAGCAATGGAAATAGTACCTTTTAAAAGAAAAAAAATATGATGATTCTGCTGAAGATATCAACAAATTTATTAAATTTGTAATGATATATTTTCTCTTCTTTACTTTCATAACTTTTTCTAAATATTCTCTTAAACTAATTTAAGCTCAATCTAATAACAAAGTATACAAACACACATATATGTGTGTGTATTTATATTTATGTATATATATAAATAAATAATTACTGTATGTTTATAAAGAATATTTATAAAAGTGCGACTTCCCAAATATTAAAAATTTTGGCAATAAAACAGGAAAAAAAAGGCATGTTTTTTTTATTTAGATTATTTGAAAATATTTAGCAAGAATCAAATGAAAATGTATGTAGTTAATGGAAATCATTAATATTATTTCAGCAACATTATTTCAGACTAGAACTATTTTACCTGTATTCCTCCAATAGAGTTCAACGTACTGTGGATGGAATGAGTAGTTATGGCTTTGACATCCTGAAAATGTAAAGAACAAAATACAGATGTTTATACAAGCTAATAACAAAATGTTTTAAAATAAATAATGTATTTTCATTAAAATATAAAAAGTATCTTAATTAAACAAATTAAGTTTATAAATAGTATCTCTAATGTAACAGCCTAAAGACCAGAGTAATAAAGGACAAAATAAAAACATATATATATATATATATATATAATATAAAACTTTTAGAAATTTTAAAACCAACATTTACAATTGTACTTAGAACAACCTTGAATAAATGCTACCTACTAAAACAAATCTGCAAATACCAGGATCCAAGATAATTTTATTTAAATAAGGATTGTATTTAACATGAAAAAATAAAATACTGGTACGAATAATATAAGACTAGCTTTAACAAATAAACTAAAAATGAGCTTAAAGATGATTTATTTTACAAATTTTTAGAATATGTACTAAACACAGCTGGTAGCAGAGAAAAAACTTATGAAGCAAAATCATCAAGATTTTACAAGTATGAGAGTTTTAAGTTAGGTTTTAAAAATCTAAAAAGTCAAGAATTAAGTAACATGACTAACTTTAAATTAAATAAAACTACTTTATAAAATAAAATTATAAAAATGCAGTGATAGAATAAAGTATTTTTTCTTTTTCTCATAATATAGTATTTTTATGAAAGTAAGGCACTCATTACTGAAGCAATGTAATATTTTTGTGACAAATGTCAATATTCAAGCTATTTTTAATCGCAATTAACTAAGATACCTTTAAAAGAAAAGTTGTAAGATTAAACTTATATTAATGCTAAATATATAGTGCAGTATAAAAGAATTTTCAAACCAGAATTGGCGAATAAGCCTTTACAGAAAATGAAAAAAAATAGACATACATAAAAATTTATAATTGTTCCTTAGGAGGATAATACAAAAATAGAGAAAAACTGAAACAATAATTAGAATTACAAATTTTATTTAATGGTTTTGTACTGTTGTGTACAGTTCTCAATTTAATACACAGAAAAACCTTAATTTATCATTCTTGCATCAATTATTTAGGTCCAAATTTTTCCCAATAGAACCAATACTATTTTTTCCCATAGTCATTATTCCTAGAATCTTTGTATTTATTATCAAAAGATTTTTGTACTGCTAATTGTCTTTCACAAAGTATAATTTTGGAGAAATCTAGAACTGTGAAAAGAATTTTTTTTTCTGTCTTGATAAGATTCTTTCAAGGTCCTGAGGATAGCAAAAAAATTTCTGCTATTCACAGTCTTACATAGTCAACATAGAGGGTTTAAAAATCAGATGTGACAGCTACTAAAACGAGAAGAGTAGGAAAAGAATCATCATGGAATCATCATCATCATCCAGATGAATAACCATGGAATCATGATGGAATAATCATCATCATCTTGTTCTCATGTATCAGTAGGTAAGGACATGGTAAGGACAAAATATGATTTTGAGACCTTGCCATTGCCTTTCTGAAGTTAAATTTGTGGTAGACTACGTGAAATATACTTATTGATGATGCTAGCTTAAAAAACAAGCTTAAAATAATCACTCTTTAGGTAGGGTTGGAAAAATTCGCAACCTCCATTGGTTGGGTATCCTTATTCAGACATTAGAATGGACTTTTAAAACAGGTAACAATTACAAAATGTAAAATATCCTTTTAACATAGAATTATACTTTATAAAAATGTTCAGTACTTCAAAATAGTGCTGTAAATAATTTATTTATAAGCATACATTTTAAATAATTTCCAAATTCATTTCCTACTCCCATCATTTCTCATCTCCATTCCCTTAAAAACAATTAATCAAGATTTTACTGTCCATTACTTCCCTATACACAAAAAGGCTGATAATGCTTATAATGGACTTTTTTTAGGTAAAAACATTAGTGAATGCTCATATATGTATAAAACAAAACGAAATTCTTACTTGTAACATCAGTGCATGAGGTGTATGGACAAAAAAGGAAATATTTCCTTTTGGTGCTGCTTGCAAACATAGTTGACTATCTGTAGCTACAGGATTATACATAAAGACTATGGCACTTGAAAGTTTACCATCATACAGTACCTAAAATTATATGTTAATATATGTCAAATAAGGATAATTAAAGTAATAGAGAAAACCTGATATTTATCAAAGGAAAAGAATAACATGATGAACATAAGACAGTTACTCTGTTAAGAAACATGAAAGATTTTCATAAGGAACAACATTAAATTAAATTCATATTAACTATTATAATTTGTAAAGTGTTTGTACAAGATAACATTTTATAGACCTAAAAGAAAATCTTTTACATATGTCTACAATTATAAAATAGCATGATAAAAAATAAGTTTCCCAAATCATATTAATCACTGAATGAAAGCAATTGTAAGTTATATGACTGTAAAAATCCTTATATCAGGATCAGCTTTAGTATAATAAATTTCAGACAGAATCACAGATAATATTCTTACAGAGTTATATATGTTTTAAAAATTTGATAAATATTAATTAAATTATAATTACCCTCTTCAAATTTTCAGGGAGAGATGAACTGGCTTCACCTTCAAATCTAAACTGGCTCTGAAATTTAAAACAAATAAAATTAAAAATTATATTTCAAATACACAAAGTAACTATTAATAAATTAAGAAAACACAGTGCTACACTTTTTATTCTTGTTGCTTAAATCATTTTGAATTGCTTTGAACATTCATACTACCAGTACAATTCAAAACAACAAAACCACAGCACCAAAAGGTAGCACTGTACCTATTATGACAATCATACAAACACAATACAACAAAGAACAAATAATAGTAGTAAACCAAATGATACTTTTTTCCATTCTTTTTTTATTATTAAATACAGATTTTTTTAAAAGTTCCAAGTATAATAATCTATAAATATAATAAAAACATAAGCAATTTTTTAGAAATTTCTATTTCTGACAATAATAGCTGTTTTTCATTTAACCCTTTGAATTCATACATCAATATACAGTCATATACAAACAAGTGCAAAGGGTTAATACAGTTATTATCTATAAAAACAATAAACAGTTTATATAACAATACTTAATGATTGCTAATATGCACAATTATATTTTTCAAACAGCATTACTCTTTCTATTAGTAATTACATAATATTTGAAATTGCACAATAGAAGAAACATTCACTGATGTAAAAAACAGAAAAATAATAATAAATAAAACAAAATAATAAAATAAGAATGAATGCTACATATCTTATAATAAATCACTTGCAATCTAATTTTTTTTAAAGAGAAGGTATATAAAAAGATTATAAAATCAATGAACAAATTAACATGGTTGCTTTTCCTTATACAGGGTATCCGCCAAAATAAAAATTTTCAAATCCATGACTTTCCATGATTTTAGCAGATCATTTTCCATGACTTTAAAAATATTTTGTCAAGGTATATATGAATAAAACTTTTGATGTACATACAAATAAAATTCATGTTTTAACAGAAATTACAAGAACTTATGATAAAAAATCTTTATAAATGTTTATAAACTCATATATATATTATATATATATATAAAATTATATTATATATATATATATACATATATATATATATATATATATATATATTGTATATATATAATTAATATATACATAGCAATTTTGAATATATAAAAATTCCAATATATATTATAAAACATATATATAAAAACATAATAAATATAAATATATAATATAAAATAAATTATATATTTTGTACATATCTTAATAATATTTCTATAATTTAAGATATATATAAAAACCAGATAATATAAATATAAACAAATTAATTATATTATTATATTCCTTATATACAAATTTTCAATCAATATTATAATAATATACATATACCAAATATACTTTAGCATAATATAATAATAAATTTTTAACATTTCTAAATAAATCTAAAATAGTAAAATAAAAAAATTTATTTACTGAAACTCCTAGAAAAACATTAACATTCTGAAAAAAAAAAAAAAACAATTCAAAAAAAAAACATTTATAATATTAATTACAGATTATTATATTTGTTACATTTTTATCACATAATTGATATTGTACTTTGCAATTTAAAACTACTTTTTCCAGTACAAATTCTTTTAAATTTTAAGTGGTCATATAAACTGTCAAATATTAATTAAATTAAATCAAAAATAATTATTAATTATAATAAAATTTGTAATAATTCAATAAATTTAATTTTTAATAATGTAGTAATTAAAAGAAGTGCCCTTTTTCTGTTTATGTTTAAATTCAATATATTTCTTTTCTAAAACCATATAAATAACTTTTATAGGCATTTGCAGGGTTAATTAATAAGGAATTACTTTTATATTATGTAAATTTATTATATTAGGCGTTCCCCTCTTCACCAGATATTTGCATTGATTGTGTTTCCTAATATTTTGATCAAGAATCTTATGATATCTGTAAATCTAGTAATTAAATCTAGCATTTAAAAATTAAAATAAAACGTTCCTATCTCCGATACTCCATACGCGACGCTGGTCTCTCAATATCAACTGGAGATTATCGCGTCCCCCCACCCCCAAAACATCGTTTTCTGTTTTTTTTTAAATGAAACTCGTCTGGGGGCTGGGATTTTAATACAAAACCCGGGTTTTTTTACAACCCTGATCAGATTCTCGGAAACGAATGTGGAGGGGAGGGGTTCCTAGCTGACTGAATGAATATACGGGTGAGAAAGAAGCCTACCCTGGTCTTGCCTCATTAACACACGAGAAAAAAAAAACAGATGACTGATCGAATCATACTGCTGCGATAGAAGTATTCAACCCTTCCGGTGCAGTGTACTCTGTCCTAATGAGTGTGTTTTTCTACGCTCTTATCTTCAACGGTTTCACTTCTCACAACGAAATATACACACGATCACCAGCTTGGACAAGGACATTCCAATATCATCCCCTTTCCTCCCACTCCTTTGTCACATTACAGGCTGATGCGTACTTTTTTCTTCTCAACCATCGGCAGCATGATAGCACATCAGAATACTAGCTCCTCCTGGTCACCCCATAACAATTGTTTCGCCATGCAGTTAAGGCACCGTAATATGTCACATGTATACAAATAGATGAATGGGAGTCCTGCGCTATGGTTAAAAGGGAGAAGTATGCAGCCGCTTCCGTTCAGAAAGAAAATTACTTGCAGAGGCATTTTTTTATTTTTTTTTAATTGGTAGCTTTACGGATCCATGACTTTCCAGGACTTTTACTCATTTTACTTAGAAAATCATGACTTTCCATGACAAAATTAATCCATTGTCTAAATCCATGATTTTCCATGACTTTCCAGGTGTGCGGAAACCCTGCTTATATTTTCAATAACACATTTACAAAGATAGTATTCAAGAACACCAGTTTTGCATTTATATCCATACTTAAGATAAAAGTATTTTTCACCAGTTTCAATTATAAAATAGTAAAAAGTGAAAAGAGAGGAGAGTTACAATGTTAGCAGGGTTGATAAAAATTCACAATTAAAAAAAAGAGAGAGAGAGAGAGAGAAAATTGGATTTTTTGATTTAAATCAGATTTTTTTTTTTATTTAAATAGGATTTTTGAAATTTAAATATATTTAAGTATAATATTTGATACAAGCAAATTAAATTGTTCAAGTTAGATGTCTAAATCAATTAATTCTTTTTTATATATAATAAAAAATACATATAACTAAAATAAATATATATAATATATAAGAATAATTCATAAATCAGTAGAAAATAATTACTTGCAATATAGGGTTTTTTGCTTGTTTTAATTATCTATATCATAATTTAAATAAAGGATGCTTCATGTTAATTTATACATTTCACTCTTCAACCGTAGAATTATTAGAAAGAGGAGGGTAGACTGAGGGCTAAGTAATCAGAATAATTTTTATTTTTTATGAAAATTTTACAACCCACTTTTTATTTTGTGACAGTGGTTAAATGATTTATAAATAAAAAGTTTAGCTGCTTTGTCGTTTCAGAATTCCAGAATTAGTCGCAGGTTCATAAAAATAAATAAATAAATAAAAGCAGGGGGGATAATACTTATTATATTTTTGGGTGCATTTGTTTTTATTTTTTAGAGGCACTTAATATTTAAAAAGTCAGAGCATTCTTTTCAAGGTATGATAATGAAATTTTTACTGTGCCAGTAACTTTTTAATACAAAAGACGAAAACAACATTTGACTGAGAGATAAGAAACAGATAGGGGAGAAGAAATGAATAGCAGGTAGGGTGCTATTTTAATAATACAAGGACAGGCAGGGTGCAGCAGCCTCCTGAAACCATCTGGGAGCAACTCTGGGTTGTCAATATTTCCTTATTGTGCTTATTACTAACAGCTTTCTTTTAAAAATTCAATCTTTAAAAATTGATTTAAATCAATGATTTTAAAAAAAATAAATCAACTGATTTAAATCATGATTTAAATTGGGCTGATTTAAATCACTCAACTCTGATTGTTAGACACATACAAACATAACATAAGATAAATGGTATTTTATTAATGACAAAAGCATTACCTGATAACCTGGACCTAATCTATGGATGGCACAAATTTGGTGTGTAGTTAAAGCTTCACTAAACAAGTACATAGCAGACATTTGACCACAAAATACATGCTCTTCCTCCAATTCTGGAGCAGCACCAATGTAACATTTATCAAAAGGCTAGAGAGATGACAAAATATATTTTATAGATTTTTTTTAAATGCAAAACAAATATTAACTAAATAAAAATAAAAGCTAATTGTTACAATTTTGTTAAACTTCTATAAAAAAAATTATCAAATAACTCTAATAGCTGTCTTTTTAATATCCTTTATAATTTCTGAACATTTACCATAGTGACTGAAAATTATATCACCGACATCAAACAATAAATTTCAAAACAATATATTATGGAAATATATGTTTTTTTTTATCGTAGCAACATTCTATAATAATACTTTTTTCATCTATACTTAAAATGCACTCTTTAGTGTCTCTTGAAAATTTTTCTTCGATTTCTATTAATTTGTTAGTAACCCCCATACTGCTTGAAGTTATCACAGCTTCAATTTAGTTTTGGTAACTAAACTTTTACTGCATCTACTGGCTTTGTGCAAGATCTTTCATAACATTTCTACTTGGCTAGCAATTTTCACCACCAAATTGAACATGAGCAATCTTTACTGAGATGCTCACAGGGCATTTCTAGATCTCACAACAGGATAAACTACTGTTTGATCTCCCCTCTGACTTTCTGTGTTTTTTTTTTTTTCTATCTGTCCCTGCCATGTACTGCCAAATTCCAGATATGTATGATATGATTATTATTATATACACACTCCCATTCAAAATAAGAGAATTTGCATAAATTGTGTAATTTCATGAAAAATGAAATTATACAAAATATGTCGATTCTCTTAATTTTGATGAAAATGTAAAACCACTGCTTCAAGAAAAGGGTGCAAATTTTATACATTGAATATATAAGCATACATATGTATACGAGAACAGGCTTTGTAAGTGCATGTGACAAAACATACATTTCATTCGCTAGCATAGCTTGCCAAATTTTTTAGGGATTTTTTGGAGCAATGAGATTAATTCAAATTCTAGCAGTAAAATTAGTACCCATTAATGTTTAGGTAATGGAATGAGGTGGTAAATTGTGGGGAGACTAGAAGAGTTCCAGATTTGTAGAGAATTCAATTTAATGCTAAGTATTTTATGTAACTTATGGAAACAGTTCCAGGATACTAAATCCATTGAGAGAAAGCCAAAGTAAAAAATTGTGCAAGTGACAACAGTTCTTGAAGCAAGAGATCATGCATTTTAAGAAACTAACTTTCTTGAATCTTGCTCCCAAGACAAGTTACTTTAGGACTATCTGTCATATACATTAAACTGATACAAAATTTGTAAAAATTAATTTTAAACTAAAAAATACAATATCATTAAAAATGTAAAGACCTTTTTAGACCCGCATATTTAAGTTTATATATTATTAATAAACATAAAAATAATTAAAAATGGTAAAGCTGAAATTATTTTTCTTGCATTTTCACTTCTTAATAAAGTCCTCTAATATCACTTTTTATCAGTCCATTTATTAATAACAAATGCAGCCATGAAACAATCTTTGAAAATGATAGAACCTGTAAAATCCTGAAAGATATTTAATTTGTTTCCCCAAACTATTGTGATTTAAGTGACACGAAGCTGTATTTCTTAACCCAAAAGAGCACTATACAAGTTAGAGAAGTGCATAACTGAAATTTACATAACTGAGAGAAATTTAACATTTTCCACAGTGCTCAGAAAAAAAGAGACTGAGTCTCATAAGTGAGAGGTCATTGTGAATATATGCATACACACACAAATAAAGACTGTAAAAATTCATAAATTTCACTAACTACTATAAATTCTATTTGTTTCCCAAACTATGTCATTTAAGTGAGCAACTGTACTTTTAAAAAGAACACTATACAAGTTAGAGAAGTTATAACTAGTCACATAACTGACAGAAATTTAACAAATTTTACAAGACTTTATTTGATAAGAAAAAAAGAGACTGAGTCTCATAAGTGAGAGGTCATTGTGAATATATGCATACACACACAAATAAAGACTGTAAAAATTCATAAATTTCACTAACTACTATAAATTCTATCCAGCAATACTACAAATGCTAATACACTTTACTAAACAGAATTTTTTAAAACTTTTACATAATCATTTAACACTTTCAGCATGAATTCTTAGATATATTTTAAAAGCAACAAAATTCCTTCTACTTCCTACACTAAAAAGAAAAGAAAAAAAACGCATACTCACCTCATTGTTGTTAACAAGCCAACTCATTTCAGTAGTAGAAGCCAACTGTCCATTTACAAAGCATTTTATTTCACTTTTACTCCACCGGTTGTAAATATACACAATAGCAATCATGTACCACTGAAATAAATAAAAGGCTCAATTACTGTTCCTCTATAATTAAATATTTAAAAAATTACATAAATTCTTATCTATAAAATTATATAAGGTAACTGAAATATGTACCTTTCGTGGTTGAAACTCATACTTCACACAGTGCTGGTAACCTTTACCTTTAACTTTCATTGAAGTAAACACTAAACAATTACCTACAAAATGTGCTGAGTAACCAACGCCTTTAGATGTACGAAAACTGAAAAGAAAGACATATAATAAGTAAAGTATAAACCTTTTATAAATTGAAAATTAAAACTATTGTTGCAATCATATCTTAATCCTCCTGATGATTAAATATGCATAACATTGAATCCTAAGGTTTGTTATTGTTTCTGATGCCACTTGGACAAACCAAGCCCAATTAAGCCATAGCTACTTGTATTAAGGTAAAGAGGTGCGCCTTTCATTTTAATTGAGCACCGTTAAGGTGAAAGAATGACTTTGCTCAAGTAGGTCTTCATAATTTAGAAACAGTGACCAAGCAGAAAACCCATAAACGTTGAATCCTAAATATATTTTTTCCTACTTATCTTTAATAAGGACAGTAAGGAGGAATTTTTTTAAAATTATGTACTTTTTGTAAACTAATAAACACATTTTTAAACAAGGACAATAAGGAGGCATGTTTTATAAATTATGCACTTTTTGTAAATTAATAAACACAGCATTTCATAAACAAGCTTTTTAAAGAATGATAAATAAAAATAAACATACTTTAAAAGGTAACTGATTTTATAATGCATGCTAGGTTTGCCAAATTGGTCTGCATCAGAATTCACAAGATTTACAATTTAAACAAATATTGCATTTATTGTGGTAAAAATAAGACAGCAGACTTGATCTGATTATTTAGAATAGTTAAAAAAAAGCAAGTACAGAGTTTGGTTGAAGTCTTGTGGGGGAAGAAAATTAAATTTCTACAGAAAATGATCCTAGCACTAATTAGCAGAGAGAAAATTTCCAAAAGATATGAATAAGGAAGACTACTCTGAAAATGTAGATGAAGAAGTAGTGCAACATAGATTTGTGAAGGTTAATAAATGTTAAGAAATTTTAAGTGCCAATATTATTGTGTCACTTGTGGTTCAGAAGAAACAAGGAATTTCGAAGATTGTCCTGAAAGTGATGAAGAAAATCTTTTAACTCATCAAAAATTAAGTTACAGTGATGCTTTTAGTTCACACTGAAGTGTTACTTAATTACTCAAAACAAAGAGATGAAAACATACTTGTAACAACGAATGCTGAAAAATTTGCATTTAAAAATTTCTCAAACAGTAAATGAAAATTGATTTCTATTATTTCATTTTTTACAAAAAACAGTGAAGTAAACTTTAAAAATCTAAATAACATTGAAATTTATGTTTATTCTGTTCTTTTGTATTAACTAAATTATTAATACCCTATTATATAATAATTTTACATTTTCTAATAATTTTTACATTGAAGGAAATTTTATCAAAATTTGCACACATTCAATTATGATATTTGCTTATCCGGAATGAAGTATTTCCCAACTGTCTTAATTGAGAATCTACTATATTATTCAATTTATTTATTCATTATTATTATTATTAATACAAATATTTTACTTTTGTATTGTTGATTTATGAATAACAACAATAATAATAATAATAATTGTTAGGATTACTTGGACTTAACCAGTGGTTAAGTATTGGCCTGTTAATTATATCCAATTTTCGACGCTTTGATATTGTAAACGGTCTTTAACGGTGCTAGTCATCATTTGTAATGATCTTTTTTATTTGAAATCTTGCTGATTATTTCACGAAAGCAGTAACTAAACTGCAACTAAAGAAATTTATGAGCTGTGTGTTCAGTGTTTAAACATGAAATTTTTGCATATGTTAAATTTTATAAAAAATGTTTCTTTTACTTTGTATTTAAGATATTTATAGACATATGTAGGGAGATTTTTGTTAATGTACTGTGTGTATATATACTTGTTATCTTGTTTTACTTAGAATAAGAAATGTAGTTTCATTTTCTTGATAAGATGTGTTATAAAGATATTGTATAATGTTTATAAAGTTTTGTCATTAGTGTTTAAAAAAATTTTTTTTGGGAATAGATCAGGTTTTCTCCACATTCTGATACAATAAGTTATACTGTGTTTTATAACCTGCTGTAAATGTGTGAATTAGTTTTTTGAACTTAAACTTTCAGTACAGTTTTCACTTGTATGTTAATGTTTTTTTTTTTTTTAATGTTATTATGGTTACTTTGAAGTCTTGACCAGGATTGAGTATATGAATACAACTTATTTTTGAATGAATAAAAGACTGTTTATCTTTACTATTATAACTTTAATTTTTTTATGTCTAAAATTGTATAGGCGGGCCACTTGTTAGGATTACTTGGACTTAACCAGCGGTTCAGTATTGGTCTGTTAATTATATCCAATTTTCGACGCTTTGATATTGTAAACGGTCTTTAACGGTATTAGTCCTCATTTGTAATGATCTTTTTTATTTAGTTACTGTGTGTATTTTAAGTTTTTTTGTATTTAATTTTCAACTTTTTGCAAATTTACGTGTATCTGGTCAGCCCAGTCGTATTTAAACAATAATTGTAGTTTCTGTGGGCTGACTCTGACGGTTGATTTTGATTCCCTGTGTGGGTTTCATGATAGTCTTATTTTATTGCTCGTGGAGCAATGTGTAATGTTATTTTTTAAGGCATGTTAAATAAACGGCATGTTTTTTTAATGGTTTCTCTCTTCACTTACCATACTTGCCACTCTGCATTAAATGCCATATGAGACTGACAATAATAAACTATAATAATATATTATTTTTGATTTTTTCCTAAGTGTGAATGAATTCAACAAATAAATTTTATGATTTCTTGGCAGGGTTTGGGTTTTGGGTTTGGTTTGGAGTGCTACGGTCTACTTTTTTGCAACACTAGGGCTAAAGAGACAGGGACCTACAGCTTAAGGCTGATTCCGAATGGCTACGAACATCCATCCCAGAGTGGGATTGGAACCCACGAACTCCGGTACCGAAGGCCAGCGCACTAACCAATCGGCCGTCGTTCGGCTTTCTTGGCAGGAAAGGGAGAAATTTCCTTATATTTATACTACATGCCTCCAAAAAATATAGCAAATACAAAAATAAAACTACTGTTAGATAATTCATTCAGGAATTCACAGTAGAAGTAAGTTTAGATATTTCCTAAAATATATTTTTGCTACTGAAATATATATACAATGATACATAAACATAGTAAAGAGTAACCATACGCAACAGTAAAGCCATAGTATATAATAAAAATGTCTTATTAAAATCACTTCACACTTTTAAACAGAATCTAATTTTTTAAAGTTTTTTATATTTAAACAGCAATTTTCATTTGTAAACAGCAATATGCTTCACAAAACATTCATAAAGTATGGAATAGAAAAATATTCTTAAATACTTACCAAAACAGATATGGTTTTTCCCTTTCTATATTTACACTATTAATTGGATCTAACCTAAACCATGTGCTAAAAGTCCAACCATTTTGATACGGCCACCTGGCTAATGGTGGCAAAGCTATAGCCTGTAAACAAACAAAAATATTAATATGCATACTAAACATTTTATATAAATAACTCCATTCATTAGCTTATGACATTACTTGAATAAAATATAGTAGAGTATAAAAAATATAGAAAGATGTAAAATAAAGAAAGATGTATAAAGAAAGATGTAAATAAAAATCTGAATAAAGTACCTAAAGTTTTCAAATGACTATCTCAATACTAAAATATAAAAGCTAAAAAATTTTTAAACTTTACAGTGAAATATTTCCTGAATCCTTTATATCTCAATAAGCTTAAATATAAAAAAAAAAAAACCAAGAATGTTAAAATACATCATTATGAGCCCATAAAAATTTTTTTCAAAAAATTTGAAACAGTAAAAATTTATGGGCAAAATAAAAAATGCATTTTTAACAAACAAAACACTGTATATTTCTTACAAAAATTCTAGTATTTAATAATATCATAAAATTAACTTTACATAATAAATTTGAAATTATCTTTGTAAGAAATCTACTTCTACTGTCTTTATAACTTTCTTATTTAGAAAATTCAGTTTATTTCAGTAAAAATCTTGTTCATTTGGTTAAATGATAATTCAAATTGATGTGAAAATGAAATTTAGTATTGTCATTTAGCACAGACTTTAAAAGCAAATTATGTTAATTATAATGTTAGAAGACAGCAACAATCAACAGAACCCTTTTAAGCTCACTATGTAAATGATATGAATTTTTCTAAAGCTGCAACATAGTGATACTAAGAATCAAATTATACTAAATATTCAAAATATATTTTAACATCATTTAAACTTCAAAATATTCAAGATTTAAAAATTTGTTTATGAAAGATTAAATACTTACTGCACCCTTTTTACCAGAAAAGCTAAAGAATGTGTCAGGACCATGCCTTTGTGGTAACTGTCTTAATACTGATAATAGTTTTACTGAATGTCGAGGCTATATTTAAAGAAAACAAAACATTCTTATTAAGAAATATCAATTTTCATATTTTTCATTACATATAAGAAGTTATGCACTAGAAAGAATAAGTATTTTTAGAACAAAATACATTAAATAATTACTTTTATTTTCAAATACTCTAATTATTTAAAGCATATACAGTCAAATCTGTCTATCTTGAATCTCTTGGGAGTAAAAAAAAAAAAAAATCCGAGATGAACAGGTTTCGAGATACACAGGTTTTATGAAAATAGACTAAGAAAATTTCTTTACGCAATACAAAAGATTGAAAATTTGAAGTACTTTTAGTTTTATTTACATGCACAGCTCTCTTTTATTGTTTTGCAACCGTTTTCAAAGTTCTTTTGTACGATATCTTTGTTTTTCACGATAGTAAAATAGTACTGGGTGGAATATCAAATTTAGCGGCGACTACGCTTTTCTTCATAGAAGGGTTTTCTTTCAAAAATGACAGAATTTCCATTTTTTTCGATGGTTAAAACATTCAATTTTCTTTTAACACCTGTCATTTTTAGCTCTAAAATTGAGACAGCAAGTTGCGAGATGATACTTTAGTCATTAGCCTATAGACTGGGAACCAGTTCTATTTCCAAAAAGAAATTTCTCCCGTCTCCTATTTCCCCCTCCTCAAGCCCGATCCCTTATTATTCCATAGCAGAGAACCCGATTTTAGTACAATTCTCACCGAGTCCCTGACCAAATAATCCTCCAAGAGAAAAAACTAGAAGTCTATTTCCTGGAAATGGGAACTTGTGAGGTTGTCAACGCAATAGGGCTCACAGTGTTCTTACGAAAATTCAAGATAGACAGGTTTGGGATAAAATAATTTGAGATAGGTTTGGAAAACACATTAAATTTTTATTGAAAAAGTAGGGAAATTGAAAAAATTCGACATAGACAGGTTTTCGAGATAAGCAGGTTTCAAGATAGACAGGTTTGACTGTATATATAAAAGTTATACAAACTATGAAAATCACAAGTAGAACAACAGTTGAACTGCCCAAAATAATATAACACTGGCCATATACAGTTAAATTAAGTATCACCATTCATTAGGATAAGCTGGTGCTATAACATATTTGGCAGTATATAAAAGTATGATTCTATATTAATTTAAAAAATATAATTTAATCTCATACTTTTTAGATTACAAACAGGAGAAAATTAGTATATTCACAAATTAGTAAATACATGTTAGAAATTTAATCTTTTTTTTTTCATAGAATTTATAATACTGAGAATATGAGATTTCATTTCTGTAATACTTTTTCAACATCATTTTCTTTAATTACGAATCTATTCATTTTTATTTTATCAGTAATGTCTAAAATTTTGCATTGTCCATAAATCAATTTCATCTATTCTAACTCCTATTTTATACCTTGAAATATTGCAATACAGTTGTTTACGTGGTTATATTTGGTTGTTACAAAAGGATGCAATCAGGAACCAATTTACAAGAAAGGGAGCCCTGAGCACAAATGGAAATTGGGTCTCTATAGATTTAAAACAGCAATGTATTGATAACTTTTAAAAATTAATGTCAGTTTATAACATTATAACATTTAATCTTAGTTCATATTCAAAGGAAATATATTTTTAAAATAGGCAGGAATATATTTTTAAAAATAAAGGTTTCCTACACAAAAATTTTAACAAAAATAGCAAAGTGTATTTGCTTTAACACTAGATTTACGGGCCAAGCCAATTTGACTCATTAAAAATTTGATCTATATATATATATATATATATATATATATATATATATATATATATATATAACTTTAATATCACTTTTTAAAAACATACATTGGTTTTTAGTTAAGTAATAAAATATATGTAAACTTTCATTCCTCTTTCCCGCAGACCCCTTCATTTCGCATTATCAAATGTGGTATACCTATTTTCAAGGTTCTGAGCCAATTTCAAATAAAGCAGTATTTTTAAATAAAGCAAAATAAAAATAAATAAATAGATCAATTTTACGCTTTAAAATTACTTACCCATTTTCCATTTTCAGCTTTCATGCAACCAGACAAAAGCTTAAGCTCTCTAACAGTTATACTATAACTAGCTAAAACTCCTAATATTTCAATCAAGAGATCTGGAAAAAAGAGATGAATTAGTAAAAACAATACTAAATTTTGGACAATGTTTTAATTATTGTAATGTTTTAATTTGTAATAATGTAATCCCTAAACCAGGGATGGGCAAACAAACTACAGCCCACCGGAAGGTTTTATCCGTCCCACGGATAGAATTTTAAGTTGCCAGTCTGAGGCAAATTAAAAGAAATATATATTTATACATTATAAATCCATCTCCTTTTTTATTTTGCTTAAATATTATATCCCAAATTTATGATCTCATGCCCAGAAGATCAGCTGTATATTTGCTTCTTATATCTGAACAAGTGTTTTCAACTTTGAACCTTAGAAAGAATAATTTCAGAAGTAGACTGACAGATGAGCATTTAACATCCTTCTTAAATTCAGTACATCTCACTTTGAACCTCAGTATAAGGAACTTTTAAAAATGAAATCACAATTTCATTCATCTCATTAACGTATTTAAACCGTTAGGTACTTGTAAATTGTTTTTAAAATTTTAGAAAAATTTATCTTGGCCCACCAAATTTATTTTCTTTTGATTTTTAACCTGCGGTCGAAAAAGTTTGTCCATACCTGCCCTAAACCAATTTCTGAATTACAGCATTTTTAATATATTGAACTTTCATAAGTACCTTAAGAAAAAAGTTAAAGATCTTACAAATCTAAAAACTTGAAATGTGGATCAAAAGTGTAAGATGCTATAAATTAATAACAATTTAAACACGAAAATAAAAATAATGAAACAATGTTTCGTAAAATCCATAAACAAGTTCTTGCAAATAAAATATAAATAAAAACTAACAGCTGCAAACTAATAATCTTAGGTTCTTTTTAAAATTTTACAGTTCTAACTGTTTACATAACAAGCATATAATGTATATATACCTATTATCAAATGCAAATAAATGGAAATTCTTTACTTCCATAAAAGAACCAATAAAAATTTAAAAAACAAATACAAATACTTATGTTCTGTTTCTATAGAGTAAAAATATTGAATACCTGCTACAACTTCTTCAACACGAGATAACCTAGAAAGAACATGTTTTATTAGCCCAACATCTGTACAAGCTTGTAAATTTCGAAGACTCTTCCTTAAAATTGCAATAAATACACTCCATACTTCAGCCTAATAAAAGAGAAAAATACAATATTTCAGAAAATTATAATTTTAAAATATTTATCATATTTTGCTTTATATATATATATATTTCACCTACAACAGTCATCATAATAAATAAGTAGTCTAAAAACCTGTTAATATAATTCAATTTCGAAACATTTTTATATAAATTTTTAAGAGACTTTTTTATATTCGTTAAGCATTTTTACAGTAATAAATTAAAAAAGAATCACATTTTATATTAAATACACATAAATTTATATATATTACAACCTTAAACTATAAAAATTGAGTATTAACTTATTCTTTCCTAAGTCAAATATATATAGCTAGATTCTTAATATATACCCTAGCTCTGATTCTTACAACTAAAATATTACACACTGAATGTGGTACAGCGTTCTTACAGCATAATCTATTACATTTGGTATGTTTCAGTTTAATGAACTAAACAATACCCCAATGATCAAAAACTTCACTGATCAATTTGAAAATATCTTATCACCGTACGTACTTTGTGAATTGTAGGAATAATTACACCAAACACCTTTAATTAATACAATTTCGTACAAGGTCATTTATTGACCGGATTATCAGTGTTTGACAGCCAAAAAATTGGCTCTAAATCATAGCCCCCCCCCCCAAAAAAAAACTTGACAAAACAAAACAAAAATTACATTTTAATAACCGATGAATTAGAAGGAATATATCCAGAACCCAACATAAAAAATGTAACTATAAGGTATTTTAAGGTGCCTTAAACACAAACTGAAAACAAGTTTTTAAGGTTCACTCACGCTGAGAATAAGATGAAATATTTAACAGGAAATAAGTTAGATGTGTTTCTTATTCAAAAGAGAGTAAATTTTAAATGATAAGCTTTAATCAACGTAAACTATTAAACTTTTACTTACCTGCAAATTGGACGGGCAATGATCCAACAAATCTAACATATGAACTATATTTTGCGGCTGTTGTATGACAAAATTTAGTTCCATGTCAAATTCTCCCCCAACCAGCTGAAATAGATAAAATAAAAATTATTAGTATATTTATTCTACGGTAACTATGCAATACAAGAACATAATGGCATACATCTGAACGTTATATATAACAAAACTAATACAGCTCTTTGAAACAATTAATATCGGCCTAATAAAATTAAGTAATTAATTATTACTTTATTGCTTAGTATATCGAACTTTTAGGATACCAAGAAAATAATCATAATTTTGCAAGAACAGAAAATCTAAGTATGCAGAATTACTTTTTGCACTATCCACAATTATGGCAAAATACGAAAACCATATTCGAGTCAACTACGTAAAAAAAAATTTTAAACTTTAGAAAAAAAATTAAGAAACAGAAGAAAAAAAGTAATGTTTTTTATTTCACAGGATGTTTTATTGCTAAAATCTTAACTAAAAAAATAAACAACCGCTAATCGCACCAGAAAATAAACTGATAATAATTCATACTATATTATGTTAAAGTAGAGGCATATAAATGCATTTCCAGAGGGGAGAAAATGTATATTAGCCGGAATTTTGATTTCTAGATAACACTGTTTGCTGCATGTATATATTCCCCCCTTAGCCCCCCTCCTAAACTCATGATATTTATATAACCGATTTTCTTGTTTTCCTTGTGTGATATGTTAACCGAAATTTTAAGATAAGTATATTTTGATTAAAGTTATAAGCTTTAATTGCCCATTTTGGAAGCAACCATGATGTTAATATAAGATTTAAAAATATACTGATAAAGATTATTTAATAGCACCAGTAGTTACCGGTTTTCAAGGGTATTTATATTTAATAACATAGTTTATGAAAATTATAGCGTTTAGAAAAAAATTACTTTATTCATTATGCTAGCATTTTGACTCATGTTTCGCAGAAAAAAGATAGTCGCATATACACAAAATAAAAGACACAAACAAAAAGAATGCAAATTTAAATTTTTTTTCCTTCCAAGCTAGTAAAATTAACGGAATCATCACAATTCCCAATTCGTGTGTGGCATAAATTTTATTTAATAGTAAAGCTTACTTTGTTTAGACGAAAACGCAACAATCGTCGTTTCTCCATATTTAAAACGAGGTAAAATAACTGGAAACTACTTTTCACGCAACGAATTCTCAACTTGAGCGAAAAGCGGCATGAATCATTCAATGGCAGTTTCAATTTATGGTCCGCTTAACAAGAGCAATGGAACAGGTCTTATTAGATCACTCGGTTACGACAGACAGAAGAAAAATAAATAAAAGATCACACAAAACAAGCGAAATGTTGTTTTTCCCTCTCTTTTGTTTTGATTCGTCGCACGTGATGGCAGCTTTAGCTTTTACGAGGACCTCACAATTTCACGTGATAAAAAATCATACGTTTTAAAAAGAGTTTAATTACAAATTTTATATCCCTCTAAAGCACCGAGAGCTCGTAAAAATTTTATGAGTAATAGTTTTTATAGCGTTTAAATAAAATTATTCGTTTGAAAATTTCGGATGTTATAAAGTTGTAGTAAATTTAAAGTAAAGGATAATAAAATTAATTTTCCTTTATGAAATGGGATAACTGAGAACTGCAGAATAAAAGTTAATTAAATTACATGGTATATAAATAGAAAATCTTTGGAGGTTAAAATAATTTAAAAGCTAGGTGGGAATGAGGGACGAATTAAATGAAAAATCACACCAGTTTTACAAAAGGTTTAGAAAAATGGCAATTATTCTTAAACTGAGGACTAAAATGACTAATAGTTAATAAATGACTAATGACCAATTATGACGAATAGTTTAAAATTATTCGTTTGAAAATTTCGGATATTATAAAGTCGTAGTAAATTTATAAAAAGGCAATAAAATTAATTCCCCTTTATGAAATCGGATAACTGAGAACTGCAGAAAAAATTAATTAAATTACATGACATATAAATAGAAAAAACTTTGGGCGTTAAAATAATTTAAAAGCTAGGTGGGAATAAGGGACGAATTAAATGAAAAATCACACTATTTTAGTTTTACAAACTTTTACAAAAGGTTTAGAAAAATGGCAATTATTCTTTAACTTTTGACCATTAAATGTTAAATGACTAATAGTTAATAAATGACTAATGACCAATTATAACTAATTATTTTTATAACTTTTAAATAAAATTATTTGTTTGAAAATTTCGGATGTTATAAAGTTGTAGTAAATTTAAAGAAAAGGCAATACAATTAATTTCACTTTATGAAATCGAATAACTAAGAAATGCAGAATAAAAGTTGATTAAATTGCATGATATATAAATTTAAAAAAACTTTGGAGGTTAAAATAATTTAAAAGTTAGGTGGGAATAAGGGACGAATTAAATGAAAAATCAGACTATTTTAGTTTTACAAACTTTTACAAAAGGTTTAGAAAAATGGCAATTATTCTTAAACTGCAGACTAAAAAATTTTTTCCTATTCAAAGGAAAACGTGCTAGGCATACCAAATCAATACATTTCCTATATAATTCCCTTTGTGTGGTAAAACGTGAAGAAATTCATGATTATTCTTAAGCAAAGAAAGTTTTCTTTTGTTAGAACTTAGGAACCATACTCTAAAAGGAAAATTCCACAGATCTTTGCATGTAAAAATATTCATTTAGATAGTGAATTCAAATGTGATAATATTATCACAAAATGAAAATATAAACGGCTATTTTTACTATTTAACTGTTAATCTTTCACGTATTTATATCAAATTGAAAATAATAATTCTAGCTGTAATTCCGATCGAATTACTTCGCATTCTGTCGATTTTATTTCCCTTCATGGAGGAAGACATTGATAAATGCACTTACATTACACCAAAGAAAAGTTTATTTTATAATGAATTTGCAGTAAAAGTCGGGTAACAAACACTTAATGTTGAATGTTTCAATTTAAAGCGCCAAACAATGAACGAATGTTTTCGGAATCGGACTGTTTACGGATTCGAATCCCACTGTCGGCACGGATGTTAGTAACCGATTGGTTGGCTGGTTAGGGCTACACGAGGGTTAATGAGACCGGGAGCTACTGCTTAAAGCGAATCCGTTCGGCTATAATATCCATACAAGCAGTGAGATTCGAGCCCACGAACTCTGAAACCAAAGAGCAGTGCCCTACCCATTCGGCCATCGTTCGGCAGCAACGGTTTGAAAATCGTGTTCTAAAATAATGAAACATAGCGCTCCAATTCAATCCAATTCACAGCTTGGAGAAAAGCACTGTCGGGCAAACTCTGATACCAAAGAGCAGCGCCCTACCCATTTGGTCATAGTTCGGAAGCAACGGTTTGAAATCGGTTTGAATCCCGTGTTCTAAAATAATGAACCGTAGCGCTCCAATTCAATCCAATTCACAGCTTAGAGAAAAGCACTGTCGGGCAAACTACTTAGTTGTTCTATCCAGTCCACCATTGACGCAGCCAGGAAGAAGCCTGAGGAAGGGGATAGTTTTTAAATCATGCATCACGTGATTTAAAGGTTTTTGTACTCAAAGCTAGAAATAAAAATCAAGTACTTCCCTTACTCACAGTCGGTTTCCAAGTTTCAATCGGAAAACGGTTGAAGGTTCACTTACGCGCAGTTATCTTCAATTTTTGCCAATCACGCCAATAAAAATGGCTTGATTAATGGATCCACCCGTACCACGTCAGAAAAAATATTTTTTTTTTTATAGTCATTGCTTCATATTTCTTTCTGCCATCACAAATTGTTGATCGCTAAAATTTCCTTCGAAGGTTCTCTTTTTGCATGTTATGACTACAAAGACATAAATCCGCACTCTGAGAGACAAAACGCGATTCACTACATTTCGAACTGGACTCTGTCTACCATCACTTCTTCGCCCCTCAAGGTATCAAGATTATTTCCAGAATGCAAAACTGGTTTGTGGGGGTGGCTCAGGAAGCGCCAAACCAATATTCATTAAGGGAACTTTTAGGCAAAGAATACAGTATGCCAAACTGAGGGAACGCTGGTCAGCGAACGGTAGAAACGAAAATCGCTCTTTTATCGATGAATGGACATTTTTACTTAATGAAGAAAGATTTACAAGAGAGAATGAAAAGCAAATTTTAAAGACTTATTTTTTTATGCAGTCAAAATGTTTTAAAAGAGAGGAACAACCTAACTCTTATGGGGAGAAAGGTTCAGCCTTATCATACCCGTGGCTGCAGAAAATCTGTCCATACGTTTTTTTTTAAATAAAGACGTATTTTATTATTATAAAACTTATTTCATTTTTATATAAATGGAAACTTCTTTACATATTAAAATATTTTATTTGTCTTTACATATACAAAATAGACGAGGATAATTAATTCTACGTTAAAAAACAATATCTGAACATCCTACAAAATTTTCTGAAAAAGTATATGCTTCTAATTTAAAATAAAAATTATATTAAGATTAATTTTCAGATGCCAAAACTAGAGCTGGATGATATCTGAATTTTAATATTGTGATAGAGCTTTTAACAAATATTAATTTATTAATATGTTCTAAGATATATCCCCTTATTATTAGAATTTCGGATAAAAGTGTGTTTGTTCTGTATGAAATAATACAAATACACATATATCAAATATCCCCTTATTATTAGAATTGCGGATATAAGTGTGTTCTGTATGAAATAATACAAATACACATATATCAAATATCCCCTTATTATTAGAATTGCGGATATAAGTGTGTTCTGTATGAAATAATACAAATACACATATATCAATGTGTGTGCTGGTTATCTAGAAAATGAAAATTCAATTTCTTAATACATAAACTTAAATTTCAACATACTGCTAAAAAAATCACATAACATATTATTACTGTTCTTCAGTAGAAAAAAAAAATATGAACAAGGCAAAAAGGAAGAGAAAAGATATAAAACTTTCTGATTATCTTCAAAATTTATTTATATATTTTTTATTTTAAGTGATTTGGTTTTGGTCTGGAGTGCTAAGGTCTACTTTTTTTTGCAACACGAGGGCTAATGAGACCGGGACCTACTGCTTAAAGCCGATTCCGAACATCCATGCCAAAGTGGAATTCGAACCCACGAACTCCGGTACAAAAGGCCAGCACCCCAACCATTCGGCCACCGTTCGGCTTATTTGAAAAGAAAATAAGTTTTAAAAAAACTTTTAAAATTTTTTAGAAACAGATTTTTCTGAATTTTTTTTTCAAATTTTCGGGAAAAAAAAACCCTGTTTTTTTATAATTTTCGGAAATTTTCTGATCAGAATCACTTCTGAATATAATCGTGGGAATTTGTATTGAAAACGGCTTAAAATTTTTGTTAAAAAATAAATAAATAAACACGTTGTAGTATAAAAAATAAAAAAAAAATTATTTATTTTCTTTCATATTTAAATTTAAAATATAATAATTGACTTTAGAAGGAATTTCAATTTACTGATTACGAATTCATATAAAGTACAATAGAGGCGATCATAGTTAGTACTTTATATCTAATTAGTCCTCAGGAATAGTTTGAAAATAGACACTGTTAAACTGAAAGATGACAAAATATTTAGAGATACAATTTTATTAAACACACTTTCATGAGAATTATAAAAGTATACTATTTGTTTTAGTCTTATTAATAAATAACTTTGGCCAGCCATTTTTGGGGTGCTTTAAAGAGAGTTTGCCCATTGTTGCCTTAGACAAGGTACAATGTATCACGATCAGTGGCGTAAGCAGAATTTTTTCAAGGGGGGGTCATAATTTTCAAGGCGGGGTTTATAATTCTAAAAAATAATAGCCGGCATAATTTCTACTAAAATTTTTATTTTTGCCATTTTGTCTGAACTTAAGGGGGGGTTAAACCCCTACACCTCCCCTCCTTGCGTACGCCCCTGATCACGATAGACTGTATAAATATCGACACTTTTGCCAAAAGTGTGTTCTTGGCAAATTTCTTTTCAGCGAGGGATAGTAAAATCCGTCTAATCATACATTTTAAAACAGATATATTTGGAAGAAAATACAAGATGTGATTTCTGACCACTCATTTTATGCAAGACTGCACCAGTCCTTATTTCACTAGATAATGAGGCCTCTATACTGCAATTATATAGATAACGGACAGTTAGTTCAGTGAACCATTTAACAAGCTGACTGCCACAGCCATTTCTAAAATTCAAATCTAACATCAATTTGATTAATTTAATCAGTTTATATAATTCTAATTACAGTATGTGATCTAATAATAAAAAATAACTACAGCATAACAATCCTAATTATACAAAGTTCTTTGAGGAATTATCTCGCAGTTGGCATGCGTTACAGGATGTTCTCTGCAAGAGTCGACCTAATGCAGAAACGCAGCGCCCGGCTAGCTAAAGAGATAACGCAGTGTCGGATTATCTATTAGGCGGAGTAAGAAATTGCCTATGAGCCCCACGCTTTTTAGGGGTCCACAACTTCATATTAAATTGTATACAATACATACATACATACACACATATACATATATATATATATATATATATATATATATATATATATATATATATTGTTACGAATTTGTTTAGT
>CM063506.1:71213187-71215687 GCA_032207245.1 Pardosa pseudoannulata | reverse complement strand
CCTTTATATAAAGCACAGAAATACAACTAGTGAACGGTATAATGCTGGTAAAATTACGTTGTATGTTCATTTCTTGTTTTGCACTAATTAGTATCCCTTATAATATTTTTACGTTAAAAATTCTTTAATTATTTGGTGAAGAATTTTGCAGACGTATGCACGTCTGCATCCCCCCCACATACATACACCAATTCCCCTTTAAGCACTAGTTTAAGATTATATATGCATTTTTAATAATAACAATAAATACATACTGAATAAAACAGCTATAATCAAAAGAAGATAGTTTTAAGACACTGCTTTTTTTTTTTTTTTTTTTTTTTTTTTTTTTTTTTTTTTTTTTTTTTTTTTTTTTTTTTTTTTTTTTTTGTTTTTTTTTTATTTTTTTTTTTTTTTTTTTTTTTTTTTTTTTTTTTTTTTTTCTTTTAAAAAACAATATAAAAACATTTTAGTCTTCAATCTATAAAATGCTCTTGTTATAAAATTCTAATACATTTCTCGCATTTCTTTAAACATCAAGGATTATTCCAAAAAATCGGTAATTTTTTTTTCTTTTAAATACAACAAGGCACTTTCTTTGTTTAATAATAGGAAATTCGTTTACTTTATATTGCAGAGAAGGCACAATGACTTTTCAAAACGTTCGATTCTTCGCTCCGTTAAAGTATATATAAAAAAAATTCAAAACCTCTAGGATCAAAAAGATTATTCCATTTCCTTTCCGACAATAAATTTTCATTTCTTGGAAACGATTCCACTTGATTCGATTTGAGAATATTATCAGAGTATAAAATTATTTCGAACGGAAAATGAAACTATGTTTTTTATTTAATGTTATGGCAATTTCTGCTTATGTAACCCCAATATCCCTCTACTCACTCAAATTAATGAATAGTATACTTTTATTCCTTTTCTCTAAGCTGAGAACTTTCATCAATCCTAAGTTAAAGTATTCATAAGCTTTTAAAAGTATTACGAAAGGTTAACAATGTTATAAACCTGAAATTACAGTCATTTAATATAAATGCCTAGCAATAAATTTAAGCTTATGTTAAGCTTTTGAAATTTAACTATTGCTTTTATTGCAGACATACCAACATTCTAGCACTTCTGTCAGGATCAACATTAATTTAGGATTAGCATACAGCCCGTCATATGACGGTATCAGTAAATTTTTAATTTTCCAGAAATGTAAAGTACCCTATGAGTCAGGTAAAAAAAATGGTTTGTTTTTTGGCTGAGAATAATCTGGTACATGATCAATAATTTGTTTATCGTTACTGACCGTATATTAGTTGTCAACTTTAATTTATCTTGTCAAATTGCGGGATAGGATGGACAGCAGAGGTTTTAATATTGACAGTGATTATTTGGCGGTATATATGAAGGATTTCCAAAATTTAACGAATCGATTGCAAACTATGTGTTATATATAAAAAACAAACACACAAACAAACTTCTTAACCCCTTCCGGTAAAATGACAAGTCTAGCTCGTCATTAGTTTTTCATTCCATACCGCACAATGACGAGCTACACTCGTCATTCGATTAAAGTTACTGTTAAATATGATAATTAATTTAGTTTAAAATTTCTAGTGTACTGAATTTGGCAACACTTTTATCACTTGTGAAAATCACAAGTCACTATTGTATATTGTTTACTTAGAATTTCTTGGTACAAGTCATTGCCAAATTAATGAGTCAGAATAAAAGAAAACCTACTAAGAAATGTCGTGTGTGTTACAAGAATCCAATTAAAAGTGAGACTACTTGGCGGTGTAAACAATTAAGAATTCCTTTGAACTTTGTTTTGAAAAGTACCACTAGCTTGAAGACTATTATCTGTATACCTTATTAATGTTTTGCTTTGATATTTTCTTAATTTTACTGTTTCTGATATTATTTAACACTGTGTAAAAAGTGGATTTTAATTAAGAATATGTAAGAATTGTAAAATGAAACAAGTTTTTAAATAAAAATTAAATGGTTATTTCATGCACAGTTTTTCATTATTAAATCATACCGGAAGGGGTTAATTTTCAAAAATATATAACTTAAACGCTAGATATTTATTAATCCGTGAAATAGACTCCTCGACTTTTATGGAAAGAATTTGTTGTTAATACCGGTGATAAAATTTTCATCGCAACAAAAAATAATCGATGATTACATTTAAGATTATCACATTTGTACCTAATAAGGCGATTTCACGTAGAAGGGCAAATTCTCAAATTATGACAATTTTGGCTTTAGTTTCAAACGGAAGGGCAGTTTATTGTTTGTCTATTGGCTGTTGTAAACATGAAAATGAATCTCTATTATTTAAGCCAAATATAAAAGAAAATTATTTACGTAATATCTCAGTTTAGCGATAAAACGTATGAAAATAATGCAGACGATATTTAAATAATTTAAAATAAGAAACGATTAAGTGAGATGGTTAAAGGAATGACGTCATAATGCTGCATGTTATTTTCATGACTCTAGGCATTAAAGGGTT
>CM063506.1:71205687-71210687 GCA_032207245.1 Pardosa pseudoannulata | reverse complement strand
AAATTTATTTTAATCTGTGCAGTCCCTATTAAGTTAGGTTTAAGATAATCATCCACATATATTCGGCAAGCATGACTTGAGCATTAATGGGATATAACTGAAAAATAGCATTGAAATTATAATTCCCAAAAGCAATTCTAACAATTATTTCGAATTAATGTCGTATATTAAATCTGAGGAATATGAATAATAATTTCACTCAAAGAGCCGAGTTTTTATTAAAAGAGCTGTAGAGATTACACAAAGAAAATGAGCTAACACCATGTAGAAAGAATGGTCTTTTAATTAAAATATTTTTTTAAATATATAATTATTCTATAGGATGACACTCACATTTAAAAAAAATGGCTGAAGAGCTAAGGAGAATTGATTAACTCTTAATATTCTAACGTGTCTAAAAAGACTTGGTATTTATATAAAGATTTGCCTGTCCTGAGATTTAATTAACTAATTAGAACGACGGTTTGACACACAACATCCTAAGACAGTACACGAGCAACTAATTTCACTGTACTTGAATACTCAGGTCGCCATAGCAACAGATTAGAGAGAATGGAGTTTGAATCCGACCATTCTGCAGAAATGGTAGTTAATACTCAAAACTTCTGATATTAGTACTTGTCAAGCGCGTGCATTAACGTTAAAAGTCTGTAATCCCTTACCTTGACGACGGCATTGCCAAGCAACCATTCTCTTCATTTCTCTCTGATTTCGCATGTTAATTACTTTATCTGAATATCTCATTAAACATCGAAAGGGACAGTTTCATAATTATTGCAATGTCACAGTCCATTATAATTTTACAGAGACGTAATCGTAGCAGTATGTGTGTGTGACATGCGGTGTGACCAGCACATGTTTAACAAGCAATCGCCACAGAGAAAAGATTGCAGATGACACGTTGGTGACATATTCGTAAATTTGCCTAGATTGCGAATTAAAATACATCCGAGTCACGTACTTGGCTGTCAGCGAGAATGTTAATCCAGCATAGTAAAAGGATTCTCGGAAAATATGTTTGAACGTCAAAGCATGTAAACAAGCTAAATGTCCTGAAAGATATCAAACTATCTAGCGATGTCATGACAATAACCAGCACGATATAAAGCAAAGGTGGAGAGGGTTTTCACCATTAAATGCCACATTTAAATTAGGGCAGTAATATAAAGCCTCAGAAGTTGATATACCTACAAATGTACTTTTGTAAAATTATAATAATTCATCTATAGATTTATCAATTTAATGTATTATATAAACAAAATGAAATGTCTTTTATTTCTTATCTTTATATATAAAATTTTTCTGTCAGTTCGTTAGTAATAGAAATCCTTCTAAACGGCTGGACTGATTTTGATAAAATTTTGTGTATGTAATTAAGTTGATTCGAGAATGGTTTAGATTTACAATTTGATCCAATAGAAAATGTTTTTTATTAAAAATACAGCATTGCACACTTATTGAGATTATTAAAATGTCGCTTCAAACCTTTTACTGCCAACGTATCTGTGGCGCAGTGGTTAGAGCAACGGGCGAGAATTCCCAGGATCGAATCCCCGTACAGGCGATGTGGGAATTTTAATACATTGTATGCGGGACACGTACTAGTACGCTTTTTGATGATTGATACTTGAGCGCAGGTCACGTACTAGTAAGGGTTACTGTAACAACATGGTTTGTTTGTGGGCACAAAAATAACGGTATATACAGGAAAACAAAGCCGAATGTTCTTGAATACTACATAGATTCTGGAAATATTTCGACAAATAAAAAATAGTTTTTACATTATTAGTTTTATGATTGCTCTTTTCATTTTTTTATAATGTAAAATCGTTTACATACAACATAATTCGAAAAAATTGAAACTATATACTACTATTTCTATTTGATTTTTCATATATACGATACTATTATAAATTTATCCACTTAAAAATATTTTTTTTTGTTTACAAAAATCTTATGGCTCTTATTTATATATTCGTTTATATATTTCAATATAAAATACGAAAAGTTGGTTAAAAAATTAAATTTTATATCTATCTATTAAGATTTAACTGAATAAATAAATTTAAACGCAAAAGGCCCGCTCCCGGTACAATTCCGCTGCGAAATGTATCAGCACACAATGTGTTAATTTAATTACGTTTGTGATGACTATACGCATGGTGGCGTGAAGTATTTTTAAAATATTTTTTTCCTTATTTTTTCCATCAAAACGGTCTAATTTATAATTTATTTAAAAACATTTTACAATTTTTGGATTGACAGCGTTAAAGCAGGACAACGTCTGTCGGGTGGTCCAGTTTAATATAAAAACTTTCAAAAACTTTTTTTTTAATAAACAACTACATATTTAAATAACATTTCAGATAGTAGTGTTACCATTTTGCACAAAGTAGTGTTCTAACAATTAAAACGTACAGATGGCTATTACCATAATTAGTTATTAAAACTTACTTTCATACCGTCATTTATTTACATATTTGGGTAAATAAAACCAAATATGGTTTGGTTTGGAGTGCTACGGTCTACTTTTTTGCAACACGAGGGCTAATGAGACCGGGACCTACAGCTTAAAGCCGATTCCGAACGGCTACGAACATCCATGTCACAGTGGGATTCGAACCCACGAACTCCGGTACCGAAGGTCAGCACCCTAACCAATCGGCCATCGTTCGGCTATTTACATATTTGAATACCACTTCAGATAGCAGTGTTAATATTTTTCACTATGTACTATTCCAACATTCAAAATATACACATGGCTATTACCAAAAGTAGCCGCTGAAACTTGCATACATACCGTTACTTGTTTAATTCTATTAATTTTTAAATAGTCGTAATTAATGTAACTAAATATTAATACAAGAGCTAGCTTTTACGAAGGCCACACGTTCCCTGTTATTTATATATTCCTATTTATATATTTGTTTATATATTTCAATATAAAATACGAAAAGTTGGTTAAAAAATTAAATAATTTTCGATCTATTGAGATTTAACTGAATAACTAAATTTAAGCGCAAAACGCCCGCTCCCGGTACAATTCCGCTGCGAAATGTTCCCGCACACAATATGTTAAGGAAAAACAGTTACCCTTAAACTGGTTACGAATTTTCTTTTACCGTATCACCGATAAATGAAAAACTCGGCAAATTTACTAGTCCTGAACTATACGGCAAGCCTTGACAACACTGTAACAAAATGTTATAAACAGAATAAATTGATAATAAAATTGACTCCAAGACAACATTTCAATCACAGTAATTAGTTTATCTACAGATGAAACTAAATTACGTTAACCATGATATTTCAGTACAATGAAATTGTTCATATCCTATAAAAGCACTTATGTGCGAAAGGGCAAGATAACAGCAAGCAATAGGATAATAAAAAGCTGTTTAAAGGAATGGCTTTTAAAGGACTAAAATAAAATAAAAACAAGGAAGTCCAATAAAAGCACAAAACGTACAAAACCGTTCACGCATCAAACTACTCTTCCTAACCCTCTACTCTTTTTACGATCATCGTAAAAAGGTTTCCGGCAACGACAGCCCTATTCGTCGAAAATAAAGCCATTTTCGGAGAACGTTTTCGAATCCTCAAACGCGCAAAAAGTAAACAGAAGTACGTAAAGAAAAGAAAATAGGAAATGGAAAGAAAATAAATAGCTGATCAAAAACCCCAAAGAGGAAGAAAGTTTTGGGAAAAGACTCTGAAAGAGGGTATTGCGGTGCAGTGTATTTTAGTAGAACACAATATCAGATATCAGCTAAAGCGAAAAGAGAAAGAGTATCATAACTGACTGCCATTTTGGAAACAATAACTCTTGTATTTATATAAGAGGAAGAAAAAAAAGCAGAATACGAATGATAAAAAAAAACTAGCATCAGAACAGTTTTATAGAATGTTAAAACTAAGAAATCCCGAATTGTAAGCACATACACGAGTTTAGTGGCGTATTCAAGCAGGGGCAAAGGGTCAAATCCCCCCTCTTCCAAGGTACATAAAATATTTTTTTAAAAAGTAAATTGAAAATATGTATGTTGTTTTATATATTTGTAAGGAAGTCTTGGGCTCTAGCTTTTATTTCTCCAAGATATTTTGAACAACTTAACTGAATGGCTTAGAAAAAAGCGGTGTTTGTACAGTATGTTGATATAAAGAAAAATTGATGCCATTTTTTAAAGATGTGAGAGGGTAAAAAAAATTGCTTATTTTTCATTTTTGTACCTTTTACTTTAAGAAAATAATGTAATTTTTTCAATTTTGACTGAAACGAAAACTTACTTTTTATTTTGTCTTCAGAATTTAGAAATACAGTAGAACTTCGAATATACGAAGTAATTGGGATCGAACCTACTTTGGATAATCGAAATTTTTGGATAATCAAGAATTCATCAATAATCATCAAGTTTAATATGTAGTATCGTCATTGGTGCAATATCATTCGATTGTTCTGGGACTCGGCAGTATGGCCTTCCAAATTTCGAAATGGGGTGTGTTTTGTTTAGAACAGGAATGCTTAAAAAAAAGTGGGGAAGAGTACACTCATGCCGAGAATTGCGCTTGCGAGAAGGAATTCTGAAAAATGGAATTCCAAAATATTTATCTGCACTCGTAGTTTGGAAAAGAAGGCTTGCATAAAAAAAAACCCCTCTAAAAATGAAAGTTTGTAAAGAGAAAATTTTGGATGATAGTAGAAAGTGAAAAAAATGTGAAGAAGAAACAGATTTCGGTTACGAAGACTTTTGGTTAATTGAGGTTCGAATAATCGAGGTTCTACTGTATTTATTTAGTATAAATTAAAAGCAAATATATTTTCAATTTTAAAACATTTGAACATTCCAAGAGAAAAATATCTCTGCAAAAACTGAAAAGAATATTTCATCTTATTGCTTGTAATCAAACTCAAAACAACAACTCTATGGTTGGCAACAATTGGCAGTCCTGAATACACTCACCCCAAATATTATTTTAAAGTCGTTTTCTGCTAATCATGA
>CM063506.1:71150687-71200687 GCA_032207245.1 Pardosa pseudoannulata | reverse complement strand
CGGTTAAAAATAGATATATAAATAGATTTTATAGAATTTTATCTTTTAATACGCATAAAGCTCGTCAAATCTCGAAGATCATCCCATAAGAAATAAAGGATTCTAAAAGTACAAATAAAAATATTCTTTGAGAGACTTATTTATATTTTTTACGAAAGTTCTCCAAGATATTTAAGTGGTGCAATTAGAGATACACCTGTTACCGCAAATGAAATAGATATTTACAAAGCCATTAAAAGTTATCATCGACTTTGTGCCTCAGGGAGTAGGGGTGCATCCCTCAATAAATGTTAGTTAAAGAGGGGTGCAGTTCTTAAACAATCGATCTAACCCTCCTACCTCAAAACTCCATGCGGGAAAGCACTGGCAGAAATGTACATTACATCCATTTTCGGAGCGTTTTTGGAGGTGGAAAATTGTACGTGACAACCGCTTTGAAGACATCATCGGTTTGTCGGAATTGTACGTGCGAACCGCTTAGAGAGTTAAAGGATGGAAAAAAGACAGATTTAGTCATGAACTTGTGGATAAAGTCAGAGACGTACATGACAGTGTCGACCAGGCGATCACTGAAATGAAAGTAAAAGTAACGGCAAGGAGAAATTATCACATGCCAGCGCCGGGAACCGAATGAAATAAGAATATGACAAAAGTAGAATCATATTAATTTAAAAGAAAGAGATTAAGGCTCTAGTTCTATTTTAATGAGTAGAAGAAAATTTTTGATAAATCAAAATCTCATTCTTTTATCCCTTTCTAAAACCGCAGTATATATACTTACCACTCAAATTATTATTCTTAAATGGTAAGTCATTTAACCAATTCGCCTTAAATTTGGGATTTATTAACCCCTTAACGTGCACGCCCGAGTTAACTCGAGCGCGCTAAACTAGGCAAACTCTACACGTTCGAGATAATTCGAGCGGCGTTATACTTTATGTTGCTATAGATTTTTACATTCGAATGCAATCGAGAATTAAAAATAACAATGTGATAAAAAAAACTTTTTATTGATATTTATCATTTACATGGGATTGTAAGCTATAACACTTACTTATTCAAGTATAAAATATTATATATATATATATATATATATATATATATCACTTACGACTTATCTCTTCCTTGTGAGCCGCTTTCCGACAGCGTATTCATATTCCGATTCGCTCCTTTTTCAATATATATTTACGTTCTAAATTGTGTTTTTTACATAAAAAAAAATTATATTTTTAGCCAACTTTCAAAAAAAAAAAAAAAAACAAAAAAAAAAAAAAAAAAAAAAAAAAAAAAAAAAGTGCATTCAGGGGTAAACCTGTGGCTGCACTGAACCCACCACCTACAGAATTCTATTTCCAGTAGTGGCAACACTACAGACTAGCTATTTTCAATTCTACTGTGTGACTTGCAGTCAGTGTATATACCGTTTCACACGTTGTTCATGTTGCTCAGATTTTTACTTCAGATTATTAATAAATGTTTAGTTATGTTTATATAGTTGAAGTCGCTTTATAATCAAACCCTTACATGAGCACACGACAAACCCTTTGAGTGGCAACATGATTTTTAAGAATTAACTAAAAGTGTCACGCTGCTAGAGGACAGTACGAACTTAAAAATATATTTCTTAGTTAAATTCGGAACATTTTAATTTTATTTACGAAAAGTAATTTTAAAAAAATGTTATAACTCCAATCATCATTGTCAAATTCTCTGCTGGTCGCAGCTATAACGATATTTTCATAATGCCTAGAAAGTTTTTTTAAATATATGAATGAAAATATAAATAAAAATAACTTACAATATTTTCGCGCAAATGAAGAAATTACACAATTTGCAAGAATCACCTACAAATATTATTAAGCGCGTGTTTCATTTCGGAAACTAAACTCAACATAAAGATGTAATATATACTAGGAATGCAACGGATGCCAATTTGGCCGGATAACGGATACCGGATATCTAGCCAGATTTTCGAGTGGATGTCAGTATGTTTCGCATTTTTTCTTTTTAAATTTATTTTAAATAAATCAGCTTTATCTACTTTATTTTTGTAACGAAATTGTAATATTTGTATCACATTTTATTATTATTTCTTAATTATTTCTTTATTTCTTTATTACTTCTTAATTAGTGAACTATTTGTACTATAATTTATTTTAAATTTCAGTACTCAGTATCTCAATTAAACATTATTTAAGATGAAGCATCACCTTTAAACCTTCAAAAAAATCCATTTTTTGTTTTTTGCATTTTTACAATCTTTGGTTTGGTTTGGAGCGCTACGGTCTACTGTTTTGCACACGAGGGCTAATGAGACCGGGACCTACGGTTTAAAGCCGATTCCGAAAGGCTACGAACATCCATGCCAGCAGCGGGATTCGAACCCGCGAACTCCGGTTCCGAAGAGCAGCGCTCTACCATTCGGCTTTACAAATTTTCTGAATCGTTTAAAACAAACCCCATTGAAATATCCGAATTAGAACCTGTAAAACTATAACATAAAAAAGAAACACTGGCAGCATGGGACATTTAAATAACCCAGCTGGTGTTTGTTTATGTTCTCCCTGCCGTTGTGTCATCACTTTTAGCGTTGAAACTGTTTTAAGATTAATATTGTTCAAATATTGGAAGCATTTTATGTATTTAATAATGGTCATGTTGTTTGAACCAGTGTTATGCAAGAACTGTCTTAACAAATTGGTAATTATGCAAGAGTATTTACATACAACAGTGATCAACAGCTGATTCGTTCGGCTGAAATCATGGCTGAGATGCTTACGTTAGTGGCTTGAAAAGCAAGAAAAAGGTATAAAATTGCTATAAACGTAAAAAATATTAGAAATAGAAGGGACAATGTATACATGTAGGTAATTTTAAACCATTTTATCAAATGATTTAATGGAAATAAGATTGAAAATATCTAAAGTTTTAACTTTAAATGCATTTTACTCACAATGATATTTTTCAAACTTGCGCACACTCTAGAATAAAAACTATTGCACGTATGGATCTATAATTATCAAGGTTAGTACATTATAGTACTATAATGAAACTCCACCAACTTCTTTGAAAGTTTTTTATTTTATGTGATATTTATTTTATTTGAAATTTATTTTTTCAACGTTATTTTAGGTTTTTTTGAAAATTTATTCTCCTTGTGTAAAATTTCTGATAGCTTTTAAATTTGAAATAGGTGGAGAATAATACCTTATGTTTTTTGTTTATAACAATGCAAAAATTATTGCTGAAATATAGTTTGTGTTGCTGCAAAACTGCGAACAGTGTGTTAGCAAAATTTTTAAATTTTCAAAACAAGAACCTTTTTTTTATTATATAAAAAAAGTTCTTATATATAAGAAACAAAGTAAATACAGGAAAATAATTAACTAGATTCAGAGATTAAATGCTAAAATTTCCAAGTAATTTCCATAATAAGAAAATATGTTACGGCAAATCGAAAAATAACAAAAATTACTCATTTTGAAGTTGCTGAAAAGTGATGTGTCCCCTTAATTAGAAAAATCAAGTCTGAATAAAAGCATTTTTAATAGTCCTTTGCCTTCCTTCTTAAATGGTTCTTATATTTGTGAATGAAAACGAACATATCCCAATTTTTTTTTAGTCAAGTGTCTTTATTCTTCTATCCTCCCCAAAAGTAAGTTAATAACCTAAGTGAATTTATTTTCTTAACTAAATCTCGATTAAAAAATTTTATTAAAATACTATTGCTTGGAAAAAGGACTGGCTAAAAAAAAAGAAAAAAAAAAAAAGGGGGGGGGCTAAGCAACGACACAACTACAAACACACTAACCAAGACCTTTTCTTCATATCCCTTATTTATCCGGAAATTAAACATATCTATATCAAGTATATCGAACTCAAAATGCAGGCCAAATTAAGAAAGTCTAAGTTTCCGTGGGTTGCAAAACAAAAAAAGCATTAATTTTTATAGAAGTATAAACTGTTAGAAACTTAGTTATAATATACAGTTTATTAGAAATGATATTTGCCATAGATTTCCTTCCATGATATATAAACATATATATACATATGTGTGTGAGTGAATATTATGCATTTCGTTTTTATACTTTAAAGTTATTTCCAGATCATTAGAAACTTTTAAAATATTAATATATAATTTGTCAGAACGTATAGTTGGTATAGATTTGGCCCTATGGCGTGTGTGCGTATATATATATATATATATATATATATATATATTATATATATATATATATAGATATATATAATATGTGTGTGTGTGTGTGTGTGTGTGTGTGTGTGTGTGTATACACATAGATATATAAACATATATATATATATATATATATATATATATATATATATATATATGTATATATGTGGTGTATATATATATATATATATATATATATATGTATATATAATATATATTATACACATACATATATATATATATGTTATATAGATATACATATATATATACATATATATACACACATATATATATATACACATATATAATATATATATATAACATATATATATATACATATATACATATATATATATATACAAATATATTTATACATACATATAATATATATACATATATATACATATATATACACATATATTTTACATACATAAATATATACACATATTTTTATTATACATAAATTATATACATATAACATATATATACATATATACATATATATATACATATATATACATATAAATATATTTATAAACATAATATATACTACATACATATATATATACATATAAATATATATATTTACAACACACACACATATAAATATATATATATATATATATAATATATAAATACACACATATACATATATACATATATACATACACACACATATATACATATACAATATAAAATACAAAATATAATACATATACACATATAAAATAACACAAACATATATATAATACATATATATATATATACATACATATATATAGATATATACATTAATATACATATACATACATAAACATATATATACATACATATATATACATATATATATATACATATATATACATACATATATATACATATATATATACATATACATATATACATATACATATATACATATATATATACATAAATACATACATACATAATAATAATTATACATACATAACATAATATATATATATATATATATATATATATATATATATATATATAAATATATATATATATAAATATTTCTATATATATAAAATATATTGATAAAATGATAATTCTATTTAATATGCCTTGTTTTAATTATTATTATAAAATTTTTAACTAACTGATAAGTTTTATATTATTTAAAACAGTAAAGCACAAAATAAAATTGATATAACAAAATCAATTATTTTTTAAAGATTTTTGGAACGCATAACCTTTTAAAAGTGTTGAGATATTAATTTAAGGAAAATGAATTGTTTACCAATGAACGAAACATCCTTCTCTTCATGTATGCCGACGACAAAAAAAAAGGAAGTCGAATTAATCATTTGTGACAGAACCTATTTTTTCTGACAAAATATATATAGAAGTATGAAATATTTAAACCTGAGTGAGTACAGACCGACCAATGAGGCGTCAGATGTGTAAAGGTACGGGGTGGTGACAAAAAAAGAGACATGACAAAGCAAAATCATTGCAGATCGCAAAAGAAGAATAGACATAGGCAAAATAAGGCAAAACAAAGACAAAAAAAAGAGTGTCACGATAAAGATATTCCCGGTTGAAACATTTAATATAAATCCGAATACAATTTTAGATAACGTCAAAAAATTTCTTTTAATTTACAGATTTACAAGTATCTTTAACAGGCGGCAAACTCAAGATTCTCATACGAAATTTAATAATATATTTCTCTGTATGATTTCGGCGAAATGTATTAAAAACGGGATACAAGTGATAAAGTCTGAAATGATGAAAAATTTTATAATTTGCTTAAAGAACTATAATTCTTTTTAAAATCAAAATTGTAAGATAAGCTGATTACAATACTTTTTTCTTAACCATGGGAATGAAACATAGAAATGATAACTTTTATTAAAAAATAATATATAAATATATATAATATATATATATATATATATATATATATGTGTGTTATATGTGTGTGTGTGTGTGTAAGGAAACTTCTCAGGGGTTTTCAAAACTTAAATCAAGGGTAAAAATTTCCGCGTCATTTTCCATTCCCCTTTTTAACTCCTAACCTAAATTGACCACTGGGGCTACAGGTTACGCCCTCAGAGAAGGGGCCTGGCCAATTATAAACCTACATGGCCCTAGCGGACAATTTAGGAAATTTCCAAATAAAAAGGAGATACACGTTAGCGGAGACAGATTTTTCTAGAGATATTTTCCACAGATGTTGACCCAGGTGTTACGTGTCTTGTACATAGAACTTCATGCTAGCTGACCCTTCAGTTTGTCCCTATGATGAAGTGGGAACCCGTCCTTCAAGTATCTAATAAAGGTCTTTAGCTGAAACGGTATTTATTTTATGGCATGACTGCAACCCCCATGACAAGTCAGTCTCATTACACATATATATACACACACACATATACACACACACATAAATATATATATATTATATATATATATATATAATATATACATATATATACATACATATATATATATTTTACATATTTATATATACATATATATATATATATATTATACATATATATATACATATATATATACAATATATATATATATGTATATATAATATATATATATAATATATATATATATATATAATATATATATACATATATATATATAATATATATATAAATATAATATATATCATGTATATAATATATATATATACTAAATATATTTATATATATATAATATAATATATATTTATATAATTATACATATATTATATATATATATATATATATATATATATATATATATATATATATATATAAATAAAATACATATATAATATCTATATATATATACATAAATATATTATATATAAAATATATTAAATATATATTATATATATATATATATATATGTATGTAGTATAGTATATATATTATAAATATATATATGTATAGAATACAAAATATTGTATAATATAATATTATATATATACATATATATATATATATACATAATATATAAAATATATACATATATAATATATAATATATACTACATCTATATATAAATATATATATCATAATATAAATACATAAATACATACATATATATATATAATACATATATATACATATATATCAATACATATATTATTAATACATATATACATACATATATAATAAATATACATACATATATATATACATAATACTATACATACATACATACATACATATATATATATATAAAAAATATATATATAATATATATAATATATATGTGTGTGTAATAAAAAGTAAACTAGATCGGGAAACTATGTATTGTATAAAACCCCAAATGCCCTCATTAATAACAAAATTCTATTTTCAAATTTTATCAAGCAATAAATTGCCCTTTGCTTCCCTAAAAATTGACCAGTGCACAGTTCACGCCTTAAAGAGTCTAAATTAAATTTAATGCCGTAAATTTAAAAATTACCACAAAAAGGAGATGCAGGAGACAGTTTTCCGCGAGATTTTCACACAGATGTTGACCCGCTGTTACTTATCCTTTTACGTAGAACTTCATGTTAGCTTATCCGTCAGCATGTCCCAAAGATAATGAAGTAGGAACCCACACACCAACGTTCTGCTAATAAAGGTCTTTGACTAAAACGGTATCCTGTTAATAACTGCAACCACCCATGATTAAGTCAGTCTTACTTATCTAAAGGAGTAAAATTAGCATCACGATTGCTTAATATTTACTACTGCTTAATATTTTAATAGGATAAATAGCAGAAATTCAAAAATGTAACTTAATTAGAATTCAATAAATGAACTGTGAAGTTTGTCTCAATAGTTCATAAATTAGTTACTACCATTATTACAAGGCGTCCGATATGAACTGATAAATAAACCAGTAAAATAAATAAAACATAGCGGCCTGCAAGAGAAGTTTTCACCTTTGATGTAGTGATAAATTCTATATTCTAGAAATCCGCATAACCATTTAATTAGATTTATGTTGCCAACAATTATTAGATAGCATTAACTAACTGAGGAACTGATTTTCACATTGCGCTGAAAACATAAATTCAGACTTCATTTGGCAACCCTAAAAACGGCAAATACACGCTTCAGACTTTTAAATTAATTTCAAGTTGTTTCTGATGAACATATGAAAATGTTAAAAATAGCCTCCAAATATTCGAAAGTACTGGTCATTCAGCTTCCTGCAAATTATTACCTTCGTGGCCATTTTAAAATTTTAATAATAAACAAACTAGCCTCCACTATAGGTGAACATTTTAATTAACAAATTTGATGGGATGTCATACTTGGAACTAAATCAGTACTTAATTTTAAAAACATAAATAATTTATAATTTAACAAATTCTTAACTGTTTTAAACAGAAAGTCGGATTTCAACAAGTCTGCAAACTATCTAATAAGGCAATTTGTCGCAACGTCACGCACTACTATAATGCCTTCCCCATCCATTTTCATGTTTACAACAGCCAATAGACAAACAATAAACTGCCCTTCCGTTTGAAACTAAAGCCAGAATTATCATAATTTGAGAATTTTCCCTACTGCGTGAAATCGCCTTATGGTATGGATTAATCGTCTGCACAAAGAATTTAAATTTAAGATGTTTGAAGGATCTCCGAAAAGAACACATTTTTTTTAAGGGACATAGGCATAGAACGTACAATTAGACACTACTGTTTAATATTTAAATAAAATAGATAGCCACAATTTGAAACCCTAAATTAATTAACATTCAACAAACGAACATGGCAGTAAGTTGATCTCAATAGTTTATGAATTTAATGCCACCATCAACTAATAAATAAAATATTATTTCAAGGATGCATCCTATATGAACTGATAAATAAACCAGTAAAATAAATCAAATGCTGCTGCTTGTAAGTGAAGTTTCCATCTATGATGTTGTGATAAATTCTATATCCAGAAATCCACATAACCATTTTAGATTTATGCTGACAACCAATTATTGAGTAACATTAACTAATTGAGGAACTCATTTTCACATTGCGCTGATAACATAATTTCCAACTTCATTTGGCAACCCTAAAAAGGGCAAATACATGTTTCAGAGATATATTAATTCCAAAATGGCAAATTATGTCGGATGAATATATTAGAACTAGGTTCAAAATATTCGAAAGCACTGGTCATTTAACATCCTGCACATTATTATCTTCGTGGCAATTTTAAAGCTTAGATAATTAACAAACTAGCCACCAGCATAAATGAACTAATGAAATAACGCTGTAAATAAGACATATGATAGGATGTCATACTAGCAACTAAATCACGACTCAATTAATAAAATCTAAATTATTTATATTTTAAGGAATTCAAGTTTAAATTTACAAACCATTTTATACTCTTTTCAACTGTAAAATAAGAGCCATCTCTAAAGTTTTAATTTACAGAATAAAAATGATATATTAAATCAATTGTATATACACTTTTAGTTTCTAATATCCATATTTTAAAAAGTTATTGTGTGGGTATATGAATTCTATTTCATTTATTTGGTGCATATTTTTAAACTACTCAAGATGACAAAATTTTATAAAATAGAATTTAGAACGTTATTAAAGATTTTGTAAAATATTCATTCTAAATGAAACAGAACTTTGTATGTTGAATCGAAAAAGATTTTTAATAAACATCTTTCGATGAAGATTTTACACCTCGAAAAGTACTACGTAGGAAAAAAGTAACTTTCATTTCAAATTTACTTCATATAAACACAGAATACATAAATAATAATAATGATGATGATGAAAGATGTCCTCTTTTAATCAAGTTATTAGTACCATGTAGATCTTTTAATCTTTACTGAACAATGTTTCAAATTTAAACATCATGCAAAATTACAAAATTTGCAACTGAATGGCTATCTTTACTGAACATCTCAAATTTAAAAACCAACAAGTAAAATTATACAACTAGTAACTGATGACTGTAACATTACTTTCTATTTACTTCAAAGAGTGCTATCATGTTTATTCAGTCGAAGTAATTAAATTTCGCTTAATTAGAAACAGTAAAAGCAAAAAAGCAATAAAAAGCAGGTCCACAAATTATCAAATTGTATGGGCTAATCACCTGGTCAAAGAATATACACATTTTAGGAAATACATTTAAATGATCATCGAAAAAAAAAAGACTTTTAAATTTCAGATTAATGTAATACAAGCACGAAATATTTAAATTAAAATTATGAAAAATGTTCTCTTTTTTTACTCAAGTTCTAAGTAAGATGAAAATGCTTTAATCTTTAATGAACATTTCAAATTTAACAAGCAATATGGACAATTATACAAGTCATAATAGAAGAGAGCTGTCATGTTCATTCAGTCGAAATAATTTAGTTTCGTTGAACTACAAGTAGTAAAGAACAGGTCTAAAAAATATCAAATGGTACAGGCTAATCATCTGGACAAAGAATATAAATATCATAAGAAATGCATCTAATAGAAAAAAAAAGTTTTTAAATTTCAAATTTAGGTAATAAGAACAAGAATATCTAAATTAAAAGGATGAAAAATATCCTCTTTTACTCAAGTTTTCAGCACCATGAAAATCCTTTAATCTTTATTGAATAACATTTCCAATTTAAGAAGCAACATGCAAAATTACACTAGAAGTAACTGGGCGTATGTAACATTACTTTCTATTTACTTTCAAGAGTGCTTTCATGTGCATTCAGCCGAAGGAATTTAATTTCTTCAACTAGAAGCAGTGCAAAGCAGTAAGGAACAGATCAATAAACTATCAAATTGTACGGACTAATCATCTGAACAAAGAATATAAATGCCTTAAGAAGTACATTTGAATGATCCTTGAAAAAAAATTTTCAAATTTAAGCAATAAAAACAAGAATATATAAATTAAAAGAATGAAAAATATCCTCTTTTACTCAAGTTTCAGCACCAGGAAAATCCTTTAATCTTTATTGAACACCTTTTCAAATTTAAGAAGCAACATGCAACATTACACAAGAAGTAACTGGGCGTATGTAACATTACTTTCTATTTACTTTCAAGAGTGTTTTCACGTGCATTCAGCCGAAGGAATTTAATTTCTTCAACTAGAAGCAGTATTAAGCAGTAAAGAACAGATCAATAAACTATCAAATTGTACGGACTACTCATCTGAACAAAGAATATAAATGCCTTAAGAAGTACATTTGAATGATCCTTGAAATGACGTTTTTAAAGACGGATGATGTATGATGATTATAGTTATTAAAAATTATTCATCTTATTTTTCTCTAACTTTATTTTAATTTCGCTGTATATTTTTTAAAAATTTGTCAGCATCCTTTTATATCCTTTACGAGATGCTATACTAAATTTGCATTTCACTACAGTATGCATTAAGACTGGGCGATGTATCGATATATCGTGAAATATCGATAAAGAGTACTCCATCGCGACACTGATTTCCAAACTTTGAGTTCGGATCAAGATGTGAACGAACTCTTATATAGCTAAACTGATCGGAGAACTCTGATGTGAAATCGTCTTTCCGATATCATGACAGTATTAGAGTATACGAGGTATAATAGTATTCCTAAAAGTCACGTTCCGACATATAAACATAATCTTTTCGATTTTACAACTTCTAGTTACAAAGCGCATGCGTAATAAAACGTCCTTTTATATAAACGCCAAACGACGGCCGAATGGATAAAGCGTTGCTATTCGGTACCGGAATTCGCGGTTTCGAATCCCACTATTGGTATGGATATTCGTAGTCATTCGAATCCGCTTTAAGCAGAAGGTGACGGTCTCATTAGCCCTTGTATAGCGGAACAGTAGACCGTAGCATTCCAACTAACTGATATTTGAACATCATCTGTCCGATTTTGCGACACTGAGAGAGAAACATGCGGTATATCAGGGAACAGCAATTTATCTACATCGCGAAATCGTTATTTCGTCCTAATTGAAGAATCCCGATAAACATTGGAAATAAATAAAAGAGAGAGACGCACGGAAATGAGGAAAACCTCGACGATTCACAAATACGGAACTTCAATCGCGAGAGGCTGGGTGGGGTCTGCGTCAAGATATTTTTGTGACACGTTTGTATGGAAAAGTTATATTAACTTCCGCATCCGGCCAGTGCAGGAAATTCTTGTTGTGACATGTTTGTGCAGGCTCATTTCAAACGAATTTTTTCCCGGTGGTAAAGCGCAGAAAATTGTAAATTGACTTTACAAAAAATAAAATAAATTAAAAAAAATAATTAAATCTGAATATTCTAGATTGTTCAATTTCCATATTTTCCCGATCTGATTACTATTTTTAATAGGCTCCAAACATTACGTTTCGGGAAGAGTATTGGTCCCCCAGAGGATGAAAATCTCATATCAAGTGATGATAGTCTCACCAATAAGCGAATTTCTTTCCAATTTCGATAAAGTTAGAAATAAAAAAAAAAAAATAAATAAATAAATAAATAAATAAAAAGAATTTTTTAAAGGAATTGGAAATTTCCACAGGCGCACTAAAATTTAGAGAGAGAGAGAGAGAGAGAGCAGAAATCGGCTGTAGAAATCAAGTAGAACTTCACCAAAAAGCGGAAAATTTCTATCGCTGTACATGCTATAAACGTATTTCTTTTCTTGAGTCTGTAGTACGAAACAGTAGCAGTATGTCTGAAGAATGAAATTCTTTCTTCTTATTTCATGCACTTTTACCTGACAAAGTAAGTAGGAAAAATAAATATGACATAGCTTCGTAGAACTAACGTAATTACTAAACGTTCAAAAACTGCAAAAATTTGTAAAATGGCGCAGTTTCGGCGCAATTTCTGCTAAAATACCGTTTTTGGAGCAGCTGGGAGCAGATATCTGAAATCGGAGCAGTTTGGCGCAATTGGAGCAGCCGCAACATCCCTGTTTATATATTTGTTTATATATTTCAATATAAAATACGAAAAGATGGTTCAAAAATGAAGTAATTTTCGATCTATTGAGATTTAACTGAATAACTAAATTTACGCGCAAAATGCCCGCTCCCGGTACAATTCCGCTGCGAAATGTACCCGCACACAATGTGTTAAGCGACTTAAAAGATTTTAATTATTTTAGCAAGCAATTAAAGGGAAAAGTATGAAATAAAACATAAATAGAGTCACCAAACCTAATTTAGAATTGAAAAAAGCTTTTTATCTCCCCACGCCCACAATCTCTAAATTTGACTTGCCTATAACCTTACCGGAGTTGATCTGAATCACCATGGCCAAATGGCTAGGGTGCTGGTATTCGAAAAGTTCATATGTTCGAATCCCGCTATTTGTATACATATTCATAGTCGTTCAAAATCGCCTTTAAACAGTAAGTCCTAGACTAATTAGCTCTCATGTAACAAAGAGTAGAGTGTAGTACTCTAAATCCACCAATTAATCAAACAGAATCATCATGTATCCAACTTTCGTTGATTGGCCGATCTATTTTGGGACGTATAACACAAGCGCACGCGCGCGCGCACACACACACACACACACACACACACACACTCACACACACATTTAAACTAAAAATTGCAGAGTTTTAAAATGGCGAATCACTCGACGGTAAGATAGAAGTCTTCACGCATATTTCTTGTCACAAATGTCAAATTGCATAAAATTATCTTATTTTAAAGAATGATGTATAATTTTTCAAATAAATAAATAAATATATGCATGTACGTAATCCAGTAGAATAATAACTGCCAGTCATTATAAAATATTGTAGCCCCTATTGTTTTTACTTGCCTGGGATGCTGGTCAAGGAGAAGCCTATGCAGCTAGACTAATGGATACTGTTGAAGTTGGGCCACATTAAGGAGAAGCACAATTCTGAGAACAACTTAAATCTTTATTGAGGAGCTGCTAAAAAGACATATTTGCCAGTCAACAGCAGACCAGAGAATGATACGTAAAACGCTTTGATGGAACAGACGTGTACCCCTGAGCGAGACACATAGAATTTTCCCAAGAGACTAGAAACTTAGGCAGCGAATTTAACTGTTAGATCAGGGGGAAAACTGAGCCATTTGCCGTTGACAACTCGAAAATGTGTTAAATGGACAGAAGGTTTACATCTATTGCAGAGAAAGCTTTTTGGAAATAAGTTGGAAGAATTTTAAATCGGGGACACTCCTTTGATTAAGACATTTTTTGGGAAAATATATTTTAAGAATTCGAATGGAGAGAGAAAATTTTTAAAGAGATATTAAAGTGAAATAATTTTGATATATTACATGTATATATATACACACTTGTACACGTGAGTATTAGGAATTAAATTAACTTCAAATCTTCAATTCCGTCATTGATATATATCATCAGCAAATCCCTGATGTAGAAAATAATTCAGTTTTATTCACATACACAGTTAAAAGTACCACGTTAATAAATAAAAATAAAAGTAGAATGATGCAACATATATAATTTAAAATTAATTCTATATTTATACTTTTAATTCTTACAGAACTAAGATTATTATTCTTTCTAAAATAAATGTTCTAGCGCTCTAGGCTTAGAAGTGTATCATTTATTAATAAGATTCCCTCACCGAACCAAACGGCAAGCCAGTATAATGCGAAATTAGCTGATTAAGACCGTGATCAAATTTCTGAAAACAAGGCCATCAGCCGTATTTTCGAGACCTTGTTTTGAAAGTTCCTTCATTTCATTTTATTTAATGAAACTACAACAAGCGGCTCACAAATAATACAATATACATAAACTCCGGGACACACTATCGGCAGAAAATGGATGAAATGGGAAAATAAAGGTAATAAAACGCAAAAATAAATCTCCAAGATAGGAACTCGGCAGGAAACTGTTTCTTTTGGTCATTATTGAAGTGTCTGTGCGAGTAATGAAATAACGCCAACACATACGAAGAGACTCGCCGGAGCTAAGTAATCAATGTTTGAATTGATGGAGGGGTTGTTTAAAGAAAATGGCCCGAACAGTAATTTGCGCAAAGAAATAATGAAACTGCCGTTAAAATAAAGTACACTTAGGGAAGAGAGCATTTTTGCGTACGACTCCGGACAAAAGATGCTGTGGCGCGCATTTACGAAGTAAGTAAGTAAAGAACAGTTTTATAAGTACGTTATGAGAATAGCAAACAGATACATTAGTGCACTTAGGTAACAAGTTTAATTAATGATTAAATTTAATTTGGACTCAAGCCCAATTTCAGTTCTGGAAACTTTTTAAGATTTACTTTAGTATTCACCATGATCATACATAAAATAGTATAGTTTTAGTGGGAGTAAAATAAACATGTTATGACTTATTTAAACAAAACAAAAGTGGGGAAATGCTTAGTTTGTTTTGAAGCACTACGACCCAATTTTTTGCTACGAGGGCTAATGCGACCGACACCTACTGCTTAAAGCAGAATCTGAATGACTGCGAACATCCATGCCACTACGGGATTCGAATCCACGAACTCTGGTACCGAAGATCAGCGTCCTAACCATTCGGCAAAAGGTGGAGGGAGATTTTTCTACCAAATAACATCTTTACAAAATCAATAAGATTTTTTTAAATTAAAAAACCAGAATTGCGCGTTTACTGAGAATATTATAATGCTACTTGAAACCCTTCACTGCCAACGTATCTCTGGTCAGCGCTACGGGCTTCAGTACGAGAAGTCACAGGATCGAATCCCCGTACAGGTGATGTGGGAATTTTAATTTAATTTAATTACGTTTGTGATGACTGTTCGCGTGTTGGCGTGAAGTATTTTTAAATTTTTTTCTTACTTTTTCATCAAAGCGGTTCAATGTATAATTTATTTAAAAACATTTTACAATTTTTGGATTTGCAGCGTTAAAACATGAGAACAACTGTCGAATCGTCTTATATATATATATATATATATATATATATATATATATATATATATATATATATATTATATATATATAAATATATATATATAATTTATATATATAAATATATATATAACATATATATATATATATATATTATATATTATATATATTATATATATATATATTTATTATATATATATATATATATACACATATATATATATATATGTATACATATATTTATATATATATTATATTATATATATATATATGTATATAATATATGAATATGTATATTTTTATGTTATATTATATAAAATATATTATATATATATATATATATATTATATTATATATATATATAATAATATATATATATATACATATATATATATATATATATATATATATATATATATATATTATATAAAACATATACATATATATATATATACATACATACATATACATATATATATATATACATACATATATATATTTATAATATAATATTTATATATATACACATATATAATAAAATAATATTACACACATATATATCTATAACATATATATATATACATATATTTATTAATATATATGTATATATATACATATATATTTATGTATATATATTATATGTGTATATATATATATATATATATATATGTATATATATATGATAATGTATATATATATATATAATATGTATATATATATATATAAATATATATTATATATAGACAGATATGTATATATATATGATATGTATATATATATATATTTATATATACATATATGTATATATAGATAGATATGTATATATATATATATATATATATATAGACAGATATGTATATATATACATATATATATATAGACAGATATGTATGTATATATATATATATATATATATATATATATATAGAGAGAGAGAGAGAGAGAGAGATAAAAAGAGAGATGTGTGTGTGTGTTTGTGGGTGGGTGTTGGGAATAGACCGATGCTAGAGTATTCCTGAATGAATCTTTTTATGAAGACGTATATCTAACATAACAATTCTGTAGAAACTCTACGAATCAGGATAATTTCTTTACCCTGAAACTACGGCAATACTAACACCTAAATTAAATATTTTTAAAATCCTTTAAAAAGTCACTCCCCCTACTGAAAAAGAAATCACACCAAAACAGCATAACCATCCCATATATAATAATAGCCTAAGTTATCTGTCCGTCTGTCCTCCAATTTATGAAGCGGTTGGACCTGCAATAGATAGAGGCATCCATTCAAAGCGAATAAAGTTTATCTTCTCCTAAACTATCGATCCGATTCTAAAATAAATTGGTATAAATATGCTTCATATCACAGCAAAAAAATACTGTCGTCTTTAAAACGTTCGAAATCCAACCCTTCCCTCCTTTTCGAGAGTTTAATGCCATTATTTCAAGCTCTATTTTCCCCAGTTAAGAGCAGGCTATTAAATTTATCCATTTATCACTTAATAGGTAAAAATAACATTTTTTTAAGCATTGTGACGTCATTCCTTTAAACATTTCATTTAATAATTTCATATTTTAAACTAGTTAAATATCGTCTACACTATTTTCATACGTTTTATCACTGAACTTAGATATTACGTAAATGATTTTCTTTTATATTTGGCTTAAATAATAAATTAGGTACATACGTGATAATTTTAAATTTAATCATTGATTATTTTTTGCTGCAATGAAACTTTTATCACCGGTATTAACAATAAATTCTTTACATTTAAGCCTAGGAGTCTATTTCACGGACTAATAAATATCTAACTTTTAATTTATATATATTTGGAAATTAAGAAGTTTGTTCTTTTGTGTGTTTGTTTATTATACATAACCACAGGGTTTGACTAAATGAATTCAATGTGATTCTAAACTGCATAACAGGATCGGGAGACTCTAGAGTAGTATGACGATAAATAAATTATTGAGAGTGAACCAGATAGTTCTCAACCAAAAAACAAACCATTTTTTACCTGCCTCATTGGGTACTTAACAGTTACTTAACAGTTCTGGAATATAAAAAATTTTACTATTCCCGTCATATGATAGGCTATATGCTAGTGTATAGATTGCGTAAAAGGAGGAAAACATATTGACAATGGGCATATGACGCAATGAGGAACAATTTGAATTAAGTAACGAAAGTACAATTTTGCGCTAGACAAGAGCAAAGATCATATCGTGTGAAAATTCATATAACATATTATTTTATTAGAGTGCTATAACTAAGTGTAAATCAAGATATGTAAATATATGTTTATTACAGTATTTATTTACAGAAACTATCTTCGAACTTTAACTTTTGTCACTCATACCACTTATTTCTTCGTGCCTAAAAAAGTTCATTTGCCTTTAGGCGTGTTTTCAGTTTTTAGAAATATATCTTTTTAACATATTGATTTGCCTTATCTATATATATATAAATGAATTTGTGTCTATCTGTACTCGATAGACTCAAAAATCATTTATCCAATCACCGTGAAAATTTAGGAAATTATTAGGTATATCCCTAGGAAGGTTTTTGAAAACTTTTAACGTTCGAAATCCATTCCTTCCCTCTTTTTCGATCGTTTCATGTCATTATTCTAAGCATTATTTACCCCGGTTAAACGCAAAAGATTAACTTTTTAATTTATTGCATCATAACTAAGTGAAAGAAGCATATTTCTAGCAATGTGACTTCATTCCGTTAATTCCATGTCATTGTTTTAAGCGCAGTTTTCCTCGGTTAAGGGCCGATTCCACCAAAGTCGTTTAACGGCTAACTACGTTTAGCCACGATTAACCCTGGCGCCAACCAATGAGGGAACGCAATTCTCCATTTAAACCGAGATTAATCGCGCTTAGCGTTAAACGACTTTGGTGGGATCGGCCCTAAAAGCAAAAGATTAAGATTTTCAATTTATCACATAATAAATTGGTGAAAACGATTTTTTTATCATTATGACGTCATACCTTTAAACATCTCATTTATTCCTTTCTTATTTTATATTATTTAAAGATAGTCTGCGTAGTATCAATTCAATTTGACCCGGAAGTTTAGATATAAAGTGATTAACTTTCATTTCTATGTGACGCAAATTATAGCATTTTATATGAGAACTAATTTTAAATTTAATTCTTGATTAATTTTTACGTTACAATGAAATTTTTATCAACAACAGTTTAACAACAAAAAGTACAAATTTCAGTGACTCTCATAGGCAAATAAAAACGTATCATTTTATATAGTTATCTTTATATAGTTATCTTTATATGGTTGTCAATATCAATGTGTGTTTCTGTTTCATACAAAACCTTGTGGTTCGTCATAAATTTCCTTAATTTTGGACAACTTTTATTAATACCAACTAAATTAGCACTGTTGTTGTCAAAACCTCTGCTTCCTATAAGACGATTTCACGCAGTAGGGCACATCTTAATTTATGACAATTCTGGCTTTAGTTTCAAACGGAAAGGCAGCTTATTGTTTGTCTATTGGCTGTTGTTAACAGGAAAATGAATGGGAAGGGCATTATATTAGTTCGTGACGTTGCGACAAATAGCTCTATTCTATGTCGTAAATATGGCAAGATCTATTAACGTTGCTAATCAACATACAGTAGTAATACAGTAATGTAATTTAGGGTTAAACTTATATTTTACTATAAAAAAAATTTGAGCAAATATAAGACACAAATTCGATGCAGATTTAATCGTTAGCATGTAAACATATATTTTGTTATTTTTATTTATTGATATTAAGAACAGTTTTTATTTGTATGTTTTTTATACAAAAAAAATCTTTTTTTAAAAGTACTATATTAAGTTCACCTTAGCGAAGCACGGGTACACTTGCTAGTGCTTTATATTTTAAATCTTTTATTCCAGTATAATTTCGTTTTCATATACGTGAATTAAATAAATTTTTCTATTTAAAATACCGAAATCACTTTACTATCGTAATAAAAGACTAAAAGGTTTTCTAACATAAAGTCATTTCGGTTCTGATAATTTCAGGTTTATGCCTCATAAAGTTCATTTGTCATCCAGTATGCTTCTTGAACCGTACGCTTTAAACAAATGGAATTTGTGTTTCCAAATACGAGAAATAAATTTTTCCTATTTAAAATACCGAATTTACTTTACTATCGTAATGAAAGACTAAAAGGTTTTCTAACATAAAGTCATTTCGGGTCCTGGTACTTTCAATATCTGGATGAAAATTTTAATATGATACAGCACGTTAGCTTTTCAAACGTAAACTTAAAATAAAAATCCTAAAATTTAAAAGCTCGCTTGCAACTAAAATGTAGTAAAAAAACTAATGCACTCATCTATCATAATTTGTTCCTTAGTGTAAAACTTTCCACTTCTGTAATGTGCGTTTTCTCATGCGTGCCTCTTCCAACCAAAATATATTTTTTTCCTTTTGTATTTTTCTCACTCAAACCCATTACATTTTTTTCTGTCAGGAAATATATTTTTACATACTACAGATCACTGGTTTTCAGTTGATAAAAATCGAGTAATTTGTACGAGGCAACACTTTCTACTGATGGTAGATATGTTAAAAAGTCAGAACTTAGTAGATTAAAAAACTAACGAATTTTTTTTTTCACCTAAGAGTACTGAAACGTTTAAAGAAAATGTTAATATATGTGAATCTTTAGAGATAGGGATTACACAAGAGCCAGATTCAGACTGGACTGCAGCAAAATGAGCCCCCCCCCCAAAAAAAAGTGTAAATTCTTAAAAACGAGAAAAGAATTTTTTAAAGAATATTAAAAAATATTCACGGTATTTAAAATATATGACAGATTATTTTACACATTTCATCAAACAGTATAATTATATTTTTGAAAAATTAATAATATTTTAAAGCATAGACATTATAAATATTAGAGATATAATTGAAGAGGCTTGGTCGCTGGTTCTTAATTAGGTAATGATTATCACAAAATAAATGATGGACTGTAGCTATTAAATTAAACTTTTATTCTCAGACGAATACTCAGTCGCCTTCTCGAAGCGAAGGGTCGAACACACTCGCAGTTTACACACTCTATAATACAAACATAAAAAAACAACAATTCTTAATGTGGCGGTTTTACTGCAAGTTGCCAGAATTGGCGCCAAGCGCAAAATTGGCGGTTTTTACAAAACAAAACTCAACAATAATAAATATTTTCCTAAAATATCAGTAAGATTGTAGCTGAAATGAAATTAAAATTAAATTCCACTGTAATCGAGAGGACAATGAGGACAGACTATTATACTCAAAGTTGTTTAAATTTCCTATTTTTACTTTAACTTCCAGGAGTTCATAATAAATTAGATTTAAGATATTCATGTTTAAAATTGCATCTCCTCGCTAATGAAGACAGGCTAAAGTATTCAAAGTTTTTTAAATTGCCTATTTTTAGTTTAACTTCCAGGAGTTCATAATAAATTAGATTTAAGATATTCATGTTTAAAATTGCATCTCCTCGCTAATGAAGACAGGCTAAAGTATTCAAAGTTGTTTAAATTTTCTATTTTTAGTTTAACTTCCAGGAGTTCATAATAAATTAGATTTAAGATATTCATGTTTAAAATTGCATCTCCTCGTTAATGAAAACAGGCTAAAGTATTCAAAGTTGTTTAAATTTAATATCTTTAGTTTAACTTCCAGGAGTTCATAATAAATTAGATTTAAGATATTCTTGTTTAAAACTGCATCTCCTCGATAATGAAGACAGGCTAAAGTATTCAAAGTTGTTTAAATTTCCTATTTTTAGTTTAACTTCCAGGAGTTCATAAAAATTAGATTTAAGATATTCAGGTTTAAAATTGCATCTCCTCACTAATGAAGACAGGCTAAAGTTTTGAAAGTTTTTTAAATTTCCTATTTTTAGTTTAACTTTCAGCAATCCATAATAAATTAGATTTAAGATACTGGTGTTTAAAATTTCAGTTTAACATTAATACGGAAAAACTATTATATTCAAAGTTGTTTAAACTTCACATTTCTGTTTAACTTCCAGAATTCTATAATAAATTAGATTTAAGCTATTCATGCTTAAAATGTTAACTCATCCCTAATAAGGACAAGTTATTATACACTAAGTTGTTTAAATTTCATATTTTCAGTTTAACTTCCAGGAATCCATAATAAATTAAATGTAAGATATTTATATTTAAAATTTTAGCACATCACTAATAAGAGCAATCCGTTATGTTCAAAGAAGTTTAAATTTCATATTTTTGTCTAATTCAGAGTCCATAATAAATTAGATTTAAGATATTCGAAAATTTAATAACATTAATCGATATTAAACAGAGTTGTTTAAATTCCTTTTCTCTAACTTCCAGAAGTCTATAATAAATTAGATTTAATCTATTCATGCTTAAAATGTTAACTTATCATTAATAAGAAAATTAAAATATTAATAAATTTATATCAGTATATCTTCCAAAATAATAAATTAAAGTAAGCTATTTATATTTAAAATTTTAGCACATCACTAATAAGAGCAATCCGTTATGTTCAAAGAAGTTTAAATTTCATATTTTTGTCTAAATTCCAGGAGTCCATAATAAATTAGATTTAAGTAATGGAATTAGTAGAAATAATTCGATTGTTAATAAATTTTATCGCAAACCAATACATCACCAATTCATTAATTTTCAATGAAGCCTTTAAAAAATTAATATATATATTTATATACATTTATATATATAAAAATATATAAAAAAAATGTGTGTGTTGTGTGTTTCGAAATAAAAAATATATAATATTAAATATAATATATATATATATAACATATACACTAAAAAAAAAATGCCCTTTAAAAAAATCAAATTTATTTTAGATAATAAGCGAAATGAATTTCATTTTATAAATTAATCTCACTCCAAAAAATATTTTAACATAACATTACTAGAAAAAATGGCCCTTTAAAAAGTTAATAAAAATATTTTTGACCATTTATAATAGCAAAATTCAAATTAAAAATAAGGAATGTCGAAAAATCCAAAAATAATCGAAAAATCTCAATAGCTCTAAACGATATCACAATTTCAGAAAAAAAGAAAAATTATGCCGTATATTGCAAGTTTTTATCGCGAATGTTCTAAACGCAATATAAAGTTAACTCAAGTGCATAGCTTAAAATTTCAAAATTTTCTCTGTGCAATGCGTACTACGACTTAATAATAATACAGTGATCTATACGTATGATAAAGAATCTTACAAATGTTTCATTCATCAACGGCCAGAAAGTTTAGCAGCATGACGAAACCTGCAAGGACAATACAAACACCTCTCTAACACCCTTTCAGCTTTGACGTAAGAATGTGTTTGGTCTAAAAAACCTGACATGTCTGGACCTTGACCGTCATCATCAGTCAAGTATGTTTCCGTTCGGACTGAAGCAGTCACCTTCGGCATTAAAGCGCATTATTTATAAGATTTCTTATCATTCATTCTCAGGGGACGGAGAAATGGGACCAGCTTTTGCGGGGAAAAAAAGAGAATAGCTTTATTCTATTCTATCAAAGATATATCACTAACGTATGCAGGTCCCGTAAGATTAGATTCTTGAAACACAAGCGTATCATAAAAAAGTCATGAAAACTAAAAAACAGTAACCATCAGTCACATTCTAGGCAGTTATTTATTCGTGTTTGGACGCCTGTCTTGTTTATATATTATACAATATGTATGTGTGTGACGATGAAAAAAATGTATTGAATAGTAAAAAAAAAAATAACTGAAAAAAGCCTTTGAATACCTTATTAATAATTTAGACCAATTAAATGCAATAAATCCACAAAGCACAGTATAAGCTAAACTTGGACTTGGCTAAAGAATTTTCCGGAATATAAGTTTGCCAATTTAATCACCAATGCGCTAAATGCATCACCACATCAATATAAAATTTAGGATTCGGTAATATATATATATATATATATATATATATATATATATATATATATATATATATATATATATATATATATATATATTTAAACTCTGAATAAATAATTTCTTTACCGAATCAAGGGGAAAAAAGAACGATAGAGTTTAATTTATCGCGATTAAATTTTATGATTACAAATAAACTTACGCACGAGAGCGCGCGTTCACACACACATAGATACATATATATAAATTCTTAGAAACTAGGATATTTAAAAGCTAAATTTAAATCTACATTAGAAATAAAGTTTGATGTCTCAAAACAGAGAAAAGAGATTAGAATGGATACGATGTTTACAAATATGTTGGGAGTATTGAGACTTCAATTTGGGTTTAAAACATTTTTATGTAGCCGCAACACTCACAATGAACAGAAAAATAACAAATACTGGTATTTCAAACCAATTTTTTATAATTAAAAAACCACTACATATCAAAATGAAGTATTAACATAACACGAAAACATTCATAATCCAGCTATTTCATCACAGTAACCCAAACAGGAGTTGACATCCGAAAAAGGATTAAAATAAAATTTTCACTGCTCCAAAATCCATAGATAAAACACTGAAATTTTATAATCATCTTGAATCATGTGTGTGTATGTATATATATATATTTGTATATATATATATATATATATATATATATATATATATATATATATACACACACACACACATGAAACATAGCGTAGCTTGCCATGCTTCAGGAATGTAACGTGGTCGAAGGAGTGTAGTTGTCCGAGAAAAGAATAAGATTTATCAAGAGAACTTTAGCAGCATCTTTATTTAGTAACGCAAAATCCAACAAAAAATGGTCGTGTGGTCTTTTATAACTTCGGGAACGCCACAGGCATAAGAAAAGGAACGTGCTTAATCAGCAAAGTAGGATGGCTAGTTAATTTCGCCAACAGGATGGAGATTTTTCTAAGACAAAAGAGTTTAATGCCAAGAGGATACTAAAAAGATGACGAAATCTCGGATTTGGTGGTTTTTTAATATGAGAGTTAGTAATTTTAGTTTAAGACTATTCTCTCACACTCACTCACGCACTCACGCATATTGAGTGTGTTTATCGATCACAACAAAAGAAAATAACCTATATTTTTAATTTCAACTCCCTTTAATCCCTCAAATTAGAGGTCGAGAACGAGTGAGCGAGCACCTAAAGTGAGAGCTTTATACGTGATTGCAGGCAGTATACATTTGTCAACAGTACTTACTGGCAAACTTAACATTTTGAAACTGTAAATGTCCATTTTGACCATTACTTCACTCATTTTGATAGTTTTGTCTTGATATTTGTGAGTACATATGTATCACGTATGAATTTCTTGAGCTATGCACCATTTTCTGTTAAAATGGTAATACATACATCAGTTTCAAGGCTCTCTAAGCTAGTTAACATGTAGACTCTGGAAATTTCGCGGAGAATTTAAAGATTATATATGTACTCGGACGGAGCACGACGGGTAATTGCAATCATGGCCAGAACAAGACATCGTTTTAGTCACGAATGACCTTTATTACCAGAACATTGGTTAGAAGGTCCCACTTCATTATAGGGACAAGAAAATTTGAGTAAAACTCTAAATCAGAAACTCTAAAATAGAAATCTAAATCTAAAATATGTTTCCCGTAGCATGTATCATTTTTTGTGAGGAATTTCCTAAATTGGCCACTAGGGCACTACAAAGTTTTAATTGGTTAGATATCTTCCCTGAGGGACTGAACTGTAGTCCCAGTGGTCGATTCAGATAAGGGGTTAAAAAGAGGAAAGCAAAGAGACGTGGGGGTTTTGCATTTGACTTTAGATTTGAAAACCCCTGAGAATTTTTTCGGCCATAATACGAACTTCCGGCTATGAATTTACTCCGGCATGATTGAACTATCAAACAACGGCAGTTCTCTGACAATATGTTCCTTAAGGGGCAGTCTTTGGTGTTTTATACAAAATCCCTACATTAGTTTATCGATTTTGTTTACTTTTCCTTTACATAAATGTAAATCGTTGATTTCGTTTTCACTGATAAGTCAGAAAAGGGTTACTTTATGCGCTATCTTAAAATTAGTGAAGAAAGTTCAGTTATTATTCAGATGACACTGAATGTATTACATAACCCACTTCAATCAAAACATACTTTTAAAAGCCCCCAATTCAACAGTTTATTTAAATCGACTCGACGCAACAACTTCTGAAAAGGCAGTGGTCGTAAAAGAAAACCAAATCTCCAATCATGCTGGGAATAAGAAGATAGAGACATCTCCAGCCTATCATTAGCTGCGTCTGCCTTGTAATGAAATTGTGCCTCGTCACCGGTTCACAAGGGCCCGTAATCAATGCTTCAGCGGAAAGCATACAAGAAAAAAGAACGCCAGAAACTTCAGACGCCCGACGGGAGTCTGCACGCTGAATCAAAAAGGAGAAAAATTGGATTAGGAGCGTGAAAAGAATGTGCTTCAAATAACGAAATCCGCAGAAGTTTTACACAGAGAAAGAAATAATGGTAATAGGAGATAAATAAACACTGCTGTAAAGATTACATTTTTACTTCTTTATACGATGTAAAGGAAGAATGATAATCCCGAAAGAATTTAGTGTTCAGATTTCAATGAAAATAATCATTTTGACGATGCCTGAATGATTTTTGATAAGTTTCAGTGTTAAGTCTATATGCACGTAAATGAACAAACATAGCAAATGAGGACTCTAAACCATGAAACTAAGATTGCTTACAGTAACTACAAATATATGCAATCCAGAGAATTATTTATTTACTAATTAATTAGGGAGTAAACATTCTTTTTCAAGATCGCACAATTATTAAGCGTGCACCCTAACATTACGTGACCAACAACCAACTCCGCTATGGGGAAAATATATGATAACACAGGGTGTGGGGAGCACAACGTCTATTGCAGGCAGTATATATTTGTCAACAGTCTTACTATAGCAAACTTCAATTTTCAAACTTTAGATGTCCGTTTTGACCATTCCTGAACTCATTTCGATAGAGATTTTGCCTTGACATTATACTGATTTTACATCTGACGTTAAGCAGGGTGTAGGGGGCACCCCCCCCCTAAAAAAGGAGGTTGTGGCACAATACCTGGTAATCTTTTTTGAAGGAGTGGTATCACAACGTCCATTGCAAGCAGTATACATTTGCCAACAGTCTTACTAGCAAACTTCAATTTTGAAACTTTAGATGTCCGTTTTGACCATTTCTGAATTCATTTTAATAGAGTTTTTGCCTTGACATTATAATGACACAGGGTGTAGGGAGCGCCCCTCCCCCTAAAAAAGGGGGTGGTAGCACAATACACCGTAATCTTCTTTTTTTTTTTAAGGAATGGTGGCACAACATTCATATATTGGTAAATATATTAAATCAACTTATTACGGAATCTATTTGAAATTTTTTTATAAATATCTTTTGCAGCAAACTATAGGTATTAAAGAGTGGATTATTACTGCTGGATATATATTGGTAAATATTTTAAATCGACTTATTACGGAATTATTACAGGCTGACTGTATTATAAAAATTTGATGTGAATAAATAATTAATCTTATTAATTACTGCAAAATGATAAATGGTAATTCAGACGTGCTGAGTTCAGATAACTGGAGTATTGATGTATGTGTCTTAATCAAATTCTTTTTTAAAATGGACTAAACACTGAATTTGATCGTGAAGGCACTTGGGTTATAAATGGCATGTATTAGAAATGATGTGCGAACTAAAATTAAGTATCTAATGCAAGAAAAGAAAATATTAAGTAAACCTAAGCTTCTTTTTTTTTAATTTTTAACAATTTTTAATATATTTTTTAAATGTTTCCCAATGCAGCTGACATATATTAGAAATGATGTGGGAATTAAACTTAAGTATCTAATGGAAAGAAAGATAATATTAAATAAACCTAAGCTTTTAAAAAAATTTTTAAGACTTTTTAATATATTTCTTTAAATGTTTTCCAATGCAGCTGACCTATATTAGAAAGGATGTGAGAACTAAACTTAAGTATCTAATGCAAGCAAAGATAATATTAAGTAAACCTAAGCTTTTTTTAAAATTTTTAAGAATTTTTAATAAATTTCTTTAAATGTTTTCTAACTTTAGATGTCCGTTTTAACCATTCCTAAACTCATTTTGATAGTTTTTGCCTTGACATTATACTGACACAGGGTGTAGGGGGCACCCCCCCTAAAAAAGGGGATAGTGGCACAATACCTCGTAATCTTTTTTGAAGGAATGTTGTGACAACGTCCATTGCAGGCAGTATACATATGTCAACAGTATTTATTGGCAAACTTAGCGTGTCGAAACTTTAAATGTCCATTTTGACCAATCCTGAACTCATTTTGATAAGTTTTGTCTTGACATTTGTGAGTACATACGTATCTTTTATAACTCAAAAAGATTTATCAGTAGAAGGTCAAAAGTCTGTATTTTAATCTGTTATAACGTCTAGTTGTTCACCTTTCCGTTTGATTACCATCTAAACTCTAAATAATGAAAAATTTCCATGGAGCGTTTATTAACACATTGTGTGCAGGTACATTTCGCAGAGGAATTGTACCGAGAGCGGGCGTATTGCGCGTAAGTTTAGTTATTCAGTTAAATCTCAATACTTCGAAAATTATTTAATTTTTAACCAACTTTTCGTAGTTTATATTGAATATATAAACAATTATATAAATAGAAATATATAAATAACAATCATAAGATTTTTGTACACAAAAAATATATTTTTTAGTGGATGAATTTATAATATTATCGTAAACACGAAAAATCAAATAGAAATAGTAGTTTATAGTTTTAATTTTTTCCCGTTCTGTGGTTCCACATAGACTGATGTAAAAACTAGTTTTTATTTGTCTAAATTTTTCCAGAATCTATGTAGGAGACAAGAACATTAGGCTTCGTTTTCCTGTATATACCGTTATTTTTGTACCCACAAACAAACCATGTTGTTACACTAACCCGTACTATACTCTGTGTAAACTCAATAGGCACTTCAAGGTCACTGATTTTTCCCCGATGACCAACTGTAACTATAGTAACGACAGTTGGGGAATGATTTTACTCTTTTTTCCCACTGTGTTAAGGGGTGTCATGCATCGTGTGGGCTCTCCGTGCATGATGAAAGTATGTTTATTTAGACTACACTTTGAAGAATACTTAATACTTTACACAAAATTTTATGAGTAATTTCAGACCTGTTTCTAAGTTCATAAATTTAAGATATAATCCCATTTCATAAAATTACTATTCAAAAATTGTATGTTATATTCTAATCCGTAAGATTTAAAAAATTCTACTGAAAAAGTAAATCTAATTTTTTTTTCACACACAGTTGCATTATTTACAGAAATAATATCATTAAGATGATTGACTATTTCGCTAATTTTAATGAGTAATTAGTTATAATTTCTCACTACTTTTCTTTATATTTGTATGATTCTTTTAATCTAAATATCAAAAGTATTTCTTAATAATTAATTTATTTAAGAGAATGTAGTTCTGAAATTCCTTAAATTTAAGTTGTATGTTAATAAGTATATTATGAAGTTATGTGGACCATAGTAAAGTTTCTATTCCAAAATTGTACTGTATTAATTATTTTATGATTTTACAAGAATTGAAAGAGGTCTTAATGCAATAACAATATTTTGTAAAATTTTATTATGTATTTAACGATTTATGGTCTGTTGACACATTTTTAGAAAGTGAAAATTTCTTTAGAAGGTAGAGATTCGTAATGTTTTAGTAAGAATTCTAAATTAAAATGAATTTTTGTATTTTTACAAAAACATCTGTGATTTATTATAACCATTTTATACATATTGTTAAACTTTTCTTTATATAAATAGTTAACGCATTTATGCACAACTGAAAATTTTGACTTTGATTATAATAATAAAGCAAGTCGTGTGAACGTATTGGAATCAAATCCTCAACTGAAGTGCTGAAAATAAGTGTGAATGCACAGGCTTCTTGGTCGCTACCATAGTAACCGATGACTGGGGAAACGAGAAAGTGTGACCTTGAAGCGCCAATAGATTTTACATGGACTATAGTACGTGACCCGCGCTCAAGTATCAATCGTCAGAAAACGAACTAGTCCGTGTCCCGCATACAATGTGTTATTAGGCATAACTTTAAAACGATTCCTCGTGAAATGTTAGAATTTCTTATTTAGGGCCATTATAGAGTCTAGCCATGCACTGCCATTTATGATTGAAATTGCGACCGATATAATTAAAAATCTTAATATGATGAACATGAACCATACGATCACCTACATCAATGAAAGTTAAATAAAAACAGTACATAAAAATTTTAAAATAAAATTCTTATTCAGAAATTTCAATTTGATTAAGTATGAAATTAAAAAAAAAAAAAAAAAAAAAAAAAACTAATACTGAAGAACTATTTCTATTTCAATGTTAAAATACAGTAGAGTAGACTGCATAATTTTTAGGTGGGGGTGGGGGGCTCGAGTTTGTTGTTTTCACCATTTTTTTCCTCTGGTTATAATCCTGTATAAATAGGAAAACTATATTTTTAAAATCCGATATCCCACAATTTTGAGTAGCTATTTACTATCCTAGAATGAATTTTTAATAAATGCTTTACCGTTATAAATTACCAAATCAAAGATTTTCGAAATTCAAGGCTCAAAGTTACCGCAGGCAGGCGAACGAAACAGAAAGATATTGCAGATTGCAGACTTTAAAACAGCTATTAATTATAACTGCTGATATTTAATCAATACATATCATTGAAGGCGTTGTGCCTACGGCAGCTTTTCAAACTTATTAACTAGCTTTGTTTGAAAGTAAAAGTTATTTAATAAATGCAGAGGATTAAACAGCTTTCGCGAAAGCTAACTTCCTTCGCTAAGATTATCAAGTTTAAAAGGTATTACACAGAATGGCATTTCTTCAAGAGAAAGTCACGGTGATGAAATGGATTAAATGTTTTTGCAGAATGTTTGTTTGTTTGGCTTTATTTTGGTTTCATTAGCGAAAGCCAACGGAAGACATGATGTATCATAATGGATCAATTTTGTTTATATAAGTAAAAAATTCAAAAGAAAACATTAAAAAAAAGAAGATGTATGAGATATAAAAATGATAGTACGTATTAAGCATGTAAAAGCTAAATATAGCAGATATATTAAAAAGAAATTAAAAATTAGTCGTAAGTAAGAATCTCAGTAAAAAAGAATGTACACATTAAAACATTGTCCATAATTTTTAGTTGATTTAACACTAAATTTACTAGCAATTTTAATATATATTGAATTGCAATTGCAAAACCAGTTATTTTGACTGGTTTGGTAAATAGAAAAAAAAATTGATGCCGTAAAATAAAATAAAATTTAAAGTTGTATAATGTCATATAAGTAAAACTATGATTTTTAACAAAAAGGTATCATTACATACGTGTTATTCATTAGAAAAAGAAAACAGACATAATATTTGAATACTTTATAACGATTTTCATTGATACAATGAAAATTTGCAAAGATGAGGAGACGTACACAGAAGTAACATTTTAACATATATTGTATGCGAGACACCTACTAGTACGTTTTCTGACGATTGATACTTGAGCGCGAGACACATACTAGTACGTTTTCTGACGATTGATACTTGAGAGCGAGACACATACTAGTACGTTTTCTGACGATTGATACTTGAGCGCGGGACACGTACTAATACGCTTTTTGACGATTGATACTTGAGCGCGAGACACGTACTAGTACGTTTTTTGACGACTGATATTTCAGCGCAGGACACGTACTAGTATGCTTTCTGACCATTGATACTTGAGCGCGGGTCACGTACTAGTATAGGTTAGTGTAACAACATGGTTTGTTTGTGGGTACAAAAATAACGGTGTATACAGGAAAACGAAGCCGAATGTTCTTGTCTACTGCATAGATTTTGGAAAAATTTAGACAAATAAAAACTAGTTTTACATCAGTCGATGCGGAACCACAGAACGGGAATGTTGATTAAAAAAATCAATTTAGATTTAAAATTATTTTTCCTTGCGAAAATATTAAATATATATATATATTATATATATATATATATATATATATATATATATATAAATTTTTCAAATCCATGACTTTCCATGATTTTAGCACATCATTTTCCATGATACTTAAAAAAGTTTTGTTAAAGAATACATAAATAACTTCTGATGTACATGCAAATAAAAAAATTTTTTAGAGAAATTAAAAATTTATCATAAAAAACTATAAACTTACTTTATAAGTGTTAATAAACTCACATACATAAAATAAACTGTTGTATCTACAATAAGTTTAATCATATAGCATTTTTCAATCAAAATGTTTCCAATTAGTTCATACTTATATTATCCAGGTGAATGAATAATAGCAAAACATGATAACTTATAATGTTATACATATCCCTAGAGATACTTATATATATATTTTTTGTACAAAAATTTTAACTAATTTTATTGAAAAACAATTATTATTATATTAAAAAAATTTTAATCTACAATTTCTAAAACACCAGAATAATATACATTTAGCCACCCATTAAAGCTTTGTTGCTTTGAGTTTCCTTGGTGAACAAATTTACTTGGCAATAGTCAATAGGATAATACATAAGTATCAAATCAATAATTTCAGCCAAATGACAATAAAAATAGAATTAAACAATTCAATGCATTTTTTTAATCGGTAGTTTAGCGGATCCATGACTTTTACTCATTTTACTTGAAAAATCAAGACTTTCCATGACAAAATTAATCCTTTATAAATCCATGATTTTCCATGACTTTCCAAGTGTGAGGAACGTGTATATATATATAATATATATATTATAAATATATATATATATATATATATATATATATATATATATATTTCTTTTATATATATTTGTTTATATATTTCACTATAAAATACGAAAAGTTGGTTAAAAAATTAAATAATTTTCGATCTATTGAGATTTAACTGAAAAACTAAATTTACGCGCAAAACATCCGCTTCCGATACAATTCCGCTGCGAAATGTACCCGCACGCAATGTGTTAAAAAAGAAATTCTAAAGTTCATTTTTATTTATACCTTTTTCTAACTCATTTTAGCTTTTTACTTAATTTAAAACTTTATCCAGTATTTTCAAAACCAATACTTTACAATAAGAAGCAGGATTTTTAATAGAGGAGTAAGTGGAATGATATGAAGCATGTTGAAAAACAGAAGACTAGACTTTTGTCTAAAGAAGACTTATACACTTTCATCACTAGAACAATAGAAACATTTCCCCCTGATTCGATGGTGTTGGTGTTTCATCCTGCAATTTCCAAGGAAGAGTCAGAATCATTCACCATTTCACACTTCCTCCTGACACATCAAATGTTATAGATATCCAAATATCCATCACAGGTGATGGATGTATAATTAGTGATAGCAGGTCTGCCGCCACAAGAACTGATCTGCCTACTTGCCTTGAGCTGCTCAGCCACGCTTGTCGGTTTCTATTTTGGCGAAACCAAAATAGAACTATAATAATTATCAGCTTAAATAAATAAATAAAAAGGAGATTAGAATGTACTTCATAAAGGCAATATTCTAAATAAAAATGCTAAAATGGTTCATTAAATATAAATGGCGGACTGAGCTATTAATGTGAAAGTCAAGAATGAAAGATCAGACACGTTTTCAATGGTATGACAGAATGACATTTCTTCACAAGAGAAAGTCACGTTGATGAAATGGCTTAAACTTCTTCAGAATTTATGTTTTTTATTGGCAATATTCTAAATAAAAATACTGAAATGGTTCATTAAATATAAATGGCGGACTGAGCTATTAATGTGAAAGTCAAGAATGAAAGATCAGACACGTTTTTCAAATCGTATAACAGAATGGCTTTTCTTCACAAGAGAAAGTCACGTTGATGGAATGGCTTAAACTTCTTCAGAATTTCTGTTTTTCATTGTTTTATTTTGATTCAATTAAGAAAGGTTAAATACGACATTATGTGAGGACGTCGATTTGCTTATGAAAATAAACAAGAAAAAATATTCAAGAAACAGCCATACAAGATAAAACATACACTACATATAAGACATGTAAAAGCAAAAACCGGTAAATATCTTACAAATAAGTCAAAAAAGTTCTTCAAAATAAATCACAACACAAATTCTAAAATAATGGATATACGAATTGTAAAATAATGTGACAATAAATACTGAGAAGTTAATAAATCATTTGCGAGTGTATTTCAATAGACTTATAAAATTTTCCAATTCTTGAAGCTTTTTTAATCTTTCGAAATCTGTTTTCTTTTAGTAACTTGAAAGGAAAAGAAATGATAAAGGAGAATAAAACAGCTCAAGTAAATTGCTGAGCTTCAGATAACAAATTTCTCTCACTTTTGTATGCTACAAATAAATTAGAGAGTGCGTCTTAAAATAAAGGTAACATGTATTAATATAATTCTCAAAAAGGAAACTAAGTAAATGGGACTGAATACACTTAGATTTATTAAAGAGAAACTATTTGCAATAAGATTTGAAAAAGTATATCAAGAATCATGTAAAATTGTATTTGACAGATTCTCTAATGATGCCTAAACATTGTTAGGATGCATTTCCTCTGTTCTAAGGGTTACCAAAGAGCCATGGACAAGCAATTACTTGGTCAAATAATTATTATAAAATTTATTTGAGCTGTGATACTGCTGTAATAAAAATTTCAATTTCGCATTAACTAATAAAAAATTAAGACGAGAACTGATAGTCCGTAACTTGTTGCCCGTACTAAATTACACAGATGGGTTCACATAACTCCTTGGGCCTAGCCCTCTAGTTCTGCGATACATGGGAAGTTGGCAAAAAACAACTTTTAAAATTGATTTGGCTGAGAATTCAATTGGGAAGTGTAAAATGGGGATTAGAATGCTTAAATTTGGGCGAGGAATTAAAGTTCAATAAGGAACAAAAAATGTTTAAGACACGGTGCAAACAATTATAATAATCGTAAAACATTAGAACATGATGGAGTAATAAGCAATATAAGTGTAAAATGAGATTTTTTTTCCCCAAAGGAAGTGAGTTAAGAGTAAAAATGCAGATGATAAGTACAAACATTACGTGAAAGTAACGGAGATCCTAATGTGAAGATCTCATCCAATCGGTTTGGTTTGGGGAGCTCAACGGTCAACTTTTTTGCAACACGAAGACTAATGAGACCGGGACCTACTGCTTAAAGCCGATTCCGAACGGCTACGAACATCTATGCCCCAGTGGGATTCCAAACTCCAAACTCTGGTACCGAAGATCATCACCCTGACCATTCGGCCATCGTTCAGCTCTCCTCCAATCGGAATTAAGAATAAGGACCAATGGAAATCTTAGAAATTGACCCACCCTGTTGTGGTCGCGAGATGAATTACTTTAAAAATTTAGATTAAGAGAGAGAGAGGAGGGGGGAAAGTAAACGAGAAAAGTGAGGTACGATCCTGGGAGAACCAATCAAATTTGAAGAAATGAGATCAACGAGCAAATAGAATTACTCAAAGTCTAGAGCTAAGATAGACATCGGTCTTTTAGAATTACTACAAGTCTGCAGAGTCATACTGCGCTTGTTCAATTAAGTGATACAGTCTAAGATTATTATTAAATTTAAGGGCGAGATTTTGAAGGAAATTTGGAAGAGAGGGAAGGTTAATTCCACCCTGAAATTCCCTATTCCTGAAATACCAGGGAGAGTTAGTAATTTGATGAACAGTAATATTTTGAGCAGTAGAGAGAGAATTAATAAGATAGTCAGCCGCATATGATCATGCAACACTCGCGTTAAGCAAACTGGGAACAAAGATAAGATTTGTAGATGAGCAGCTATTTATCTGTACTTAATTTACTGTTTCGAGCAATTAGGGGGAAGAGTAGACGTTAAACAGCTTGGATTTAATATTGCTAACGTGGGGGGTCCCATGAGAGATTTTTATCAAGAGTGACACTTAAATATTTATCGGTTTTAGACCAAGGGATACGAATATCCTCAATGTATATGTTGAAGTCGTTGTAAGAGCTAGGCAAAATTAACACAATATCTTTTTACCATAATATGAAGATTATATCGTCAAAATAGATGCAGGGTATCTGCCAAAATAAAATTTTCCAAATCCATGACTTTTCATGACTTTCCCTGATTTAGCGAAACATTTTCCATGACTTTAAAAAAGCTTTCGTTAAATTATATATGAATAAAACTTCTGATGTACATACAAATAAAATATATGCTTTTAGAGAAATTACAGGAGTTTTATCATAAAAAAAACTATAAACTTACTTTATAAGTGTTAATAAACTCACATACATAAAAATAAATTGTTGTATCTACATACCTAAGTTTAATCATATAGCAATTTTTCAATCAAAATGTTTCCAATTTGAATTCAGGGTACTTTGGTATTATCCAGGTGACCATGAATAATAGCCAAATATAACCCTATAATGTTTATATACAATATCCCTAGAGATAAACTTATATTTTGTGCAAAAATCTTAACTAATTTTTATTAAAAAATATTAATTATTATATTAATAAAATTTTAATCTACAATTTAAGAAAAAACCAGAATAATATACATTTACCCACCCATTAAGCTTTCTTGCTTTGAGTTTCCTTGGTGAACAAATTTTACTTGGCAATAGGGTCAATAAGATAATACATAAATACCAAACTCAGTAACTTCAGCCAAATGACAAGTAAAAATAGAATTAAACAATTCAATGCATTTTTATTTAATCGGTAGTTTAGCGGATCCATGACTTTTACTCATTTTACTTGAAAAATCAAGACTTTCCATGACAAAATTAATCCATTGTCTAAATCCATGATTTTCCATGACTTTCCAGGTGCGTGGAAACGTAGATGTTTTTAAACATCTTATTATTATGTTGCAGTAAATTTTTATCACAACAAATTCTACATTTCAAAAAATGATAGTTTTGTTCCTTTGCTTCCATTTTGATGAAAAAATTGGAAAGAACATAACGATAATTCGACTAGCTAATAAATAGTCTTTCTAAATGAATCAAGATTCTACATCCACAGAAACAATTTAGAAATGAATAAACAAAAAGCGTGTGCCAAAAACTCTCAGCCAAAAAAAAACAAACCATTTTTTATTATAGGGTATTTACAAATCTGTAAAATTAAAAATTACTGATGAAGACGGGCTATATGCAGTAAAAAAATATGTATATAAGATGTATCAATTTAATAAAAAACTCTATAGGTCTTTTTCTTTTTTATATACAGGGTATCCGCCAAAAAAAATTTTCAAACCATGACTTTTATGACTTTCCAACATAGCAGATCATTTTCCATCTTTAAAAAGCTTTCGTTAAAGTAAATATGAATAAAACTTTTGATGTACATACAAATAAAATATATGCTCTTAATAAATTACAGAATATATCATAAAAAAACTATAAACTTTTTATAAGTGTAATAAACTCACATACATAAAAATAAATTTTTGTATCTACATACCTAAGTTTAATCATATAGCAACTTTTCAATCATGTTTCCAATTTGAATTCATACTATTATAATTAGTGATTTAATAATAGCCAATATATATAAATTTTATATATAAGCCCTAGAGATAAACTTATATTTTATGCAAAATTCTTAACTAATTTTATTAAAAAATAATTATTAATATTAATAAAATTTTATCTACAATTTAAGAAAAAAAATAATATACATTTACCCACCCATTAATTTTGCTTGAGTTCCTTGGTGAACAAATTTTATTGGCAATAGGGTCAATAGGATAATACATAAATACAAAATGTAATCAGCATAAACATAAATGACAGTAAAAATATATAAAAATTCAATCCTTTTTTTAATCGATAGTTTAGCAGATGATATCCATGACTTTTACTTATTTACTTAAAAATCAACATGAAAAAAATTTTATTTTTTAAATATGATTTCCATACTTTTGACTTTCCAGTGCGCGGAAACCATGTATATGTGGTTTGCGTACTGTGAATCCAGCGCTACTCTGAGTTTTTTGTGTTTAGCAAAACACGAGGGTAACATGGATCTAATCATCCGCACTATATAATAATTGCCTAAGTTATCTGTACGTCTGTCCTCGAATTTATGAAACGGTTGTACCTGGAATGGATAGAAGTATCCATATTCGATTCTTGATGAGTTAGGTTTAGCAACGTTCGAAATCCCACTTTCCACCCTTTTTTGGAATTTAATGCCATTATTTCAAACCCTATTTTCCCCGGTTAAGAGCAGGCGATTAAATTTATGAATTTATCACATAATAATTAGGTAAAAATAACATTTTTCCTAGCATTATGACGTCATTCCTTTAACGATCTCAAAATATCGTCTGCATTATTTTCATACGTTTTATCACTGAATTTAGATATTACGTAAATAATTGTCTTTTATATTTGGCTTAAATAATAAATTAGGTACGTACGTGATAATTTAATCCGATTATTTTTTTTTTACGTACAATTTCTTCAAAAAACGTTATGATGTAATGTACATTTCTATATTTTATAATTGAGATATACATTTTTAGGAATTAATTTAGCACAAAGATGATTTGTTTCATCTTTATAAATCTCTATTTCAAAGTATTTCAGCATCCACAGATATATTTTAATATGAATAAATTATTGGATGTTTCAAAATAAAAGATATAAACCATTTTTTACCAATAATACTTTTTCTGGAAAATTAAACATTTTTCAGATGATCTTCTAGAATGACGGGCTTTATGTTTATTAAAAATTAACAATTCAATAAATGTGTATTTATATAATCTATTTTTTAACCTAAACATACGATTTTCCCAATCTATCAAAGGGTATAAAAAAATAGAACAATTTTCATGACACAATGAAATTTTAGCGGAATTTTGGAGACTTTTTTTTTCGGTGTGTTTCCACTATTAAGTACATATGTAATAATTTAGATTTAATCATCGATTATTTTTTTGTTGCAATAAAAATTTATCATATTAACAAAAATTCTTTTCATAAAAATCTATGAGTCTATATCAAAATTTGAATATCTAACATTTAAGTTACATAACTTTTGAAAATGTACGAAGTTTTTTCGTTTGAGTGTTTGTTTTCATACATAACCACATTTACTAAATGAATTCAACGTGATTCTAAATGCATTCACATTCGGGAAACTTTAATATGAAGATAAACAAATTATTGATCGTGTACCAGATAATTCTCAGTCAAAAAACAAACCATTTTTTACCTGCTCCATAGGGTACCTTATAATTCAGGAAAATTAAAAAAATTACTAATCCCGTCATATGATGGGCTATATGCTAGTTACAAAATATTATGAATAAAGAGTATCAATTCCTAGAAATTAATATAAACTAGCTATAGGTTTCTTCCCCTTCTTTTGGTATATATGTGTGCGTGTGTACAGTGTGCGGCCAGCAAGCCCACTCTTTGAGAAATTTTTAAGAAAGTTTGGCCCAAAAAACGAAAAATAAATTGGTAACCAGTGATTTAATGATCCCCTATATAATAATAGCCTAAGTTATCTGACCGTCTGTCCTCGAATTTATGAAGCGGTTGGACCTGGAATGGATAGAGGCATCCATATTGGATTTTTGATGAGTTAGGGTTAGCAAAATTCAAAGCAAGTCTTTAAAACGTTCGAAATCCCCCTCCTTCCCCCTCTTTTCAAGCGTTAACGGCCCTTATTTCGAACCCTATTTCAATGGTTAAGAGCAGGCTATTACCACATAATAAATAGATAAAAATAACATTTTAATAGCATTATGGTTGGTTTTGGAGCTCTACGGTCTACTTTTTGCAATAGGAAGGCTAATGAGACCGGGACCTACAGCTTAAAGCAGATTTCGAACGGCTACGAACATCCATGCCAAAGTGGGATTCGAACCCACGAACTCCGGTTCCGAAGGTCAGCACCCTAACCATTCGGCCATCGTTCAATAGCATTATGACATCATTCCTTTAACCACCTCATTTAATCATTTCTTATTTTAAATTATTTAAATATCGTCTGCATTATTTTCATATGCTTTATCACTGAACTTGGATATTACGTAAATAATATTTTTGTAACAGCGCGCAACGGCCATCTGCGCGCGCACCCTTTTTTGTTTTTCGTCGTAAAAGACAAACTGTTAGAACAGTTCTGTGTGTGGTTTGTTAACGTGCGAGGGTCTCCTGCTCTCTGCATTTTCAATAATGTTAATTATTAAGTAAAACGTGCAAATATGTGCAAATATATTAATAATTAAACGTAATTTGTTAAATGTAGATAGTTTGTTTCCTGTGTTGGATATATAGTGTTACAATTTTTTTTATATTTGGCATAAATAATAGATTAAGTACATATGTAATAATTTTAGATTTAATCATCGATTATTTTTTGTTGTAATAAAAATTTTATCACCGGCATTAACAACAAGTTCTTTTCATAAAAGGCTATGAGTCTATATCAAAGATTAATGAATATCTAACATTTAAGTTACATATCTTTGAAAACTAAGAAGTTTTTTCGTTTGAGTGTTTGTTTTTTATACATAACCACACGGTTTGACTAAATGAATTCAACGTGATTCTAAACTGCATTCACAGTATCGGGAGACTTTAGAGGGGTATGAAGATAAACAAATTATTGAGCGTGTACTAGACAATTCTCAATCAAAAAACAAACCATTTTTTTTTACATGCCTCATAAGGTACTTTACAATTCTGAGACAAATTATTGAGCGCGTACCAGACAATTCTCAATCAAAAAACAAACCATTTTTTTTACATGCCTCATAAGGTACTTTACAATTCTGAGACAAATTATTGAGCGCGTACCAGACAATTCTCAGTCAAAAAACAAACCATTTTTTTATATGCCTCATAAGGTACTTTACAATTCTGAGACAAATTATTGAGCGCGTACCAGACAATTCTCAGTCAAAAAACAAACCATTTTTTTTACATGCCTCATAAGGTACTTTACAATTCTGAGACAAATTATTGAGCGCGTACCAGACAATTCTCAGTCAAAAAACAAACCATTTTTTTTACATGCCTCATTAGGGTACTTTACAATTCTGGAAAATTAAAAAATTTACTAATCCCGTCATATGACGGGCTATATGCTAGTACTTTTGAATTTGACAACTAGAAATGAAATTTAATGATGAAAAGCTTACAATCCAAAGAAGAAGAAAAAAAAATATTTTTATTGCATCCAGGTAATTATCTCATGAATAATTACCACCCATGTATTAATCAAATGTTTCCCGTTCAATTAATGTAATCTATTAACATCTAATTAATCATTAATGTAATTGCTCTCGTCGTTATCATTATTGAAAATTACAGTAATTATTCAAAATGGAACGGTATTTTTAAAGCTTTATTTCCTTGATGAAAACTTTTCGTTTGATAAAAAAAATATAACTTTGAAAGAAATAAGTAATTTCGAAAGTGAAATGATCCCAATTCATGTTTTAAAATTAAAACCTTTTTCATCTCAGAACGTTTCACCTTATTTTTAAGGAGCTATTATAGCAGAGTACAAAACAACTTTTCAGTTATATGTCTTTCCTAATTAAAATGTGGATAATGTTTAAATGGAATTCTATAGCGGGAGAATGAGATGAAAAAATTTCTTATGAATACAGATCAAAATATACGAAAGATTAATACCATTGTGTATTTATCATTTACTCCCAAAACGAGGGGAAATTCTTATATAAAGGTTTGAGGAGTACCCAGGTTAGCATTGCAAGTTAGATGTTTCAATACGATGGTATCTATTAGAAATATTTCTTTATTGAATATTTTTTGCAGCAAACTAAAGGTATTAAAGAATGGATTATCACTGCTAGATATTTATTGATAAACATTTTAAATCCACTTATAATGGAATTATTATAGGCTGACGGTAATATAAAAATTTGACGTGGATAAATAACTAATTTTATTAATTATTGGAAAATGATAAATGATGTTTGAGTTCAGATAACTGGAGTATTGATGTATATGTTTTAATCAAATAATTCTTTTTAAAATGGACTAAACACTGAATTCGATTGTGAAGACATTTGGGTTACAAATAGCATATATTACAAATGATGTGAAAACTTAAGTATCTAATGCAAGCAAAGGTAATATTAAGCAAACCTAAGCTTTTTTTAAAATTAAGATATTTTTTTAAATGTTTTCCAATGCAGCTGACATACATTAGAAATGATGTGGGAACTAAAGGATCTAATGTAAGCAAAGATAATATTAAGTAAATCTAAGCTGTTTTAAAATTTTTAAGAATTTTTAATATATTTCTTTGAATGCTTACCAATGCAACTGACATATATTTTAGAAATGATGTAGGAATTAAACTTAGTATCTAATGCAAGCAAAGATAATATTACGTAAACCTAAGCCTTTTTTTTAATTTTTAAGAATTTTAATATATTTCTTTAAATGTTTTCCAATGCAGCTGACATACATTAGAAAAGATGTGGGACTAAACTTAAATATCTAATGCAATCAAAGATAATTTTAAGTAAACCTAAGCTATTTTTGAGAATTTTTAATATATTTCTTTAAATATTTCCCAATGCAGCTGACATATATTAGAAATGATGTAGGAATTAAACTTAAGTATCTAATGCAAGCAAAGATAATATTACGTAAACCTAAGCTTTTTTTTTTTATTTTAATTTTTAAGATTTTTTTTAAATGTTTTCCAATGCAGCTGACATACATTACATGTAATGTGGGAATTAAACTTAAGTATCGAATACAAGCAAAGGTAATATTAAGTAAACCTAAGCTTTTTTTTTTATTTTTAGGAATTTTTTATATATTATTTCTTTCAATGTTTCCCAATGCAGCTGACATATATTAGAAATGATGTGGGAACTAAACTTAAGTATCTAATGCAAGAAAAGATAATATTAAGTAAACCTAAGCTTTTTTTTTATTTTTAGGAATTTTTAATATATTTCTTTCAATGTTTCCCAATGCAGTAGGCAGAATAGGTAATTATTCTAAAGCCCTACAGAGATCAAGTACAAAATTATTTGATCTCCGATGCAAAGCTGTTTTTCATTTAGCACCACCTAGGGTTCGTGTGTTGCTTAAGGAATTTTGTGACCACGCGGTTTGGTTCCGTTTGATTTGGAGCGCTACGATCTACTGTTCTGCTACACGAGGGCTAACGAGTAAGGAACCTAATGCTTAAAAACAACTCCGAACGGCTACGAACATCCATACCTGCAGTAGGATTCAAACTCACGAAGTCCGGCACCGAAGCACCCTACCCATTCGGCCATATTCAGTTTCTATGAACAGAGTAACACTGTCCTGTTCAAAATAGGTCCTCGAAATTTGGAAACAAGGACCAAACAGAAGGCATCTTGGATTGGTATTCCATCTTAGATGTATCATTCGAAAATGGACATAGTGACCACAAACCTAACTCCCGTACCCTAGCTGCCATTAGTGAACCTGATGGTATTTGGCCGACTCTAGCTTCTATTTCGAAACCCTCTTGCTATGTTCAACTGAGTTACCGCGATACATTACTTAATTGTCACATAATTACTGATTATCCGTGAATTACACACACACACACACACACACACACACACATATATATATATATATATATATATATATATATATATATATATATATATAATATATATATATTATTTGTATTGTTATTGTATATATATATGTGTGTGTGTATAAATAATATTCTCATTTTCAAAACTTAAATCAATATATAAATTATATATATTTATTTTAATAATAAATTACATGGGGCTACATACCTCATAGAATGGCCAATTATAAACCTACATATAGCGGACATATTTAGGAAATTTCGAAAAAAAAGGAGATCTGCTGCAGAGACCATTTTTCTGAGATATTTTCCCACAGATGTTGACCCAGGTGTTACGTGTCTTGTACATAGAACTTCATGCTAGTTGACCCTTCAGTTGTCTTGTCCCATGAGAAGTTTAACGTATCATAATAATCTTTACAAATATTTTTTATAGCCATGACTGTAAAATATAAAATTTCATTACATATATATATATATATATATATATATATACATATATATATATATATATATATATATATATATATATATATAAACTAACTAATAATAATTAAGTTACGTCCACACCTTCTAAACTTATTTAGAGTGACAATTTTACTACAAAACTAAACCATTAAAAGTAAGTAAACGTTAAACAAATAAAGAAATTAAAAAACGTACACTATCAGCATAAAAGAAAAACACTAAATTCATTTTCTCAAAATCATTCTTTTCAACTTCTCAAGTTTGCTAAATATATAATTGTATTTTGCATAACTTTGCGGATATGAAACATTAATAATTCATCAAGTAATTAAAAGTTTAATCTCTCGCGAAAATTGGAAGATTTCTATAAGAACGTGACATAATAACATAATTTAACAATTCTAATGAAGTGATACTAAGGAGAGAAAAAAAAAAGAAAATTTTTACAAACAACGTTAATTTAATGCACAGGTTACAATGATGCACACATTAAAAGATGTTCGGTTATCGCTAACTAATAAATAGCACGTAATTAAGTTTTTACAAACTGCCGAACAAGCTTTGATAAATGTCGAGTTGAAAAATAAAAAGAGTGCCACTGATTTTTTAAACGACGAGTAATTGCTTGACGAAACTTCATTATTTTACTAAATAATAGTGAAGAGGTATTTTGGAAATTTTTGAAAATTATGATAAAGGGTAAATAGTGAATTGATTTTTCTAGTAAAAATATTTTGAAAATGGTCCGAGTGAAAACATATTTCAAATACAAAAGAGTTTTTAAAAATCTGGACATTTTTAAGAAAGTAAAACAAATTAGTTTTCAGAAAGCATCTTTTAAATATAGTTCATAGTTAAAACGACAACTTATTATAATTTCAGACGGGAAACATAATAAAGGACTCAATTTAAGATATAGTGCTTAACTTACGACATAGAATATTTTCTTTTACACTTTTATTCTGTTATTGTATATACATTGTAACGTATCCGGTCCCTGTTTCAGGTGACACAATGAAGAAGCAAGTGTTTCTTGATTAAATGATTTATTTACACTGTAAGGAATATGCACCCACGACTTTGCGTGATCTGGATGATATCGGAAAAACAGCCCCATTGACCTTTTACACACCGCGTTTCTTTGGAAAAGTAAGAAGCCGGCCGGTGAAAAGGGGGCTTGATAAGGATGTTTCGGGGTCGTGATTTGTTTTTGCAGGGCCTTCGGAGAAGGAGGATATGCCTTTTTCGGTAGGGCCCCCCCCCCCCCCCTCCGAAGGAAGGGAGAGATCTGAAAGAGGGCAGTTGGAGTTCAGTGAGGGAGTTGAGATAGATCCGGCGGCCGAGAAACATCTCTCTGTGCTGATGTGAGGAAAGACGACGCTCGGGTTCTAAAATTCTGGCTAAGACTGGCTCTAAGACTCACTATGATATTTGATTTTCTTTAATTTTTTTTCTCATATTGTAAATAAAATGTGTGTTGTCCATCTAATCCTGATGTGCCTTAATTTCGGTTATGCATCCCAACGACAGTACACGAACATACCTGCCCCAATAAAGTAGGCGGGCAGGTCTAACGCTAACGTAGCGCACCATAGAAAGAGGGTGCGTTACATACACCTTGCAGCTATATACACATTTCTATATACACACAATTCAATTACAAAGCACAAGTATGTGATACAATAGACATATGCCTGAGTAGAGGCGTAAATTAAATGCCTCTGCCAAAAGATTTGATAACCGACGGAAGAGAACAATTCGGTGGCTTCGCGGAATAGTTCTAGGAAGTAATTATGTAAACAGTACGACGAGAGTTTTTGAAGTAGCAATTGGCATCTTAGAAGAAGATAAAAACATATTTAGAATTCCTGGATAATATCTTGTCATAAAAAATTCTGAACACAAACTTGCAGCAAAACTCCTCAAGTTAGATACAAGCAACACTCTTTTGCAAAGAGATTTATCAAGACTGTGGCAATCTTGTTACAAATTAGTGCAAGCGAAATTCCCATCTAAAAATAAGATAAGAGCGCATGCGCAAATTAAGACAAGATTAACAACATAGCAGACAGATCGCAAGTGCTATTATCGTTTAAAACTATTAATATTCGTGTGGTTATTTTTAAAGAGCATTCTCTATAATTTGCAACTATCTAAAATTTCTAATAATTAAATAGATGTGTTAATTCTATTAATTCACTAAGCAATGCTTTCGTTTTCATGCACGTGTATTGGGCCATGTTAAACCTATGTTGAAAATAACTTCAAGTGAATTTTTCTCAACTTTTCAAACCGTGGTTTGCATGAACTTGGTAAGTAGATATGAAAGTTTGCGGCAAACTTGCACGATACTGTAACTTGCATCAGTTTGCTGCAAGCTTGCTAGTCTTGTTTCAAACTCGCGGCTTGTCATGCTGAACTTGCTGCAAGTTTGCTGCAAACTTGCAAATTTGCTACTGAGAAGAAGATAAAAACACAGTCAGAATTCCTAGGGGAAACAACACATCGAATTAAAAGAAAACCCAATGCACGTCCATTTTCAAAGAGAATCCCAAAGGGATTATCGCTGAAACTCTCCGTGGAGATCTTGTCAAGGCGACCTCCAAATTATTGCTGTTACACTCTAAAAAATTATGTGGGATTATCGCTAAGAAAACTCTCCGATGGAGAGACTGGTCAAGACGACCTCAAAATTTGCTGGTTTCTAGCTAACTACCTACTTTACAAATAGTTTTTTTTTAAATTTTACAGACGATTATCATTTCATCTGGCGATGATCTCACCTTCAATCAACTGGATTGGTCTGGGCTAGACAATAACCGGCTGCAAACCGGGAGTCTCCGGAATTTCGTGTAGGCGAAAGATCCAACGTTGCGGCATTGCTTTGGAAACTTGTGGTTTCGGCGATCATCTTTCTGGCTGTCAGTCTAGGATCCCGGTTGTCTGTCTTGTTGTTTCGCTACTGTAAGACACAAAAGCCTAAACATCGTGGTGCCGGGGGAAACAACACTTATGTCTCCACATAAACGAAGTCCATTTCTTAAACTCTTGAGAAGCAAAGTGTTTTGTGGGGGAATCTTGCCGTTAAGGCACGCTGTTACAACATATATAATTTACACGGTTATTATATATGAGCCTCATCTGAGGAAAGGAACTCCCCTACACTATTTGTTCCGTTAAAAAATACGTTTTGTTAATACATGTCTTTACAAATATGTATTTTTTAAGTTTCTTTTCCATTATATTATTACAATTGTTAAATTTTGTCGCCAAGGTTTGGTTTGGTTTGGTTTGGAGCACTATGCTCTATTTTTTGCTACATGAGAATTTTTTGTAGCCAAATTTGCAGACAAAGCGATATTATTAACATCTATTCCAGGTCAGAGTAACTTCCGTTTTACAATTTTTGTAATGCAGGTGATTGTAAAAACGACAATCATTAACATATGCGGCACAGAAAATTACTTCATAGCAGAATTTAAATGCAAAGAGACAGTTGACAGTTGTGGCCTTTTTTAATTACTAACTAACGCATTTCATCGAAATAACTCTATTATTAAACTGTAAATACCATCGACTCGCAACATTCAAGTATGGCGCTGAGGCCATTTTACTTTACGCCAGAGGGTATTTACATGAGCATAGACGCTAACCAAAGAGAGAGAATTCCCGTGCGTCAGCTTATATAGGAATTCCAGCTTGAAAAATATACAGCTGTGTGGATGCAACTATAATTATGATCCTGCGAGAGATCTGCGTCGGTAAGACATAGAATTGTAGATGATTAAAGATACAGGTACTGGCAAATTTTGTTTGTATGGTGTTGCTACAAATGTGAAAGGAGAAGTCTGGAATTCGTCGTTTGGTAACGAATGAAAAAGAATGGTGTTGATTTTTAGCATTAAAAATCACTAAAGCTCTGATCGAAGTACTCTGGAATAAATAAGTCGTGAAAAAAAATAGAATTTTAATTAAGTCTATTGGTTCTGTGTCATTTGGAAGATTATTAAGCTGGTATTAAAGTCTAGGGATTTATGTATATATTAAAGATCCTTACAAAATATTTAATTCCACGTAATTACAGACCATTCCCCTATTTCAGAATGTAAAACTAACTGATTAAAATAGAGGTTCTCAAATTGAACGCAATGCCACCCTAGGACGCATTGAAGGAAGGTCAGAGTACCATCTGACCTTTATCATTTGATTGAAGGGAGGTCTTCACGGGGATACAAGCCTTGCTCTCCTATATTTTCCCTAAATGTATAACTAATTGATTAAAATAGAGGTTCTCAAATTGAATGCAATGCCGCTCTGGGACGCTTTGAAGGGAGGTCAGACCACCATCTGACCTTTATCATCTGATTGAAAATAGGTCTTAATGGAGACACAAGGCCTGCTCTCCTATATTTTTCCCTAAATGTATGACTAACTGATTAAAGTAGTTCTCAAATTGAACGCAACGCTGCTCTGGAACGCCTTGAAGGGTGGTCAAAGGGTATTGAAGGGAGATCTTAATGGAAACACAAGATTTGCTCTCCTATATTTTTCCCTAAATGTATTTTTATTAATATTTTTCATCAATTTTTATTTTGTTTAAAGCAAAATATTTTACAAAGAAAGTTTAGTTAAACTGTGTTGCAACAACAACCTGAAAACAAAATTTTCTCAGATTCAATTAGTTTTGGATTATAATGAAAACTGAGTATCCAACTCTTAGGGTTTTTTTTTTAAATATAAAACACTCAAGTATTTTTATTTTTATTTTACTTTTTATTTATTTTGCAACATCCTCTCTATTCGAAACAGGATTTTTCGATGTAGCTGTAATTAAAGACTATATATCGTACGAAAGTCAGTGTGGAGCAAAACACGGGAGCAGCTGTATCAAACCTTCTTCCGTGATTTCGAAATAGTGTCTGGAGGAGCAATAAGTTCAAACATTAAACTGACTTTGCCATTAAGAGGTGTTTTTTTTTAAATTTGTATTTATTCTGTATGTTCCTTTCGCCAATTAAAACCATTTTACTTTTCTACTAAGATGTTGTTTCCATTTCTATGCCTGATTAAGATTAGAGTAAAAATATTTCAATTGGGGCAGCATGTAAAAAGGGTAAAACTCTAAAGTATGTGGCGTATTGAACAAGTTTGGGATTATACGGATTACAAGAATGTAACAACAAGTTACATTCGGTTCAGCTTTTTTTTACCTCTCCTCGTAAGCCTTCATCACAGACATACAGGACAGGGCCAGTTTGAACTAGAAAGAAACTTCGGACCAACAAATAAAAGGGCCCGTTGGTTTTTCGGAATTCTGACCCTTCCGTTCGGGAGTGAACCCCTGTTTCTTTCTCCGGGTCAGTCGGATTTTTTTAGAGGACAAGGGGTTACCAGAGGAGAGAAGAGGGTGAACGTTGCTGGTATCCGCTGCTTGCAGGATAGACTTTTTTTTTTTTTTTTTTGAGCGACACGAGAAAATGAAAAAAAGTCGCCATATTTGGAAACCGACGCCGAATCCAGAGGAGTCATCTATATCTACATATAATAAGTTGTATTCCTTAGGTATTTAATTTTATAAAATTATTTAATCAAGATTTCCATGTGTTTTTTAATAAGTCAAGAATTTCTTCTTTCTCAAACACTAAATCAACGTAGCATTATTTTTACAAAGATTAAGGACATTTTCCCTATTACAACAAAATCGCCAATGCAACGACAACTTTACTACAAAAATACTGAATAAAACTTAAATTACGTTTTGCAACGACTAAGCAGTTGAAAACACACCGCGTAAAATCTTCCCTCAATTAGCTTCAAGTTT
>CM063506.1:71135687-71145687 GCA_032207245.1 Pardosa pseudoannulata | reverse complement strand
GCTTCTATTCTTCAAAAATAACTGTATTCGATATCGTCGGCGACAAACCTCCGCTCCATTTTGTTTTCAGCTCCATTTCTTTCCATGTTGCCAATCGCGAAAAATTAAAAGCAGCCGAATCAATCTCGAGCTCGCGACAAAAGTAGCAATTACACAAACGTGTATAGTAAGAATTAAGCTAACAATCAAAGAAATATTTTCTGAAGTATACCTTCCTTTTCACCCTAGAACATTATTCCGTTTCGTCGAACCTTGCTACTATTGTAACATCCGCAAAACAACTTTTTATAAATTTATCTTAAAACAAGGCATTTAAGTTATACACACACTTTCATTAAAAAAAATGATTTGTTGCATATTAAAATTAGCAGCATTTAACAGCTAATTATTTTAATAACAAAATATCGCCAAGAAATAAGAATAGCTACTTAGGTTAAAATTCAGGTTATATTTACGATATGCGAGTAGCTGAAAATAGTAATAATAATAGAACTAAGGTTTCATACTTAGAAATAAGCTAAACCGTAAAAGCAAGGATGGTAAACTATCAATCATGAAGGACATTACATGTGATTGCATATAGGCCGCGGGCCACAGTCATTTCAAAGATACTTTTTTTTTTCTTGCGTTGTCCCAGTGGCTTTGGAGTAGCGCTCGCGCTCCAGCGAACAAGTCCAAGGTTCGATATCCGGGCTCAGCAAGTATGACTCAGCCTTTCATTCCTTGAATGGGTAAACAAACATATTTGGAATCGAAATTATTTGGATCAATCATATTTGGAAAATAACCACAGGGGGTTCCGCGCAAGAATGACCACCTAACTAGGACAAATGCTTAGCACCCCAGGACCCTTGGTCTCGAAATTTGAGGTTGGCACAGTAGACCCCAAGTTGGGCTCTTGCATCAAGGAGTTTAGTTCAGATTTTTTAGGGAGGGCGGTGTAAATTACATTTCACCTTCCATCTGAAATTTTATCCACAATCCCCTGTATAATAATAGCCTAAGTTATCTGTCCGTCTGTCCTCCAATTTATAAAGCAGTTGGACCTGGAATGGAGAGTCATCCATTCAAAGCGAATAAAGTTTATCTTCTCCTAAACTATCGATCCGTTTCTAAAATAAATTTGTATACATATGCTTCATATCACAGCAAAAAATACTGTCTTCTTTAAAACGTTCGAAATCCAACCCTTCCCCCCTTTTCGAGAGTTTAATACCATTATTTCAAGCCCTATTTTCCCCGGTTAAGAGCAGGCGATTAAATTTATCCATTTATCACTTAACAAATAAGTAAAAATAACAATTTTTCTAGCATTGTGACGTCATTCCTTTTAACATCTCATTTAATCATTTCATATTTTAAACTATTTAAATATCGTCTACACTATTTTAATATCTTTTATCACTGAACTTAGATATGACGTAAACAATTTTCTTTTATATTTGGCTTAAATTATAAATTAGGTACATATGTGATAATTTTAAATTGAATCCTCGATTATTTTTTGTTGCAATGAAAATTTTATCACCGGTATTAACGATAAATTCTTTTCATATAAGTCTAGGAGTCTATTTCACGGACTAATAAATATCTAACTTTCAATTTACGTATATTACGGAAATTAAGAAGTTTGTTCTTTTGTGTGTTTGTTTATTATACACAACTACACGGTTTGACTAAATGAATTCAATGTGATTCTAAACTGCATTCACAAGATCGGGAGACTCTAGAGGAGTATGACGATAATTAAATTATTGAGAGTGAACCAGATAATTCTCAGACAAAAAACAAACCATTTTTTACCTGCCTCATTGGGTACTTAACAGTTCTGGAATATTAAAAATTTTACTAATCCCGTCATATGATGGGCTATATGCTAGTATGTAAAGATTGATTAAGGCAATTAAATAAAAAAAAAGATATACGTACAGCAACAAAACAGAAACACTGTCGTGTTGTATAGCCAAGTATAATAAAGGACCAAAAACCATAGTAGATATGCCAGGACGGTATTTAAAGAAAGCCAAAGGATAAAGATAATAAATTCACATGGGCTAACGGTTAGAAAAATTACCACGTGAATTACGGAAAGAGATGGTAACTCGAATAGCAAATTTCAAATCGTAGGTGAAAACATTCCAGTACTCTGTAAATTTCCAAAGTGCTCGATATGGATTCCAGTTTTTATCGCGACCTGTAAAGAATCCATGTCAACGAAAGAAAAAATTGGGGATGCATAAGATGTAAATCAAGGATCCATGAGATTGGATGTCATTTAAGAATGTCATCAAGCAAAATTATGTCTTCTATAAATGCCATGATGCATTTAAATTTACTAATAGGTAAGACAACCTATAACGCATTATTTTCATCTGTACAATAAAACCTATCAAAGCGATTAGTCTGTAGTACAGATATCATTTCTTTGTTCTGTTTCATTTATTTATAAAACAAACTTTATGTTTCTCCTGTTTAATGTGTTATTAACTGACGCTTTATTTCTACAAACTGTTATTATCCTTAATTTATGAGTACCAGTGTATTAGACTGCCTGACTGGATTTGGAAAGAAGATCAAGAAAAAAATCGACAACTGGTCTATAAGACATAAAGGTTTGGTAATCTCAGCAGTAGACATTACAAGCAACAATCAAAGAGAACTCTGTAAGACAAATAATGAGCCCCAAAAATGATAAAGTCCAGATCAGAGAAGAATCCAGATATGTATTGGACACTGAATTCAGTCTTGACATAAAGATTATGGTACTTCTGCAGTTCTTCCAGAAGAAACTATAATTATATAACTCCGATATTTTAAATCCGTAGGGTGATAAAATGCATGCTTCATTTATAAAATTTTAGCTACATAAGTGGACGCCGATCGAAATCCAAACTAAAATCCAAAACGAAAAAATATGTCAAAATCCACAGTAGAGTTCAGGTAATTCAAAGTTCGAGAATCCAGAGTGGGGGAGCAGACAAACACTTATTTATTACATTTAAATTCAATATCGAGAGCAGCAGATGTGCTCATAATCAGGCGAGGGATACAACCGAAGAACAACATACCAACTACAAGACGCGAAAAAGCACTTAGACACAGACGCGCAAAAGCGCCCTCAGGAGGTGGGTTCAAACACTATGTTTACATTCCCTCCATCACCTCGTGAAGGACTGATATCTGAATCATTACTAAGATTTCTCTGTTGCACTGAAATACTTATTCATTATCTTAACTACGAATAATCTTAATCATTTTTTATGAATAGTGTAGATATCAAACGTAAATGATACGACTAGGAAATTTTCCAAATAAATTAATTCTAATATGAACAACTATTAGGTTCTTTATCTTCTTGTACAGTGGACTCCGCTTAATGTGACCGCGGTTAATGTTATCAATCGCTTATTGTTATCGAAATCACTTGGTCCCGATTTTCTCTATTCATTTGTATGTTAAAGTTATCGCTTTATGGGATCGTTACATCGGTTAATGTTATCAGTTTCCGAACCTCCTTTCAATTGGCAAAGGAATATTCACAATATATTCAGAAAGAACCCATACTCTCTTTTACTTCGTTGTTGTTTGAATTTCCGAGAATTCTCCTCTTCAACCTAGGGAAATGGGGAGTAAGAAATTACACGTTCCTGGAATTTTTCAGAAATACGTACACATTGCTGGTGGTCAATGGTTGTCAGATAAACAAAAGGCCACACATTATTATCGGAACTGAGAAGGAGCGTGTAATACTAGAATCAAGACTCGAGTTGGTGTTACATGGGCCCCTATTTATTTCGGCGTCCGAAGATGGACACCCCGAGAGAGGGGGGGCAAGCCCTGTTCCAGGGAGGTTCAACGGGAGGGGGCGAGGGATGCCATCCCCGCCCGCGCCAGCTGCGGAAAAGGACATTTTTTTCCGTTGAGGAGAAGCTTGACCAAGAGGGGGGATTCCACCCCGGCCCTCGAGAAGAGGAGTAGAGAGATGCCAGGTCGGAACGACGGAGAACGGACATTCTGGTGAAAGGAGCTGAGACCGAGAGAGGTGTTTTCCGCTCGGCACCATTTGTTTTTTTCCTCGGTCTTATTTGAGCCCTGTTTTTTGAGTATGATTTGGGTGTACATATGTCTTAACAGAATTTGTAAATAAATGTTTAGTCAAGAGTTTTGTCGCTGCTGTGATTAATTGTCGGCCATATAGGCTTTAATCGAACCCAAGATACCTGCTCCAGTAACCATAGGCGAGCAGGTACTGAAACGAGACATGCGGTCATCGGGAAGTGCAGTCGGGGACGCGCGAGGCTCAACAGAGCGTATTCACATTTTATGCCTTTCTCGCTTACATGCAGCTTGTCGATATGGAAGCCAGAAAGCAAAATGATTTAACATTAAAACAAAAGATCGAAATTTTAAATCGTTATGACAGGTTGATTATGATAACGAACGATTTATCAATGAGCTATCAATGAGCTTCTTAGAAAAAGTTGTAAACAGTCAACAATTGATCAATTTTTTAAATTTTGCATACAATTCTTATGTTTTAGAGGATAATATACAGTACATAAATATAAGGTGAGTTTTTCATTTTGTTTTGAAATTTAGTACGCGTGAATTAAAGGGGGGGGAATTTATCTAACTTTACATATCGTTTATTGTTATCAAAATCACGGTGTCCCAAACTGATCACATTAAGCGGAGTCCACGGTATATATATTTTTTAAGATTCTCTATTTTAGGTCCTAATATCTAAGCACAGACAATGATAAATTTTGTTTTCTCCATCCCAACGTACTCTCGATATTCTTTTATAACAACGGTCTCATCCCACTGGTCACGATTTTATTAAACAGAAATTCTAGAAATCTATCACGAGCACCAGGATGGTATTTAAATTAATTTCTGAACATTCAATCCCTTATATAATAATAGCCTAAGTTATCTCTCCGTCTGTCCACTATTTTATGAAGCGGTTGGACCTGGAATGGATTGAGGCATCCATTGGATTCTTGATGAGTTACGGTTAGCAAAATTCAAAGCGAGTAAAGTTCATCTTCTCCTAAATTATCGATCCGATTCTAAAACAAATTGGTATAAATAGGCTTCATATCACAGCAAACAATACTGTAGTCTTCAAAATGTTCGAATTCCACCCCTTCCCCACTTTCGGAGCGTTTAACCCATATTTCACCACACCAACTAAATATTTCTGTAAGTTATTAAAACTTTATCTATATCATTAATATGGTGTAGCTAAGAATATAAAACCAAAATTTTCAAAAAATATTTTTAATTTTTTAAGTAATTGTCCTATAAATAGGACAACGGTCCAATATACTACTAAAATTTAACAACTATCACTTACACTGCATTAGGTTGTTTCATATCTGAAATTTGGGGAAACAGTCAAAGCAAAGTCCAACACTACATTTTAAGCATACTTTTGTTGGTTTTCTCTTGCAGTTCTTGAACTGGCATTTTTGGTATGAGATAATAGTAAAAGTATTTCAGTTGCAGGATGCTAACATCTATAATTTATATACAAATTTTACAGGTTTATTTTTCATGAACATCTTGCAACTGTACCTTCCAAAATAATTTGCAAAATATATTTTTGAACGAAAACTTCCAGCTACATTATTAGCTCTGTTTTTAAACTACTAGTAATCTCCACAATGTTTGAAAAAAAATAATAATAGATATAAAATTAAAGATTAAAAAATGACAATTTTTAAGGGGTTGCGGAAAATAGATTTTACAACACAATATAATTTGATTTCTCAATTTTTTGTTACTATGCTAAAGTTTGTCTATTTTAAAGGTGTTGAAATAAATTCCACTTAGAAAATATTTATAACTTTATTATTAGATGGAATTTTATTTGCTGTCCTGTTTATAGGACAGCGGTCCAATATGGGTTAATATCATTATTTCGATCCTTATTTTCTCCGATTAAGAGCAGGAGATTAAATTTATCAATTTATCACATTATAAGTAGATGAAAACAACCTTTTTTTCCCTAGCATTTATGACGTCATTCCTTTAACCATCTCATTCAATCATTTCTTATTTTAAATTATTTAACCCTCTAAGTGGTTCGCACGTACAATTCCGCCAAACCAATGATGTCTTCAAAGCGGTTGTCACGTACAATTTTCAACCTCCAAAACGTTCCGAAATGGGATGTAATGCACATTTCTGCCAGTGTTTTCCCCTATGGAGTTTTGAGGTAGGAGGGTCAGGTCGACTGTTTAGGAACATTTACTCTCTGAGGCACAATGACGCTGATAGCTTTTCATGGCTTTGTAAAACTCTATTTCGAAGTATTACGATTGCGATAATAGATGTATCTCTAATTGCACTACTTAAATAGCTTGGATGACTTTCGTAAAAATAGCTTAGATGACTTTCGTTGATAGAAATCATTCTCTTAAGGAATATTTTTATTTGTACTTTTAGAACCCATTATTTCTGATGGGATGATCTTCGAGACTTGACGAGCTTTATGTGTATTAAAAATTAACAATCTATAATGTCTATTTATATTTCTATTTATAACCGGAAATAAAGGGACAGTAACGAGGGTGGGTTTCCCATATTCTAATCTAGTCGACAAAGGGTGAAGTAAAAAATCATAGAACACTTTGGTCACTGACACAATGAAACTTTAGCTTATGTTTGGAGACTTGTTTTCCTCGGTGTGTACCACTCGGAGGGTTAAATATCGTCCGCATTATTTTCATACGTTTTATCCGTGAACTTAGATATGACGTCAATAATTTTCTTTTATATTTGGATTAAATAATAGATTAGGTAAATATGAGATACTTTTAGTCTATTTAATGGACTAATAAATATCTAGCTTTTAAGTTATATGTTTTTAAAAATAAAGAAGTTTGTTCGTTTGTATGATTGTTTTTTATACAGAACCACACGGTTTGCAATCGATTTGCTAAATTTTGAACATCCTTCATATATACCTCGAAATAATCATTGTCAATATTAAAACCTCTGCAGTCCCTAATATGACAAGATAAATTAAAGTTGGCAACTAACATGGGGTCAGTAAAGATAAACAAATTATTGAGCGTGTACCAGATAGTTCTCAGCCAAAATCAAACTATTTTATTACCTGCGTCATAGTGTACTTTACAATTCTGGAAAATTAAAAATTTTACCGATCCCGTCATATAACGGGCTATATGCTAGTTTGGAATAAACAGTACCCATTTTAAACACAGCTTGGCACTTAATACTCAATTAACGAGATGGATAATTCATTTAGGTATTATACACATACACTGTTAAAAATAGTAATTAAAAAATCAAAAAGTTGCCACAAAATTTATCTTCGACTTGAGCTACATTTTATGCATGTTACTTCACGGCACATACACCAGACTGCGCCGGTGTTATGCACCAGTTATTGCGAAAGAATGGGGAGGGGGAGAAAAGATAAATTAACTTTCGCTAAGATATAAGCGGAAACGAAGTCACGCGATGAGCGGAAGAATTATTATAGTAATTCTCTTTTAATAGTGATCGCATTTATAACAAAGACTTCAATTCGAGATTATAACAAAGGCGTCTGCGTAGAAACAACACTAGTTATACCCTCGAACTGAGACGTTTTCTACTTCAGCAGAATATAAAAATATTTAACTTATAAAACACTTCTATATTTGTAACTAAAGGAAATTTCTCAACTAAAATACTACATTAATGTAAACTAAATGCTTATTCTACCATATGACAATATAAATGTCTTCATTATTTTAAATCTTAAATATAAATAATCAAATACAGGGTGTTTTAAAAAATGACCGGTATTTTGAAAAATCAATAAAAACTAAATAGCAGTGAAAGAAATACACAGTTTGTTGCAATAAGCTTGGAACAACAGTAAATTTTCAGGCACACCAGCATTCGAAAATAGTTACAATTTTCAGCAACAGATGGCGCTGCAGGAGATTTGAAAGTTATAAAAGAAAATGCAGTCCGTGAGTTCGCGAATCTGTATGTCGTCTTTCTGCTGTAAGCGTATGCTGCTCACAGATTGCAGGTTTGCTATTAAAAAATTGTTTATTCATTATAACAGAAGAATACCTGGCCTGAGATGTTTACACGAGTTTCTGAAAATTTCGTTCTGAGACTACACTATATTATTGCTACGCATGGTGAATGTGTGGAAAATATAGTAGATTTTTCAGTTTGCAGCGCCATCTGTTGTGAAATAATTCGACTAATTTTGAAAGTTTGCCTGCATGAGAATTTACTGTTGTCTCTAGCATATCGAAATAAACGGTGTATTTTTATCGCTGCCCGTTTATTTTTTATTGATTTTTCAAATATACCGGTCATTTTTAAACAACCTGTAAATACTTATCATAAACAGTGATACTATACTTGGTGATGCTTAGGAACGATTAAAAATTTTTCTATTCCTCTTAAAAATCCATAAAGTTCGATGCTGACATTCCTGCCCTTGTAAAGAAGGCTGATCGGTCTCAGTTTTCCCATTAAAATGAAGCAAATTGTTTTTATAATCATTTTGTTCCATTGTTTTTATAATTAATAATTCAACTATTAATTGTTATTGTATAAGAGGTAAGAGGTTATTGTTCAACTTTTAAAACTGCGCCCCGCCAGGTAATCAGTGATCTAATTTCGTTTATTCATCGAAATATCGAAACATTTTACGAAAATCTATACGAATCTGCTTTGAAATTCCAGACATCTGCTTAAATAGTCAATTGTGCCGACCAATCAGCTATTACTTTAAATCACGTGTGTGATCTAACCCACGTGTTGGAAGTCTATTTTTAGAAATGGAACCGGATGGATTTCTATTAGACTAACATTCGAGAATATTCGCTAGGGTTCCTTGAGAAGAATTACCGCGAAAATAGAATCTTAAACCGAAAGTTATAAAAATGGCAACATACACATTATATATATTGAATCAGCAAAACACCTGTTACTACAATAAAAAATATTGATATTTTTTAAAGGTTCAGAATGTTGGAGTTTCCTTAAAACCTGGGACACATTTCAAGAAACTCAAACATCAAATTAATATTCAATTTCATCCTATACTACTGTAATCAAAATGTATAAAGAATGTTACACTAAAAAATTAAATATGACGAAAAACTCGGTAAAAAATTTAAAAATCCTGTTCTTTTACTTGGTAAATTCTTCCATCTTAAACAAATTGCCAATGTCTTTATAGCACGAACACGTCTGTTATAAAAAGAACTGTAATAAAACTTTTATGGAAGTCCTTGTTGAAGAAAAGATATTACCCAAAATCCTTTTCCATTTCGAGGCCCAACTTACAATCGCTCTATATATTTAAACAAAGAGAAACAGGAAAAATTTTATGTCTCAAAGAGAAAACCGACATCCTCTTTTCCTTCAGCTCAAAATTTAAAGAATAATTTATAACTATGTATACATTTCTCTCTTTTTATTTTACAGATTGCTACACTTAAATACAGTGTCAAGTACTTCAGTATTAAATTGACGAAAATTTAGACACCTCAAAACGCAGGAATCGAAGTTTCATACTCTAAACAATGTGCTAGGTGATATAATAACCTTTAGTCTTCTTACTCAAAAATTTAAAGCTAAGCAACATATGAAAATAGAATCACTTGGCATATAACAGCGTGACTGTGAGGACTTGCGCACAGCCCGGAGATTATTAAGGATTAGGGATTGGCAGAAAGAATAATTCAACTACAATATTGTCGATGGTTTTACAAAAAGGGAAACCCTCTTTCAACAGAATTGTAGCCGAGAATATTAGCGATCAGAAGTCAAAAGATTAAGCGAGGTAAAACAAAATCAAAATGGATATAGAAACTAAAAGTGGCTTTATTTTGCAAAGTGTCTATCTATCATCTATCTATCTATATCTATCTATAATCTATCTACCTATATCTATCTATCATCTCCCTTTCTCTCTCTCTTTTTCGCTCCCTTTCTTTCTCTCTCTTACCCT
>CM063506.1:71123187-71133187 GCA_032207245.1 Pardosa pseudoannulata | reverse complement strand
CTGACACGTTTCAGTAAATACGTATACTGTTGTAATTTTTGTTTTAAATGCGTAAAGTATAAATACGGTTTACATATTTAAAACATTCGTAGGGGCAAATACTACTTAGCGGTTAAGTAGCTTTCGCGGGAGGTTCCGGTACCCATTAACCACAAAAAACGAGGGTTCCCTGTATTTGAATTTCAGTTACTCATGTGCTAAATGCTTTTTGATTTAGGGAAGGAAAAATAAGAACAATATATAAATTGTATTGCTAAATGTTTCAAGAATTTATTAGTTTGTTTTTCAAATAAATTCCAGACCATAACCCAGAAAATTATCAATACGACAAAACAGAAACTGAGAATAAGTCCTAATTTCATTTCATAAGAAATTTCACAGTACTGTGTACAGTTCTTACCATAGCACAGCCAGAAAAAAAATCTTAGATGGGGAATGATAGAGTAAGAAATTTTATTTTCAAATAAACATCTTTACCTGATGTATTCTGAATTATTAGATCAGGATTTTCATCAAAACTTATTTTAATAAATTTACTGACTTTTTCTGGCCAAAAACTCACAAAATTTTTTGATCCAAAAACACGTAATAAATTAATTAATAATTTATTATATAATTACTTTATTAATTAATTTTAAATTTAATTACTCATATGTAAATTAATACATTTATATACATACATACATATATACATACATATATATATACATATATACATATATATACATATATACATATATATATATAAACATATATACATATATATACATACATATACATATTACATATATATACATACATATAATACATAATATATATATACACATATATATACATACATATATTTACATATACATAAATACATATATATATTTATACATATATAAATATATATATAATACATACATACAATACATACATACATATATATATATACATACTTTATACATATTTTTATATATACATACATATATATACATACATATATATATATACATATTACATACATATATATATATATTTATACATACATATATATACATACATTGAATTTAAAAGTGGTATTAGTTATCAGTATTAAAAAAGTTATTAAAAGTAGTATACTATAATAGCGTTTTAGATTTACTTCTCGAAAATTGAAGCAAAATAAGCTCATAAACAGTTTAGAAAAATTATATATAGATCCTTTCCCCCGGCTGTTAATAAATGTTTGTAAATTTCCCTGACTTATGATAAATATTCTGTATTTCCCTGACTTTTCCAGACCATTTTCTAATTTTTTAATTTTCCAGCTTGCTATAAATCCTGTAGATATAATAAATTTTCACAACACAGATAAGTCAATCATATCTATAATACTTTATTTTAACACAATATTTTTGTGTAATCGAATGCAAGAACATTTTTAGTGCATAATGAAGTAACTAAACATACTACATAAAATATTGTTAAACTATCAAAAACTTAAAAAAATATTAATAATGTAAAAGCAAATGCATTTAAAAGTAGAAAATATTATGAAAAGGTTATGCATAATAAAGGATTCTTCTATGCCGAAGTCTTGCTTTCTTGTGATGGAACCGTAAGTTTTAGTATTTAGTAACTCTATATGCTTAATAACACTTTATTTTAACACGATATTTTTGTGTAAACGAATGCAAGAACATTTTTATGTATAATGTATAAATTAAACATTTTTTTTTACTACATAAAATATTGTTAAACTATCAAAAACTTGAGAAAAAATATTAATAATGTAAAAGTTAGTGTGTTTAAAAGTAGAAAATATTATGAAAAAGTTATGCATAATAAAGGATTCTTCTTTGCCTAAATCTTGCTTTCTTGTGATGGAACCGTAAGTTTTAGTATTAAATATTTTTGCGTACACTAAGTAATACCAAAACATTTTAGTATAAAACCGATTAATTAAACATGTCTCATACAATATTAAATAAAGTTAAACACTCAAAAACTTCAGAAAAAATATATTAATGCAAAAGCAAATGTATTTAATGCAGAAAATATTGTGAAAAGGTATATATAATAAAGGATGCCTCATTCTTGCTTTCGTGTGATGGAACCGTAAGTTTTAGTATTTAGTAACTCTATATGCTTAATAACTCCTCATTTTACATAATATTTTGCGTAAACGAATGCACAAACATTTTTAGTTTAAAATGTATTAAACAATTTTCTTATTACATAAAATATGTTAAACTATAAGAAACTTGATAAAAAATATTATGAAAAGGTATGCATAATAAAGGATTCTTCTTTGCCTAAGTCTTGCTTTCTTGTGATGGAACCTTAAGTTTTAGTATTAAAACATTTTTGCGTACTCCAAGAAATATGAAAACATTTTAGCGTAAAACCGATTAATTAAACATTTCTCCTACAACATTAAATAAAGTTAATTAAACTCTCAAAAACTTGAGAAAATTTTTTAATAATGCAAAAGCAAATGTATTTAATGCAGAAAATATTATGCAAAGGTATATATAATAAAGGATTTTTCTATGCTTAAGTCATGCTTTCTTGTGATGGCACCATAAGTTTTAGTATTTAGTAACTCTACATGCTTAATAACACTTTATTTTAACACAATATTTTTGTGTAAACGAATGCAAGAACATTTTTAGTGTATAATGTATTAATTAAACATTTCTCATACTACATAAAATATTGTTAAACTATCAAAAACTTGAGAAAAAATATTAATAATGTAAAAGCAAATGCATTTAAAAAGTAGAAACTATTATGAAAAAGTTATGCATAATGAAGGATTCTGTGACTAAGTCTGCTTTCTTGTGATGGAACCGTAAGTTTTTTATTAAATATTTTTGTGTACACTAAGTAATACCAAAACATTTTAGCGTAAAACCGATTAATTAAACATTTCTCCCACACTATTAAATAAAGTTAAACTCTCAAAAAACTTGAGAAAATATTATATTAATGCAAAAGCAAATGTATTTAATGCAGAAAATATTATGAGAAGGTATATATAATAAATGATTTTCTATGCCTAAGTTTTGCTTTCTTGTAATGGAATCGTAAGTTTTAGTATAAAATATTTTTGCGTATGCTAAATAATATGAAAACATTTAAGAGTAAAACTGATTAATTAAACATTTCTCCTACAACATTAAATAAAGTTAAACTCTCAAAAACTTGAAAATAAATTTAATAATGCAAAAGCAAATGTATTTAATGCAGAAAATATTATGCAAAGGTATATATAATAAAGGATTTTTCTATGCCTAAGTTTTGCTTTTTTGTAATGGAATCGTAAGTTTTACTATTAAATATTTTTGCGTATGCTAAGTAATACGAAAGCCTTTTAGCGTAAAACCGATTAATTAAACATTTCTCCCACAACATTAAATAAAGTTAATTAAACTCTCAAAAGCTTGAGAAAATTTTTTAATAATGCAAAAGCAAATGTATTTAATGCAGAAGATACTATGAGAAGGTATATATAATAAAGGAACTTTCTACGCTTAAGTCATGCTTTCTGGTGACGGCACCGTAAGTTTTTGTATTTAGTATATCTAGATGCTTAATAATATTTTAACATAAAATTTTTGTGTAAACGAATGCAAGAACATTTTTAGTGTATAATGTATTAATTAAACATTTCTCATACTACATAAAATATTGTTAAATTATCAAAAAATTTAAAAAATATTAATAATGTAAAAGCAAATGCATTTAAAAGTAGAAAATATTATGAAAAAGTTATGCATAATGAAGGATTTTTCTGTGCCTAAGTCTTGCTTTCTTGTGATGGAACCGTAAGTTTTACTATTAAATATTTTTGCGTATGCTAAGTAATACGAAAACCTTTTAGCGTAAAACCGATTAATTAAACATTTCTCCCACAACATTAAATAAAGTTAAACTCTCAAAAACTTGAGAAAATTTTTTAATAATGCAAAAGCAAATGTATTTAATGCAGAAAATATTGTGAAAAGGTATATATAATAAAGGATGCCTCATTCTTCCTTTCGTGTGATGGAACCATGAGTTTTAGTATTTAGTAACTCTATATGCTAAATAACTCTTCATTTTTGCTTAAACGAATGCACAAACATTTTTAGCTTAAAATGCATTAATTAATCATTTTTCTTTTTACATAAAATATTGTTAAACTATAAGAAACTTGAGAAAAAATATTATGAAAAAGGTATGCATAATAAAGGATTTTTCTGTGCCTAAGTCTTGCTTTTTTGTAATGGAATCGTAAGTTTTAGTATTAAATATTTTTGCGTATGCTAAGTAATACGAAAGCCTTTTAGCGTAAAACCGATTAATTAAACATTTCTCCCACAACATTAAATAAAGTTAATTAAACTCTCAAAAGCTTGAGAAAATTTTTTAATAATGCAAAAGCAAATGTATTTAATGCAGAAAATATTATGCAAAGGTATATATAATAAAGGATTTTTCTATGCTTAAGTCATGCTTTCTTGTGATGGCACCATAAGTTTTAGTATTTAGTAACTCTACATGCTTAATAACACTTTATTTTAACACAATATTTTTGTGTAAACGAATGCAAGAACATTTTTATGTAAAAGACATAAATTAAACATTTCTCTTACTACATAAAATATTGTTAAACTATCAAAAACTTACAAAATATTAATAATGTAAAAGCAAATGCATTTAAAAGTAGAAAATATTATGAAAAAGTTATGCATAATGAAGGATTTTTCTGTGCCTAAGTCTTGCTTTCTTGTGATTGAACCGTAAGTTTTACTATTAAATATTTTTGCGTACACTAAGTAATACCAAAACATTTTAGTATAAAACCGATTAATTAAACATGTCTCATACAATATTAAATAAAGTTAAACACTCAAAAACTTCAGAAAAAATATATTAATGCAAAAGCAAATGTATTTAATGCAGAAAATATTGTGAAAAGGTATATATAATAAAGGATGCCTCATTCTTGCTTTCGTGTGATGGAACCGTAAGTTTTAGTATTTAGTAACTCTATATGCTTAATAATTCATTTTTACACAATATTTTTGCGTAAACGAATGCACAAACATTTTTAGCTTAAAATGCATTAATTAAACATTTTTCTTATTACATAAAATATTGTTATACTATCAGAAACTTGAGAAAAAATATTATGAAAGAGGTATGCATAATAAAGGATTTTTCTGTGCCTAAGTCTTGCTTTCTTGTGATGGAACTGTATGTTTTAGTATTAAACATTTTTGCGTAAAAAATACGAAAACATTTTAATGTAAAACCCATCAATTAAACATTCCTCCCACAACATTAAATAAAGTTAAACTTTCCAAAAACGTGAGAAAAATTTATAATAATGCAAAAGCAAATATATTTAATGCAGAAAATATTATGAGAAGGTATATATAATAAAGGAATTTTCTATGCTTAAGTCATGCTTTCTTGTGATGGTCCCGTAAGTTTTAGTATTTAGTATATCTAAACACTTAATAATACTTTAACACAAATTTTTTGTGTAAACGAATGCAAGAACATTCTTAATGTATAATGTATTAATTAAACATTTCTCTAACTACATAAAATATTGTTAAACTATCAGAAACTTGAGAAAAATATTATGTTCAAGGTATGGATAATAAAAGATTTTTCTGTGCCTAAGTCTTGCTTTCTTGTGCTGGAACCGTAAATTTTAGCATTAAATATTGTTGCGTATGCTAAGTAATACGAAAACATTTTAGCGTAAAACCGATAAATTAACTGATTAATCCCACAACATTAAACAAAGTTAAACCCTCAAAAACTTGAGAAAAATATTAATAATGTAAAAGCAAATGTATTTAAAAGTAGAAATATTATGAAAAAGTGATGCATAATAAAGGATGTTTTTTTTTGCCTAAATCTTGCTTTCTTGTAATGGAACCGTACGTTTTAGTATTAAATATTTTTGAATACGCTAAGTAATACGAAAACATTTTAGCGTAAAACCGATTAATTAAACATTACTCCCACAACATTAAATAAAGTTAAATTCTCAAAAACCTGAGAAAATTTTTTAATAATGCAAAAGCAAATGTATTTAATGCAGAAAATATTATAAAATGTTATACATAATAAAGGATTCTTCTATGCCCAAGTCATGTATTCACGTATTTTCTGGGGAAATATTTTATCTCACATCCATACATATATTTTGGGATGCAATAAGAACAATATAAACCAGACTGAGAACGTGATATCTCATTTTAAACACCTTATCACCCGGTAAGCTTCCATTATATGGCTCAGACGTCAAACCTGTACGTGAGAAAATAAATATATTTAATGCTTTTATCACACGCAGCGTGCTGCTGTTCTTTAAGTGACATTTTTCTTTCTATTACGGGAAAAATATTTATTCTTACACAATTTTATAAGGAATAAATATTTAAAAATTAAGCCTTATAATTGCATTAGAATTTCACTGCTTCTAATGTAAAAAGAATTAATCATTCAAGGAAAACAAGGAAGAAATATTAATGTATAACAGTAAACATAAATTTTATCAACATTCATGCAAACGAACAGATGTAAAGTAAACACATACTTGCACAAAAAATGAATACTTCTAATAAAAGATATCAAAAAATGTTCTTGAAAAGTATGTTATACTTTTTATTTCTAATGCAGCTGGCAATGCAGGCACTATATGCCTTTGTATATATGTTATACTGTAATTTTTTCCCTGCCCCCAAAAGTATTTATATTTTCCATTCTCTTAAAAACTTAGTTTTTAAAATGAACCTCTCATATCGAGTTATTGAGTTAATGAGCTATTTAAACGGATTTATATAAGAATTTTTAAAACGAACTATAGTTTTAACTGAAACATATTAAATCTAACTTTATTCATTTTAAAAAAATGCATTAATCATAAATAACAAATTTTGAGGAAATGTAAACTTGTTATGTACAGTTGCATATAATAAAAACATTAAGGATAAACAAATAACTGTAGAATAAATACATAATACTTGCACAAAGAATAAATATTTCTGATAAAGTTTAACGAAAAATATTTTTTAAATATATGATTATACTGCAAATTTTTTCCCTGCTCAAAAAGTATTTATGTTTCCGACTATCTTAATTACTTTGTTTTTTAAATTAACCTCTCATATCGAGTTATAGCAGGTAATCAGTTATTTAAACGAGTTTGTATAAGTTTTTTTTTTTTTTTTTTTAAAGAAGTATAATTTTAACAGAAACATATTACAACCCAACATTATATTAATTTTAAAAAATGCAGTAACCATAAATAACCGATTTTAATGTACTATAAACTTGTTATTTACAATTGCTTATGATAAAATCATTAAATATAAACTTTAGAATAAACACATAATACTTGCACAAAGAATAAATATTTCTGATAAAGCATATCGAAAAATATTTTAAATATATGATTATACTGTAATTTGCTTCCGTGTACCAAACAATATTTACATTTTCGACTACCTTACCTTAATTACTTTGTTTTAAAAAAAATTAATTCTCAGAATTGCATTAGAATTTTATTGGTTCTAATTTAAAAAGAACCCTTCATTCAATAAAAACAAGGAAGAAACATCATTATATAATAATATACATAAATTTTATTAACATTCATGCAAACAAATAGCTGTAAAGTAAGCATATAATACTTGCTCAAAGAATGAATATTTCTAATTAAGCAAATCGAAAAATATTTTTGAAATATATGCTTTACTTTAATTTGTTTCCCTTCCTCCCAAAATTTTTACATTTTCGACTTTTGTTTTTAAAATTAACCTCCCATATTGAGTTATTGCAGCTAATGAGTTATTTAAGCGAGTTTGTATAAGATTTAATATATATATATATATATATATATATATATATATATATATATATATATATATATATTATATATATATATATATATATATATATATATATATATATATATATATATATATATATATATATATATATATATATATATATACATATAATTTTTAACTGAAAAATATTACATTTTATCTAACATTTTATTCATTTAAAAAATGTAATAACCGTAAATAACAAATTTTAATGTAATATAAACTTGTTATTTACAGTTGGATATGATAAAATCATTAAGGATAAACTGTAGAATAAACACATAATACTTGCACAAAGAATAAATATTTCTGATAAAGCATATCGAAAAATATTTTTTAAATATATGATTATACTGTAATTTGCTTCCTTGCCCAAAAAAATATTTACATTTCCGACTATCTTAATTACTTTGTTTTTTAAATTAACCTCTCATATCGAGTTATTGCAGTTAATGGAGGTATAATTTAAAGGAGTTTGAATAAGATTATTTTAAAAAGAAGTATAATATTAAACTGAAACATATTACAATCTAACTTTATATTTATCAATAACCGTAAATACAAATTTTAATGTACTATAAACTTTTTATTTACAGTTACATGTGATAAAATCATTAAGGATAAATAACTGTAGAATAACAACTTGCACAAAAAATACTGCATTTTGTGTTACTGCCGAAATGAGTGTTTACATTTTTAACTATCTCAACTACTTAGTTTTTTAAACTAACCGTTCGAGTTATTGAAGTTAGTTAGATTTAGACGAGTTATTTTCAGAATTTTTTAAAAATATATAGTTATAGTTTTAAAATTAAATTGCAGGGTTAGCAAGAAATAAGTTCCCCACTTCTGAGGACTCTAATAAGTTCTATTCCTCCACATGAGATAGAATTGGAACTACAGATGATTCAAATGATGTGCTTGATATTTATTACATAAAAATTTTAGTACAAAAAACTGCCTATAGGTGGCGCTGTAACACATTATATTTGTTTTCATTAAGTTAAGTTGACCATTAGTTTCTTCTCTGTACAACGTGCGAACGTGAAAGAAAAAGCGCTACTGTAAAACTCTAAAACAAATTCTGCGCCATTTTCTTGACATTGCGGCAGACAAATTCCGGTCTTCTGAAGGAAATATGGTTCTGAGATTACAGCCTATTGTTGGGGACACATTGAACTAATTTAATGTTACTTTTAAATATAATTTAGCATATGTTTATGTGTATCACAGCGTAACCTATAGGTGGATTTTTCTACTATTTTTTTATGTAATGGAGAAAGTGCATGTTTGTAAACAAATACGAGTGTTGACTACAACTCAACTTTTCGTTGGTAAAGCATAGTTTGTTTCCATTGTATCTTATGAGCTTCGATATGGATCACGTATACAATAAAACTAAATTTTATTTAAGGGAAGGGATGGGAAACATCAGAAACTGGTCAAGTAATTCAAAATAGATTTTTTTAGCACTTACAAAATTATATATATATATATATATATATATATATATATATTTAAATTAAACACTTTACACAATATTATTGAGTATCATAATCAAAGTATAACTACTTTGATTATATTAGCAGGCGCAATAAATTATTACATAAATAAGGATCTAATAAAAATGTACAAAACCTGATCATTTTAAGGACAAAAAATAATTACATTTATAGTTACAATACTTCTCACTAATGCATAGAAAATACATTAGAAATATGGAAAAAAACTTATATAATCTATTACATAGCAGTATTATTATTACATAGCAGTATTTTATATAATCTATTACATAGCAGTAAGGTTAAATTTTTATTACCATTCTGAAAATGTTTGCCGCAAATTCTTGAAGAAGAACTTGGAGTCCATTCTTGTCTATTCAAAGCCTTTATCCAAAGCATTCTCAATATAGGATCTTTATGAAAGCAGTAAAATCAAATATTTTAATCTTTTTTTGAAACGCTTAGTACAGCCATACGTACAACAGCTTGCTACAGCTTTCAGATAATTGACAAAATTAAAACCCCAATAACAAGCACAATTCGTAGGAAATTCAAATGTTTTGTTAACGAGGAAGTTGAGGTGCAATTTTTGCTGCACCTGACGTCATGCACAAATTCTCTATAAATGTCAAACGC
>CM063506.1:71098187-71115687 GCA_032207245.1 Pardosa pseudoannulata | reverse complement strand
TGTACATAATTGAGTGCACCTTGCCGCCCATTAGCGGTTACAAAAAGAGACCATTAGGTTGATTAAGTCGCTGGAGATGCCTTCCACATCTGGAACCTGGACAGCTGATCTAAGACTTGGGAGTGACCGCAAGATTGCGTCACCCTGGCTCGGGAAGTTTCTCGAAGAACCGAGAATCGGAAGGAGTGCTTTGTATAAATGGAACAGGACCGGACGAGAAGGGGGCTTTTGCTTTGTTACTTCTCTCGAGGCTTCTACCTGCTAGAGCCTGGTCGATCGAGGACCGCTTTTATCTCCGTGTCTGGAGTTTGTTTTTTTTGATTGAGACCGCCAGCGTCTCCGTTGCTTGATAGTCGAACATTCGACTTGGGATTTCCCTCCCCGTTATTGCTGATTGATAGTTAACTTCTTGCCTAGAAGTAGTCAGCCTAGAGTGACTTTGCACTCTAATTTTGGATCGACTTGCATCCTGTGTTTTCGTCACGAAACCCAGCGTGATACGCACTCGGAACCTCCGAACCTGCTGTGAAAGCCAACCGCGCTAATCGACAGAGAGTGAACGAGTCAACATTAGTCCCAGCACTAATCAGTTCCAGCTTTTGTGTTTAAGCCCTAGCCATACTGTTCCGGTATCCCACGCATCCTTGTATGTGCCTATTATCTCTGTACGAGATCCCTGAATGTTATCGTGTATCGAATTTGTACATATCTGTACATAGTTTAATTCTAGTGAATAAATATTTAGTCAAGAATACCTTAATTTCTAGCCTGTGTCATTGAAGGCCTCGCCTACCTATTTTCCAGTACGTTACAAGGTCATCTTTAAACATTTTTCCGAAAATAAATAAAACATAAAAGAGCTTCCCTACCACACAAATACTCATAAAGAAACTCGACGGCACACATACAGAAAAACGGAGCATCATTTATTGTCTACTTTTATCTGCGGGATTCCACCCTTTTTAAAATTGCAAATCACTGCCCATGCAAGAGGGAACAATCTTCAAGACTATCTATCACTCCCAGAAGAGTTAGCCGTGGAAACAGTTTAAAATTCCAAAAGGTTCGCACGGGAGAAAAAAAGAAAAAAAAACTTTCAATTGAGATGGAAGAAGGCGCATACATATGTATAAAACTACACTTTTAGAAAGTTCTTATACAAAAATACGGTAAACGTAGAAATGCAAGAATTTGATAGTTAAGTTATTCCAAGAAATAAAACCAACAATCTCTATCTTTTCGTAACATTGTTGAATTATATACTTTTGTACGTTTTTCTTCGATTAAATGATCGATTTAACTCAATCGAGAAATAGTGACACGTAATTTAAAAAATAGAAGTTAAATACGTAAAGGTGAGTCTATACTTGTCATATTGGATTCTTCTAGTTCAATGTTATTATATAGGAAAAAATAAAACTTGCAATGGCAAGTTCGCAATTTAAGAATTGTTTTAAAATATTTACCACGTCATTGAACAGTAAATTTTTTAGGATGCTGCCTACCTTTTCCTTTAAATTATGACTGCTAAATGTTCTTATTTTCGTTTACTGCATACATCACATTGTCGCAAGTTTCGCCCAGGCAATTTCACTAAAGAAAACTTTGTACTTATTGGAAGTCTTTATAACGCCTCGCGAGTCCCCAGTTACACTTTCAGATGTCTGTACGCCTAGTTTCTATACCTGCTCGTCTATGGTTATTGGGGCAGGTATCTTGGGTTCGATTAAAGCCTATATTGCCGACAATTAATCACTGCTGCGACAAAACACTTGACTTAACATCTATATACAAATTCCGTCTAGACATATGTACAGTCAACATCTTACGCCTAAACATGGTTGAAATAAGACCGAGGAAAAACAAAAAACAAATGGTGCCGAGCGGAAAACACCTCTCTCGGTCTCAGCTCCTTTCACAAGAGTCTCTGTTCTCCGTCGATCCGAGCGGGCATCTCTCCACTCCTCTTCGCGAGGGCCGGGGTGGAATCCCCCCCTCGGTCAAGCTTTCGCCACCACGGGAAAACGTCCTTCTCCGCAGCTGGCGCGGGCGGAGTTGGCATCCATCGCCCCCTCCTGTTGAACCTTCCTGGAACAGGGCTTGCCCACCCTCTCTCGGAGTGTCCGTCTTCGGGCGCCAAAAAAAACCAGGGGCCCATGTAACACCAACTCGAGTCTTGAGTCTAGTATTACAGTCTTCCTGAGGCATTTTTTCGTGCTAACCATTCGTCCTTTATAGCATCAATAATGATGAGTATAACACTTGTTGAGAAAGTGAAAACAGTTTCTAATTCCTATACAACAACGAAAAGTTTCTTTTTACTTCAAATAAATAAATAAATAAATAAAACATGCTTATTTTGTCTACCGTACCACAATTTAGGCCTCTACTGCATTATACCGCTGTATTTTATTTTAATTCTTATATTATTAAAAATCACAATTGAGTAAAATGGATACAAACTGCGATTGATATGAATTCAACTGCTCTCGATAGATGCGAAAATTATACTAACCAACAGCAGCGTCTCCGCATTTTTGGCACATAACAAGCTACTAGGACTATTCTAACACTTTTAATACCCCGTAAGGACACACACAAAAAAAAACCAGAGGCAATATCTATGATTTCATTACACATAATGTTAAGTAGTCTAGTAACCTGGCTAGAAAACATTGCTTCATTTGCAACGCAAAAACAAACTGAATATATAACAGGACACAATTTTACCAAAATAGTCTTAAATGAACGCATTTCTAGAAATGCGCTGAAATCACGAAGGACATCCGTTCACATGAGACATGGTGGTACCTTCGAACGGGAGTATTCTAACAGTTTTAATACCCCGTAAGGACACAGAAAACGAGAGGCAAAATCTATGATTTCATTACACATAACGTTAAGTCGTCTCGTAAACTGGCTAGAAAATATTGCTTCATTTGCAATGCAAAAACAAATAAACTGAATATGTAACAGGACACAATAAATGAACGCATTTCTAGAAATGCACTGAAATCACGAAGAACATCCGTTCACATGGGCCATGGTGGTACCTTCAAACAGGAGTATTCTAACACTTTTAATACCCCATAAGGACACAGAAAACGAGAGGCAAAATCTATGATTTCATTACACATAACGTTAAGTCATCTCGTAAAGTGGCTAGAAAAGATTGCTTCATTTGCAATGCAAAAACAAATAAACTGAATATGTAACAGGAACAATTGTACCAAAACAGTCTTAAATGAACGTATTTCTAGAAACGCGCTGAAACCACCAAGAACACCAATTCACATGGGACATGGTGGTACCTTCACGGGAGTATTCTAAAAGTTTTAACACCCCGTAAGGACACAGAAAAACCAGAGGCAAAATCTATGATTTCATTACACATAACTTTAAATCGCCTCGTAAACTGGATAGAAAACATTGCTTCATTTTCAATGCAAAAACAAATAAACTGAATATGTAACAGGAACAATTGTACCAAAACAGTCTTAAATTAACGTATTTCTCGAAATGCGCTGAAATCACCAAGAACACCCATTCACATGAGACATGGTGATACCTTCACGGGAGTATTCTAACACTTTTAATACCCCGTAAGGACACAGAAAACGAGAGGCAAAATCTATGATTTCATTACACATAACTTTAAATCGCCTCGTAAACTGGCTAGAAAACATTGCTTCATTTGCAATGCAAAAACAAATAAACTGAATATGTAACAGGACACAATAAATGAACGCATTTCTAGAAATGCACTGAAATCACGAAAAACATCCGTTCACATGGGACATGGTGGTACCTTCAAACGGGAGTATTCTAACAGTTTTAACACCCCGTAGGGACACAGAAAAACCAGAGGCAATCTCAATTAGTATTGACTTAGGGACTCGGATTCATTTTACTCAGCGTAATTAAATCAATTAGACGTTTCTGAAAGTTCTCGTCTTCGTGTAGCCATAAATAATTCATGAACTGAGGCGAAACTCATTCATTAATCAAAGAAAAGAACACCGACGAAGTATATAATGCCACAGAAGAGAAGGGGGAAGGGGTAGTAAAAGCGTGTATACGGATCTGAGAGGAGAATACGTTCGAAAGAAGATGAAGATGGATTAGTAGAAAGACAGACTGAAAGAATAAAGAAGTGTGGAAGAGCATTACAAAGGGCAACAAAAAAGTATTTAGCATTGAATGACTTCGTCTTAATGGTGACAAGAGGATAATATGAAGAATTTGCATTAAAATTTTTTTTAATGACTTGCTATAACCTAACAATTCACTTCACAAATATTATTACTGTACATCTGATAAAACCATGTGCTTTTAGAAGGATAAGACATGCTTTATTTTAGTTGAAAGGAAAAAATTTACGAGTGTATAAAAGCAGCTTAAAAAATTCTAGTTTTATTCAATTCTTAGAAAATGGAAGGTAAAAATAAAATTGGATAAAGAATAAGCTTCCAATTAAATACCACGGATTGTTGGCATAACAGCATTAACTACTTTAGTATGGTAACCAGTGTAAATTACTAAAGAGAAATTACAAAAGAGGATAACCTAAAGAATTTGCATATTCTAAAAAACAGAAATTATTAGGCTAATGTAAATTCCTAGTCTCATTCAATTCCTAAAAAAATGGTAGTTAAAAAGTAAATTTTAATAAAGAATATACTTCCAATTGAATTTCATAGATTATTGGCATAACAGCATTTACTAGTTTTGTATGTTTAGCAGCGAAAATTACTAAAAAGGAATTACAAAAGAGGATAACAAACAATTCACCTTTTCTTGAAAATCTTTCAAAAACTTGTCTTAGATTAACAATTCACTTCACTAATACTATTCCTTCAAAAAATTGCTTAAGAGGATAATAAAAAGAATTTGCAATCTATTAAAAACAGGATACCATTTAACAACTTGCCTTACAGAAACAATTTATTTTACAAATACTGATACTGAACTGGATTACTAAATAAGACTCAATAAAGAGTAAGTACCAATTAAATCCTACGAATTTTGGCATAACAGCATTTACTACTTTAGTAATTTACACTGGTAACCATACAAAAGACAAATTACAAAAGAGGATAACCTAAAGAATTTGCATATTCTAAAACATAGAAATTTTTAGGCTAATGTAAATTCTTAGTCTTATTCAATTCCTAGAAAATGATAGTTAAAAAGTAAAACTGAATAAAGTATATACTTCCAATTGAATTCCATAGATTATTGGCATAACAACATTTACTAGTTTTGCATGTTTAGCAGTGAAAATTATTAAAGAAGAATTACAAAAAAGGATAACAAACAATTCGCCTTCTCTTGAAAATCTTTCAAAAACTTGTCTTAGCTTAACAATTCACTTCACAAATACTATTACTATAAAAAAAAAATACTAAAGAGAATAATATAAAGAAGATGCAATTTTTTAAAAACAGGATAGCATTTAACAACTTGCCTTAAACAACCAATTTATTTTACAAATACTGAACTGAATTACTAAACAAGACTCAATAAAGAGTAAGTACCAATTAAATCCTACGAATTTTGGCATAACAGCATTTTCTACTTTAGTAGCTTACACCGGTAACCATACAACAGAGAAATTACAAAAGAGGATAACCTAAAGAATTTGCATATTCTAAAAAATAGAAATTGTTAGGCTGATGCAAGTTACTAGTTTTATACAATTCCTAGAAAATAGCAATTAAAATGTAAAACTGAATAAAGTATACACTTCCAATTAAATTCCATGGATTATTAGCATAACAGCATTAACTACTTTTGTATATTTAGCAGTGAAAATTACCAAAGAGGAATTACAAAAGAGGATAACCTAAAGAATTTGCCTTCTCTTGAAAATCTTTCAAAAACTTGTCTTAGCGTAACATTTCACTTCACTAATACTATTACTATTAAAATTACTAAAGAGGATAATATAAAAAATATGTAATTTTCTTAAAAACAGGATACCATTTAACAACTTGCCTTAAACAAACAATTTATTTTACAAATGTTGATACTGAACTGAATTACTAAATAGGACTCAAGAGGAAATACCAATTAAATCCTACGAATTGTTGGCCTTACAGAATTTACTACTTTAGAAATTTACACTGGTAACCATAAAGAGAAATTACAAAAGAAGATAACCTAAAGAATTTGCATATTCTAAACAATAGAAATTATTAGGCTAATGAAAATTCCTAGTCTCATTCAGTTCCTAAAAAATGGTAGTTAAGAAGTAAATTTGAATAAAGAATATACTTCCAATTGAATTTCATAGATTATTGGCATATAAGCATTTACTAGTTTTGTATGTTTAGCAGTGAAAATTACTAAAGAGGAATTACAAAAAAGGATAACAAACAATTCGTTTTTTCTTGAAAATCTTTCAAAAACTTGTCTTAGCTTAACAATTCCTTTCACTAATACTATTACTATAAAAAAACTAAAGAGGATAATATAAAGAATATGCAATCTTTTTAAAACAGGATACCATTTAACAACTTGCCTTAAACAAACAATTTATTTTACAAATACTGATACTGAATTGAATTACTAAATAGGACTCCATAAAGAGGAAGTACTAATAAAAACTTTCTTTAACTTAAAAATTCCCTCCACAAATATTATTACTATGCATTTGATAAAACAACTTACTTCTGGATGTATATAAAAAGTTTTTATACCAGTTGAAAGAAAAAAAAGTGATATAAAGCTACAGCTTAAAAATCTCAGCTTTATTCAATTCCTAAAATATCGTAGATAGTAATAAGTCCGATATAAAATAAACTTCCAATTAAATTCCCCGGATTTCTTGCATACATCTTTTTACTACTTACTTTAATACGCCTAGCAGTAAAATGCATTAAAATAATGGTTAGCTCAAAAACTCCTACTTTAAAGAAGTGTAAATGATTTCGCAATATCTTGATCATTATAAAGAATTTTTTTTAATCATAAAATTCATATAATTAGTATGCACTAACTAATCGTAAGGGATATTTTAGAACGTAAAACTAAGATCAATTACTCTTTTTAAAACTCTAAACGCAAGAAGCTTTCTTATTAAAACTAAATAAATAAAACTACGAGGAGTATTAATAAAATGATTTTTTGATTTTTGAGCCGAAGAAATGCAATTAATTATGGCATTTTTATAGTATCTCATTAGTTAGTGCTTACGAAACAAATCAACACTTTTTATTCTCAATTACGAAAGAAAATTTTATTCAAAACTAAATAAGCTCCTCGAAATAAAAAATGATAGAAAACTAATATTTATTTATTTTTTGAAGTATCGGATTGGAAGAAATATTTCGAAGATGTTTGATAACATTTGATACTAATGATGTATAATAGCAAATAAACTTCAATTTATAAAAAAAAAGGTGAAAAATATTTAAGCAACAAATTTTTTTTTCAGAAGTGGAAGAGAAATGCAGCCTTCTTTATTTTAAAGAAATGTTTCACTGCGTTAAATAAACATCGGTTTTCAGATTTTTAAAGACTGCTTAAAACATAGTTCAACCCAGTTATAGCGTATCCAGCATATGAAGAAATATCTGATATAACGAATAGAAATTTTGATTCCGCAGTTTTTATGTCATTTTTAATGCCAATTCGGGGTCAAAATTTTAATAGTCAATTTATCCTTTTACAGGTTTTATACACATTTTTCGGAGTAAAAATTAAGGAATTATTAAAAACTTTATAAGGAGTATTTCGATTTTAACACATTGTATGCGGCTGATGATTGATACTTGAGTGTAACAGCATGGTCTGCTTGTGGGTAAAAAATAATGGTATATACAGGAAAACGAAGCCGAATGTTCTTGTCTACTACATAGATTCTGGAAAAATTTAGACAAAAACTAGTTTTTACACCAGTCAAAGAGGAACCACAGAACGGGAAGGTTGATTAAAAAAATCAATTTAGATTTAAAATTAACTTTTTATTTATCCTTGCGAAAATAATATATATATATATATATATATATATATATATATATATATATATATATATATATATGTGTGTGTGTGTGTGCGTGTGTATGTATATATCTGCATATATGTATGTATGTGTATACATGTATGTATATTTATATATATATATATATATATATATATATATATATTGTATATTTATATATTTGTTTATATATTTCAATATAAAATAAGAAAAGTTGGTTAAAAAATTAAATAATTTTCGATCTACTGAGATTTAACTGAATAACTAAATTTACGAACAAAACGCCCGCTCTTGTTAAACGCCCGCTTGTTCTTGTTTACCTCACAGATTTCTTTTCGATACATAACAATACAATACAATACATAAAACAAATATATTAATATATATATAAAAAGTGTGTTTAATTTTTAAATAATATTTAGTGCAGGGTTGGAAAAAAATCATGATTTTTTAAAAAAAATCAGAAAAATCAGATTTATTTGATTTAAAAAAGATTTTTTTTTTTTATTTAAATCGGATATTTTTTATTTTTTTCTGAATACTAATTTTAATTGTTGTTTTTATGCTTATTCCTATATATATAGAATAGTTTGTTGTAAGAAGTAACTTCTTATCTATCTAGTATATTCTGCACACTGATTACCTAAACTTAAATATATAAATTTTAATCTAAATACATTCTATTATTTTGTAATTGGATAGTGCAAACTCAATAAGATGTCAATTAAAAGAACAAATTAAATATTCTTTTAACGCAAACTATTTATTTAAAAAAACAAATCACAATTATTTTAATATTTTTTTAAGTACCGAATTATGGATTTAATTGTTTCAATAAAAACACTCGCTTTGATGCTTTATCCACTCCTAATGGGTTACGAAGGCTAGAATGAACAATACCAAAAGAAGAAAACTGTCTTTCCATTCCAACAGACAAAGCCACGGCTATTGTTATTTGGTCGACAAACTGGATTTCAAGTTCTGTAATATTCTATTTACCTCCCATGACATAAAATGAATTTCACCAATCATAATCAGTCATTGTACTATCCCTGCTACATATTTTCTGATAACAACCCCTAAATTCTTGGAAAGCACATGCTATCTATTGACACTTATTGACTTATTGGTATTACTGTGCTGACTGATTCCCAGTTCTCCTGTCTTTGGAATATAGGTTTTAAAAGAAGTGAAAAAAAATGATTTAAATCAATGATTTTAAAAAAAAATCAACTGATTTAAATCAAGATTTAAATCATGATTTAAATCAACTGATTTAAATCATGCCAACCCTGATTTAGTGTTTATGTTTTTAAAATTGTTTTATGTAATTTAAAAGGTGAATCTCTATTTAACGAGATCTCTATTGAGTTTTAACCCTTAATTTGCTAAGTCTGGTCGCTACACAGGACATATATTTTTATAACTACTATATAACATAATTGTCAGTGTTCGCCACAGCGGACATTATCTCAAAAATGGAAAATGATATATATATATATTTTTGTTTATTTTACAGAGATCCTAATGTCTATACAGACATGGGAAAATAACAGAAATTAAAAAATATTTGAAAAAACATCTTGTCAAATTAAGGGTTAAGAATAACGAAATTTTTAAGGATTTAGCGACTTCGTTAAAAAAGGAGCCTGATTGTAATTCAGAAGAGATAATTTTTAATATATTTTTATTATTTTTTTCCAATTATATGACTATTGAATGTACGTAGCAACTAAAGAGTTATACATCTTCCTATATCTAACAGTCTTTAAGGTTTGGATATAGCGAACAAAATGTTTGGTCACTTGAGGTTCGTAATAATGGGGTTCAACTACATCAATGCATTATTAAAGATCGGATATAACGAACAAGATCTTCCGTGCCTTGAAGTTTGTAATAACGAGGTTCGACTGCATTAAAGCATTATTAAATGATCGGATATTACAGATAAAATCTTTAGTACTTTAGATTTCGTAAAAATGCGATTCTATTACTTTAATGCATTATTAATCGGTCGGATATTGCGAACAAAATCTTCGGTCTCTTGAGGTCTATAATAACGTGATTCGACTGTATTAGTGTATTATTAAAGATTCGGATATATCGAACAAGATCTTTGAGTCTATGAGATTCGTAATACCGGGATTGGACTGCATGAATGTATTATTCAAAGTCCAGATATAGCGAACAAAATATAACGTGATTCGACTGTATTAGTGTATTATTAAGAACAAAATCTTAGATCCCTTGAGGTTCGTAATAATGGGTTTCGACTGCATTAATGAAATATTTTAAAGTTTCAGATACAAAAAAACAAAATCTTTGGTCTCGTAAGATTCGTAATAAAGGGATTTGAACGTATTAATGAAATGAACAAAAGAATGTACAATACAAAGAAATATGATGAAGAAGTAAAAGCTCTTATTTTCAGATTCTTCGCTTCCTTAGTAGAGCGGGAATAAAGAATGATAACTCACCTAAAAAGAAAAAAAAAACACATTTTCAGAAAACAGATTATATTACAGATATAAAATAGAAAATTGCTTTATGAAATTGTCACTAATAAAACAAATAACATAAATTACTGCTGATGATTGATTAAATTTTGCAACTGATTAAATTTTCCAATTTTATAATTCACAAGTGTAAAATAATACGGAGAAACAATTGCATAACAACCATGAAGTAAATTATTTCCTGTAAATATAATTTTTCATGTATATAGCAAACAAATTGTAAAACGAAACCATACGTTAATTTAGGTACAAACAGGATGGTTTGTTTTTTACTTATGTAAATAAGAATGAATAAATTATAAGAATAAATTAAATTTCATTCGGGTTTTTTTTCCATTCAAATTAAAATATTTTTAATTTAATAATTCTTAATAAATTTTGCATTATTAACAAATAGTAATTACATCGGTGTATGGTTTAATTTGAAGGAGAAAATATCCCTTATTTAAATGGTCTAGCTTTATTAGATCAGTAATAAGATAAACGCAGTCGGAAGCAAACTCCATTTGTTAAAGTGATTAATTTTCCTAGAGCAGGTTTTAACCCCTTTTATCCTGACGATACTTATAAGTACCGCTTCTATTAAACACCTATACATTCCTAATAAAGCCGTTTTTCCTGACGATATCACAAGGACATGAACAATGCAGTTCCGACAACCGAAAAGAAATGAAAACACCAATCAGGAATCCTTTTTATTCGCATTGTAAGGATTTTATAATTGGCGTGCTGCATTCGAAGGTTATTTTTGTGATAGAGTTGATACACGTGCTGTTCAATTGAGTAAATGTAGTGGTTTATTACCAGTTATTTGATACTATTATTTTTAGAGACTTTTATACTTCGCAGGTAAGCATTTCATTTGATTTATTCATAATTTAATGTTTTATTTTCTATGATAGAGTCAAAAATATATGTTGGTACTAGAAAGTACCAAATGCAAAATTAACTACTAAAATACAGTAAAAATTAATTTTCATTTTTCTATGATTATTCTCCATTAAAAACTTATCTAATGATGTAAAAATGCAGTAAGAAAGTGGATGGTAAATTAATTCAGGATATAAAGGGTTAAACCTAACCCTAGTTCGACTGAATGAGAAACACATAAAGTGATAAAACAAACACACAGCATTATATTTAGTACTAAACGCAGGTGACTTCAGAAATGAACTTGATAATTCCATTGCTTTCCTTTCGAGAAGAGAAGGATCTCAAATTCAGGCGAAAGACCCAACTTCATATCATGCATACAACCTAGCTTTTTATGAGATCTGAACCTGTGCTTTACAGAATAGCAGGTAAATATGCTAACCACTAAACCGGCCGGGCGGCTCCAGCTATATTTTCCAACCTTAAAGCAAAGCGATATATCGAAAAAGAACAAAAACTAAGAACAAGATGTTCTGCTCGCATCGAAAGCAAAACACAGAATACGAACACGACAACGCGAAGTTATATCTACTTAAGCGGTTTTTGATTCACAACATGACGCTGACAAATTAAAGAAAAAAAAAGAAAAAAAAAAAGATTTCGTTATGCGGAGAAATCTAAGGCTCGGGTGGATGTCCACTGACTGCAGAAGAAATTGAATACGCACTCAATTATTGCTGACAAAGCTAGTTTAAAGTTGGTTGGTTTGGGGCCCTAAGGTCAACGGTTGCTACAATAGGGTAATGAAGCCAGGACCTAGTGCTAAAAGCCGATTCCTAACAGCTACGAACAAACCTGCCTGGATTTGAAGCCCCAAACTCCATTTCAAAGAAGCAGCGCCCAAACCATTCGATTATCATCCAGCAATAAATTCGTAGATCTTGATGTCCTCTTATACACAAGAAGATGGAACAGATGTGCGAAATTAAAAGCAATAAAATAAAACAAAATCATCTTTAGGGTAGCTCTTCAACCACAGCAAATCTCTGCGACCAGAGATCTATTCTACCCAAACCTAACAAAACACAACCCTAAGAGCACCTAAGAAATCAGGCCAATGGTTGAAGCAAACCACAGCAAACAACTGACAGGAATATCCCGCAGTTCCCAAGGCCCATGAAGGTGACTACCAAGATGTTTAAACCTTTGAGACGAGAAAAACTCGTAATCACACAAAATATGGAAACTGTTTCCTCCTCAAGACGGCAGCCACGACACAAGGGATCAGGATTGTTTTCTAAGATATTTTCTAAGGGCACAGTTACCAGTAAGAAAACCAACAGCCTTCTTTAGGCCTTTCATATAAAGCATCAAAAGCTCCTTATGGCATATACTGCGGCAGTAGCTCAGTGGCTTGTCCATGACCTTCCCCGAATGCGCCGGTTAGCATACTGAATACACTTGAAATAATATAGAACAAAGTTTCTAATACCTCCAGCAACAATACAAAGGACACGTTCAGGACCAGTAAAAGAATCCAACAAATGTATATGTGCATAAATATATTAAACTCCACTAAAAATAACGTTGAAGCAGTTACTACGTTATCAAATTTCTTCTTGTCAGCCTAATATCTGACACAACGAATATAAATTGTCTTAATATTAAAATAATTGTACTCGCTTCAGCAGTAGATAACCTAATCAGGGGCAACCCCCCACGCCTCCAGAAAATAATAGAAATTGAAGGGAAATTCCAACGGGGCATCACGAACGCCTTACAGCAGCTAAGGTGGCGGTCCGTTGTCAACTAAAAAATCAAATTTTTTCATAATATAATGAAAACAGAAGAATCTAAAATTTGCAAGGCCACCTTCAAACTGAACCAATACATATGCGTTGAAGACGATATATGATATATCAAAGCTCCATTCTCCACCAATCATCGAAAACCACTACCGTAAACGTTAGTTATATTAAGTACCTTTGGGATATAAATTATAAAAATTCGGAGAACACGTATGCATGATTTCCACTGTAGTGCTTCCGCTGAATAAAATTCATTCCATCACCATATTTTGTTCGAATAAGTAGTTTATGTTTGTAGTTTTAAAAAGACCTAGCAAAATACGGGGCACGGTTAAAAATAAACACTTTTACTACAGTTTCCATTGAATGCATATGCACCATAAAAAAGTAAATACATAATACTCTCAGGCACACGGTGCTTTAGCCGAGAAACATTGTGTATAACTTTTGATTTACGACGGAAAAGCTTTATTTTCCATAAACTTTTAAGAGCTACTAAGTCTCCAGTTGCATTCCCGTTCCTGCATGCATAAAGAATTCATGGCCGGGGAGTGAAAACCAATCCATTACTCCAAAAGAAAGTCGAGGAACGGAATTCATAATGCAGAGGGGGAAAGAGCGAAAAAGATTTGTCACGCTGTAAATACGGAATGAAAAGCGGAATGCACAAGTTTTAAAATGTGGGAAGAGAGATGAATATGAATAAAGGGTTGTAGTATAATCATTTCTAAATCTTATTTTCCCATACATATAAATTTGATAACGTAGTCCCTGCTTCAACGTTATTTTTAGAGGAGCTTAATACATTTATGAAAATATACATTTATAGGATAATTTTAAATGTAATTTTTGCGTCATGATGAGTTAACTATGTAAATTTTTAGTAATATATTGCTGCAAATTGTGCATTTCTAAAAGGCTTAACTTTTCGGGTAGTAATCTTTTTGGCGGATAAATATATTCTCTATCGCCAGAAATTTAAAATACTTGGCGAAGTTTTCCTATTTGGCGCAGTCGGTGACAAAATTCTTTCGTGGAAAGTTGAAGAATCCTGTAGAAACGATATGTTAAAAACATATATTTGTAGAAACAGTGTAATTCTTGATTCATAATGAGTTAACCCTTAATTTGACAAGATGTTTTTTCAAATATTTTTTAATTTTAATTTCTGTTATTTTCACATGTCTGTATAGACACCAGGATCTCTGTAAAATAAACAATATATATATATATATATATATATATATATATATATATAAAAAAAATATATATAATTTTCCATTTTTGAGATAATTAATGTCTGCTGTGGCGAACACTGACAATTACGTTTTATAGTAGTTATAAATATACATGTCCGGTGTAGCGGACTTGGCCAAATTAAGGGTTAACTATGCAAATACCTGATGTATTGTTGGAAATTTTACCAGGGTTGCTACATAAATTTAAAAAAAAATCCTTAATTTTTAACTGTAACTTTTTTTATTAGGAAAGATCCACTTCCACACTTTTGGGATCTTGAGGAATGAATAATGAGTTAAAATTACTTTTTTCGGAAGAAATTTTGTAACTGTTTATACAAGTGTAATCTAAAATTACGCATGGTAATAAAAAAGGGGGAAAATATCAAATGCTGATTTTTTTTTTTTTTTGGTAAAATATTAACAATTTATGCCCAAAATGTTGTTACTACTACTTTTTTGCAGGATATTAAAAAAATATTCTTAAAGTACCTCCTACATTAAATTTTACTAGCATAGTTGGCAATAATAGCGATTTCCCTTTTTTAATTCTTTAACGTTTCTTTTCCGCGAGTTTTTAAAATATTTCAGTGTTGTTTTTTTTTTTTTTCAAATTCCTCGAGTTTTTCACAATTTTCCTGTCTTTCAGGTCCGGTAACAACCCTATTTATTCGTAAAAGATGAAACTTTCCAAATAATAATCGTTATGATGGCGAAACTGACACTGGCTCGAGTGAAAAGCAAAATTTTCCTCATTTGGCGAGGTGGGCGACAAAATCCTTTCCCCGAAGAAAGAATACGGATTTCCCCGAAGAAAGTATTGTCTCTACAATCTCGTAGAGACAAAACTTTCACGGAACTGCTGAATCTGCGGCTCGACATAGCCTAGTAGACAGCGTGAGGTGCTAGAACTCAATGTGCAGGGATCGAGGCTGTCAGATGCGAGACACATATCCCATGTACACTCAGAAAACGTGCAGAATAAATCTGGGGGACTGAATATTTTCTAGCTGGAAGGTCGGCAGGTGATAGAACGATAAGTAATCAGAAGCAAATATTCCCCTCCAGAGGATGATCAAAATTGAGGGATTCTCCAATATGAGAAAAGCATAATGTGAAAATGTCATATGTGAAACGCATAATTAATCCCGATAGCCCTACCTCCAGCAAGATAAGCTACACTGTAACGAGGATATCAGGTATGCTGAATCTAAATGAAATTTTTTATGTTGGCCGTGCCAAATAATCGGGAGTTACTTTTGCCTTAGTAGTGATAGGCTGTGAGGCAAAACTATTTCACATGAATTGCTAGAGGGAAGTGATCACCTACCGTGTTGTTAAAGGTGATTGGGGCACTTAAAATATGTTCGTGGTCACCATGTCCTCCAAGTTTTCAATCAATACCTCTGGGGGTGGCAGGCCAAGTCTATGGGTCTTCTGCTTGGTCCCTGCTTCCAAATTACGAGGACCTACTTGAGCGAAGTCGTTCTTTCACCTTAATGGTGCTCATTAAAACGAAAGGCGCACCCCTTGGCCTTAATACGAGAGCCTGCAGGCTCAATCGTGCTTGGTTTGTCCAAATGGCATGAGAAACAACAACAACAGTCATCACCTGATTGCCGCGGCATAAATAGTAAGTGAATATAATAACCAGTTAGCTTTAGACCAAAAAGAGGGAGGGTAGTATTAAATGTGCTAAAAATTTTTTCAAAAACTCAACTTGTTAGAAAATGGGTTTCCAGTGGACCCCACCAGGAAAAAACTCCCAATAAGTTTTTCGTTGCGAGGCAATCATGGCAACTCTGCCCTGATTTCAACTTCAAATGAGGTGAAGGTAAGGATTAATTAGAAATCTGTTTTTGACAAAAAAAGTAATGAATGGGCTAAAAAGTTTTTGAAAAAAAAAATGTGCTAGAAATTGGGATTCAAATGAACCCCACCAGAAAAAAACCCCAAAGAATTTATTTTTCCCCAATTTTGGGGCCAATTTGGACAATTCTGCCGCAATTTCAATTTCAAATATGGTGAAGATAGTGATTATTTAGCATTTAGCTGCGTTCAGGAAAAACATTCACCGTACATAAACGCAAATCAGATTTTAATGATTATCGATGTTCTATAAAAGAAGTATTTGGAACGAGAATATAATTTCATCTTAGAAGGCGAGTTTTCCACCAAATTCCAACCGCATTAAATAGAATCGATCAAAAATGCTTAAAACAGAGAACTCTTCTCAGATGAGTTTATTCTGCCCAGTTTAGAATAGAACTCCCTAACATTAATGGAACATTTATGTACAAAAAATGGAATACGGAGACGAAGTATAATATAGTAGTAAACTAAAATTATAAACATATAAATTAGAAGACGAAAAATATAAAAGAGATCTTTAGCCTGGCGTTACTGATATTTATTCCAAATCTCGTTTAAAATCATTAAGTATATATATATATATATATATATATATATATATATATATATACATATACATGTAAGAGAAAAGTAAACTAAATCGGTAAACTTAGAGATTTATATATATATATATATATATATATATTTATATACATATATAAATATAAATATATATATATTAATAATATATATATATATATATATATATATATATATATATATATATATATATATATACTGTTGGAAAATTTCCCGTAATGTGATAGTTCAATCATGCCGAAGTAAATTTATAGCCGAAAGCCTTCATTACAGCCCCAGAAAAATTTCAGAGGTTTTCTCCAATTAAAAGTCAAGGGCAGAATCCTCGAGTCTTTTGGCATGACTGACCACTAGGGCTACATTTGACGTCCTCGGGAAAGGGGGTCTAACCAATTATATCTTTATAGTGCCCTAGGGGAAAATTTAGGATATTCTGGATAAAAAGAGCATACACGCTATCGGTTTGGTTTAATTTGGGGCTCTACAGTTTACTTTTTTGCAACACGAGGGAGGGCTAATGAGACCGGGACCTATTGCTTAAACCCGATTCTGAACGGCTACGAACATCCATGACTCAGTGGGATTCGAACTTACGAATTTTGGTACCGAAGATCAACGCCCTGACCATTC
>CM063506.1:71055687-71085687 GCA_032207245.1 Pardosa pseudoannulata | reverse complement strand
TTCTTCATTTATTAGAAACTTTATAAAAACTTCTCCGAGAATAATTTTTTTAAGTGCAATTCTCTACAGGGTATCTGCCAAAATAAAATGTTTCAAATCCATGACTTTTCATGACTTTCCCTGATTTAGCAGATCATTTTCCATGACTTTAAAAAGCTTTCGTTAAAGTATATATGAATAAAACGTCTGATGTACAAATAAAATATATGCTTTTAGAGGAATTACAGGAATTTTATCATAAAAAAAACTATAAACTTACTTTATAAGTGTTAGTAAACTCCCACACATAAAAATAAATGGTATATACATACCTATGTTTAATCCTATAGGAATTTTTCAATCAAAATGTTTCCAATTTGAATTCGGGGTACTTTGGTATTATTCAGATGACCATGAATAATAGCGAAATATAACTCTATAATGTTTATATACAGTATCCCTAGAGATAAACTTATATTTTGTGCAAAAATTTTAATTATTATTAAAAAATATTAATTATTATATTAATAAAATTTTAATCTACAATTTAAGAAAAAACCAGAATAATATACATTTACCCACCCATTAAGCTTTCTTGCTTTGAGTTTCCTTGGCGAACAAATTTTACTTGGCAATATGGTCAATAGGATAATACATAAATACCAAACTCAGTAACTTCAGCCAAATGACAAGTAAATATAGAAATAAACAATTCAGTGCATTTTTTTTAATCGGTAGTTTAGTGGATCCATGACTCTCCATGACTTTTACTCATTTTACTTGAAAAATCAAGACTTTCCATGGCAAAATTAATCCATTGTCTAAGTCCATGATTTTCCATGACTCTCCCTGACTTTTCAGGTGCGCGGAAACCATGTCTCTATGATAATATTAAAAAATAAATCTAAAAATGTAAAAACATGAACTAGTTTCTACGTTTAAAGAAAAAAGTTCTCCGAACGTAGACGGATACCTTAAATTTATTCGCGCATTTACTTAGTACATAAATTACATAACATCTTGAAACAGAATAAGACTAAACTACAATAATGTGACATTTTTTGAAACCTTAATCTTTAATTCATATTTAAAAGAGATAAATATGTTACATAACAGTGTTACATTCTCTTAGATTCGCAAACAATAGTACACTCGCTTCAAAATTACTTTTAGCAAGACACAAAAACCAAATTCCACTTTCGAAGAACAAAACATGATTAAACTACTTTATACGCAAACGAAATAAAGAGATAAACGTTAAACTAAGTATAATGCAGTATCATAAATTAATTTTACTACAGAGGTACGAAAGGAGCGTATAAAAGTAAATTCAGATCCCACCGCTAAAACTTAAACAGAGACATAATGGTCTCTAAAAGAGAACAAAACGCCAGCAAACAAAAGGTAATGTAGCCACAACATTTTTAAAGCGGTTAATAAACACAGGAGCTTGGTATAATTTCGAATACTTGGTGTACATAAATAATTCATCATGGGATGACGGTGGAACTATTGATTAAGTTAAAAAGGAGACGGTTTGGGACAAAAGATAAGAAAACAAAGATAAAAGAAGAAAGAGGGAAAGAAGTTTGATTCTATGCGAGAAAATGAATTTATAATCTCAACTAAAAGAAAGTACGCATGAAAAGTAGATTATAACAGTGGGAAATGTTCATAAATAATATGAATAATACTTATTTAATTAAATGTATATTCAGGTACAAGATGCTGTCTCGTGCTACGGGTTTTATGGGCTTCAAAAACTTATATGTCAGAATATATTAATATTATAATTCAGTATGTCAGAAAATATATTTCTAATCTATTAGAGGCCCTGAAAAACGTTATATGCCCACGGTCTTGGATTTTCCCTGAAAGTTGCTATTGGTTTTAAACAAAATTAATTTCAGTAAGTTAGAACAAAATGTGGTTGTTTATACAGGAACAGCATATACATAATATACATTTTACCATTTAAGATAATTTTATAGGCGATAAAACGAATTCATAATGAGGAATTTGCACATGTGGGGGATTCGAACAACTTAGTGTTTTTCTGATAATCTCACACTCGTAGATTCCAAAAATGTTCTCAAAAATGTAAAAAACTGGGTCCATCATTTAAAAAATTAATTTTAAAGTTAAGCGAAAATCACGTGACATCAAAACGCTTCGTGATTGGTTGTGATGTCATCGTTCATGCAGACCAATATTTTTGTATTGCTTTTAAGAGCGCACTATTTTCTGATTTTGTTTTTGCAAGTTCCTGAAATTTTCTAGCTATCAAAATTTATTTTTATTTAACCCTGAAGGTTTATTTTATCGATCTAGATAGCTTAAAAATCTCAAATTGTCATAAATGTCTCTTCTACCTGGATTTACCAAAGGACAATCAGACAACCTCCCGAAAATTGACAGAATGTCAATGTTTTCTTTCTTGGCAAAAAACCCGGATTTTATGGGAGCAGAAATACGAGGAATTAAAACCCAAAGGTAAAAAGGTGTAAAATCATTTATATTTTTTTCCAATTTTACTTAACATGTATTAATACCTTATTCATGCTAAACACAGCTCTTTTCTTTGTAAACACAAACAAGTCAAATAAATATACATATATCATATACACACACATTTGTAGTAGCATCGTTTTTTATAAATAGAGACGGATGTAATATAATAATGAAAATTAGAGGAGGTATTTATTGTGAGACCGGTCTCATTAGCCTTCGTGTTGCAAAAAGTAGACCGTAGCCACTCCAAAACCAAACCAAAACCAAACCAATTCTTAGATATTTTAAATATGATAAAAAGAAATTTAAAATCTTTAAACGGCTTTACTTAATTATTTATACATTTTTAAATAGCAATACAATTTTTATTGCCTTTAATATTAATGTCAAATTAAAAAAATGTATAAAATTTCTCAAATTAAATTTCATTTTTAAAGTAATGTTATTATTAAGTATTTTAAAAATATTATACTTTTTTTCAAATTAGTCACCAATTTAATCGAAAAATATCACTGTGATTTGATACGCAAAAAAGTATGCATCTCTGAAGAAAATATATATAATACCTTGAAAATACATAACCTTCCCCTCCCCCGAGTTATTTATTAGATAATTATATGCTTTAGATATTTATATGTTTTTCGATATTTATATGCTTTATAAAATATTTATTGTACTTGAACTCTGTGATAATTCTCGAAAATTAGCAGTTTTAAAAGTTAAATAGCAGTGGTTAATCAACAATCCTTTTAAAGGTATAGATGTATTTTTATATACTTTAATTGTTCTAAATTAGTAATATTTAAACAAAAGTAAGCATTTACTTATCGAGAAATGGTCTTCACAAACCCATAAAGATGATTTATATGATTATTTGGGGTTTAACTTCTCATCCCTTTTCATCGCAGTTGTCCAGATTTTACGTGTATGTGGGTCTTTCGGGACGCTGAAAAATATCTTCTCATTGCAATTAGTTGTATTTTTACAGAGTGGCACAATACAATATTTAGAGTATGATTTTTTAATGCCAGACATAACAAAAAAATTTCTATTATATGCGATACTTTACACAAAAACAAATTTAAAAGTCTCCTTTTAACATGTAAACAGCATAGGCGCTCCGTGTCGACATGAACGATGACGTCACAAACTCGGCGGAGAAAAAGTATCGTTTTTGAGAGACGTTAAAGAGTCCGCTATAAAACCCATTAGAAATCACTCATTAGGCCCCCAAATGAAAGAAAAATAGCTACTGTCCTGCTTACTTTTTTGTCTTCTATCCTTTAAAATAAAAATAAGAAAACGTGAAAATTCCTCATTCTTTAATCTGAAAATATTGAGAAGTTTTCAGGAATTGAAAGGTTAGAAATTACAGTACAAATACCTACAGTGGACTCCGCTTAATGTGATCGCGGTTAATGTTATCAATCGCTTTTTGTTATCGAAATCACTTGGTCCCGATTTCCTCTATTCATTTGTATGTTAAAATTATCGCTTTATGGTATCGTTACTTCCGTTAATGTGATCAGATTTCGAACCTCATTTTAACTAGCAAAGGAATATTCACAATGTATTCAGATAGGAACCCATTCTTTTCTTTCCATTCGCTGTTGTTTGAATTTCCGAGAATTCTCCTTCTACTACCTAGGGAAATCGGAAATGAACAAAGGAGTAGGGAGCTCCGTTTACATGTGCCAGTCATGTACCCTTCTTTTTACCCGGGTAAAGGGATTTTGCTTGGAGGGTCGGAGAAACCCGTTTACACGGTTAATTATTTCTACCCTCCATTCGCCGGGATCGTCGCTAGAAGTCACGTGATCATACGGAACGGCAATCATCTGTAAGCGCAAAGGATGATGGGAGAGGAGAGTAAACTCTGCTATTACCCGGGTAGAAAGGTGGGTTCTTTCTACCCCTCAATTTTTTCCCTAGCTAGGGATAATTCTTGAAAGGGGAGTACAATTCGCATACCTACCCTGCTTCTACGCTGCTTTTGGCACATGTAAACGGGGCTGGGGATACACATTCCTGGAATTTTCAGGAAATACGCACACCTTGCTGGCGGTCAGTGGTTGTCAGATAAGCAGAAGGCAACACATTCTAATGGGAACTGAGAACCTTCCATATTAACAGAATCGGAAGTTTATTATATTGTCATAGGAAAACAGACGAATGATGGCACTGATAAGCGAGATGAAGAATCTCTTGATATTGAGCCATCTCCTACAAGTGAGAAATGCGTTGAAAGTGTTGAAACGTACAACACCGCTCGGACGACTTTAAAAATCATTAAGTAAATTTATCTAATTTCGCATATCGTTTATTGTTATCAATCGGTTATTGTTATCAAAATCACGGTGTCCCAAACTGATCACATTAAGCGGAGTTCACTGTAGTATTAAAATTACACAAATCTTAAACCCTTCCCTTCCCCAAAAAGAGAAATGTAATTGCTTCTTTGGTGCTTTATTAGAATTCACCATGTAATGGATTTGTTTAATGTAGCTCTACTGATCTCGGAGATTTTCAACAAGAGCTATTTTTTTGCATTGTTTAATTTGGTATGCTTTTATTATAATAAGCAGATGAGCCGAAACGTTGTACAAGGAAGGCACTCTAATGCCTGGAACTATGTTCTGGAAAATATTAAACAACTTTTGAAATTTAGTATTTGATATAATGTTTGATATTTAATAACAATAATAATGTTTATCTTTAAGATAGAATTATAACAGCAGATTGAAATGAAATGGAACTACGAAACGAATGACTGACGTACATTTATCAATCAATAAGTAAAGGTCCTTCTGTTGTTGAAGTTACATGTTATTTCATGCATTTCATCATATTGCATCTTCTGTAATGCAAAACCTAGTCAATTATAGGTGAACCTTTTTGAGAAATGGGTCAAATTTTAGTAATTAAAAAAAAAATTAGCCTATAGGTCACTCATAGTCAGAAGCATTACTTTTAAGGGGAGAGGGGAAGGGTAAAAAGGATGCCAATAATTTTTTTATTAATTTCTACAAACGGAGAGCGAAAAATTAAGGTTGGTGGGAAAAAAAGGAAATATCAGTGGGGTGATACGAGGATGATAATTCATGATATCACCGCACTGATAACCCTTTACACCAGGTGATAACATGGCTTAATGGTGCCTCTGAACTGAGTATTTGAATGAACAAGAAATGAAGGAAAAACCTTTATAACTACAGTAGAGTCTTTATAATTCCAGTTGTTCGAGTTTCTCATAAATCCGAGTTACCAAATAATAATAATAATAAACATAATAAATACATCTATTTCTGAAACAATTGCATAATTTAAAAAATTCGCAGGGTGAGAAAACACAAATATTTTTTGTGTTGAAAGAATGGTAAAACAATGTTGAAATATTAGAATTTACAGATGCAGTTCTAATTGATGACAGTGACAAAATCTAACGAAGGATTCCACACGGCGTATAAAACATAGCACGAGTGTGGGTGCACTAGAGGCAGCCATGAGGTATTAAAACATCAACCTAAAGAGAATCCAAGGTCGTAGACACAAAATGTTTTTGAAGACCTTCAATGAATTACAAATAAATTTATCGATGAAGACGCAAACATCTAATTAAGTATATTTTCACCGAAAAATATAAATTCGATGAAAATCAAATGCATTTTCTCACCTTTCAATATTTTAACATAAGCGCTGAAAAAAGCGTGTCCTGTATACGCTGTCTCGGTTCATACAACAGCATTGTATTTTGACATGCATTGTATTTACAAAGCTTTCATTATTTAGTACACTCTATTATTGTTTCATACAAGTACTGATATGCAATTGCTTTCAACAAAAAGAAACTTCACAGCACTCTTTGGAGTGTACTGTTCTTACTAAATATTTCAATCGTTATCACCCACAATGTATTAAACTGACACGCGTACACACTGAGATAAGAAAGGACACAAAAGGGTGATAAGAGGTAACTGGTCTCAAGAAAGAGGTAATGCTATCAATAAATTACAGATAACGAACACATCTCAAGGAGTTACGAAACCGTCTGTAACAAAAAGAAAGGATAACAAGAGGAAGGAAGAAATGTACTGTTCTTTACATATAAAAGAATAATGTCACAAAATATTAAAATTTCAATTCATAAATTCCCATTACGCTCGCTTCCACTATCTATTCATATATTAATTAAGTTAACTTCCGGATCGATAACAATATCCTGCAACGAAAAAGGAAGGAAGTTCAATCAATTTAGACCTTTTTTCTAGCTTCCCAGACTACATTAGACGATTTTTAGATAGTACTTGCTGGGTATTAATGCAACTAAATTTTGAATATAAATTAAATAAAACAAAGATATTCTCTAAGAGAAAAATGAACAGAGATAGAGCTAAATAGAAGAGCTATAACTAATTAGGTTATCTTGCTTATTATCAAACTCTGCTGATCCCACTAATGTATAAAAACAATATTAAACTCCCAATAGAAATGAAAGTTCCTTATTTTTGCTATTGCAATTACTGAAATATGAGAATAGATTTGGCCCTTTCTTTCCATAAATTGCTCAAAAATTGCATTCACAGTCTTAATCACCAATGCTTCCAACCGGAGGAAATGAAAAGCCTGTCGACAGGATTTCAATTATGTAGTAATATGCTAACTCTAAATATGATGTTTGAACAATTAAGCAAGAATGATAACGACACTCAAATTAAAGAAATATCCAATAAAAACGCAATCATTTTTTCCCCATCTAGTGGTGGGTATAATGATTTCTACACAGATAATTGGGTCTGTTTCCTGTTTTTATATATGCATCTAATCTTCAAGTAAATCGTCCATAAGAGGCGATAATTAAAACCGCCATAAAGCTGAGAGAATCTACAATTTATTAACATATATCCGTCATAAGACGGGATCAGTAAAAGTTTTAATTTTCAAGAATTGTAAAGTACAATATGAGGCAGGTAATAAAATGGTTTGATTTTGGCTGAGAATTATTTGGTACACTCTCAATAATTTGATTCTGACCGCATAGTAGTTGCCAACTTTAACTGCAGAGACTGCAGAGACTGCAGAGATTTTAATAATGACAATGATTATTTCAGGGTATATATGAAGGATGTTCAAAGTTTAGAGAATCGATTGCAAACCTTGTGGTTATGTATAAAAAACAAACACACAAACGAACAAACTTCTAAATTTTGAAAGATATATAACTTAAACGCTATATATTTTTTTAGTTCATAAAATAGACTCCTAGACTTTTATGAAAAGATTTTGTTGTTAATACCGGTGATAAAATTTTCATGGCAACCAAAAATTATCGATTATCAAATTTAAAATTATCCCATATGTACATAATATATTATTTAATGCAAATATAAAAGAAAATTATTGACGTAATATCTAAGTTCAGGGATAAAACGTATGAAAATAATGCGGATGATATTTAAATAATTTAAAATAAGAAATGATTAAATGAGATGGTCAAAGGAATGACGTCATAATGCTTGAAAAAAAAAGGTTATTTTCATCTACTTATAATATGATAAATTAATAAATTTAATCGCCTGCTCTTAACCGGGGAAAATAGGGCTTGAAATAATGATATTAAACGTTCAAAAAGGGGGAAGGGGTGGATTTCGAACCTTTTAAAGACGATAGTATTGTTTGCTGTGATATGAAGCATATTTATACCAATTTATTTTAGAATCGGATCTATAGTTTAGAAGAAGATAAACTTTACACGCTTTGAATTTTGCTCATCAAGAATCCAATGGATACCTCTATCCATTCCAGGTCCAACCGCTTCATAAATTTCGAGGACAGACGGACAGATAACTTAGGCTATTATTATATAGGGGATTAAAGGTAAATAACAGCATACAATAAAATCTGTAACACGTCTCGTAATTTATAAAGAAAGATGAACGTCGGAAATACCGTTTACTTTTCAGTACTACAGTGGACTCCGCTTAATGTGATCAGTCTGGGACACCGTGATTTTGATAACAATAACCGATTGATAACAATAAACGATATGAAAAATTAGATAAATTTACCCCCCCGCCCTTAATTCACACTTACTAAATTACAAAATAAAATGAAAAACTCACCTTGTATTTATGCACTGTATATTATCCTTTAAAATATAAGAATTGTATACACAATTTAACAAAATTGATCATCAATTGTTGACTGTGTACAATTTTTCTAAGAAGATGCAATTTTGCAATTTATTAATGACAAGATTTGCAATTTATCAATGACCTTCTTAGACAATATTGCAGACAGTCAACAAATGATCTTTTTATTAATTATGTATGTTATTTTTATGTTTTAACCGATAATATACGGTACATAAATATACAGTGTGAATTAAAGGGGAGGGGATAAATTTATCTAATTTTGCATATCGTTTATTGTTACCAATCGGTTATTGTTATCAAAATCCCGGTGTCCCAAACTGATCACATTAAACGGAGTCTACTGTATTTATTTATATTTTTCAAAAGAAAAGACAGCTTCCTATATAATTTGCTGTTCTACCACGTGGCATATATTTTAAAAAAAAATTTAAATGCAAGACGAAAAGATGAAATTTTATTTCTTCCAATAGGTTAACATTGAGCGAGAGGAATACAATATGGCAGGTACAGATCACAGACAGATATCGCTGTTTCTGGCACAACCTTAAGGCCCCCTCCACAATATGGTCCACTGTAAGCCATCACCACCATCTGGAGGGGGTATGGTTTATTGTGGTCGATGGTGGCAGACGATAAAATAGCTATGGCGGACGATGGCTTCCAAGGCGGTTTTTCTCCAAAGATCAAAGGCAGCAACTAAGATGGAACAGTAGATCCTATAGACGAATCCACGTATTTGGCTCATTTAGTGCCCCAGCGTGTGGATGCAACCCGTGAACCATCGTTCAAGGTTACCATCAGGAAGTGGCGAACAATTGGCTATAGTGTGGAGGCTACAATAGAGTGCCGCCTATTTTCATCATAGCACAGCACATCCTCATGACGAATAATTCATCATTCAAATTTTCTACTGCCTTTATAATATCATTGAGAGCATAAATAAATTAAATTCGTTCCAAACACAAGAATATTTCCGATTAAATTTATACTTAATAGGTTATTAAGGCATGTCCCCAGGTATAATAATAATAATACACCATATTATCTTCATTAGGTTTCTCTCTGTGGGTCCGCAAAGAAAACTAATAATTTAACGACGACCTTCTGATTTGTCAACGCAAACATAGAGGACGTTGCCATAAAACTGGCTGGAGAGACAACAATAGCGTTTCGCCTTCCCCTGTACAACAAGTGCCAAAGTCATTCCACAATCATTAAAGATGATCTGACATTGTATGAAGACAGTTTTATTTTCTTTTAACAGGATCTCACAACCCAAGTATCAAGCAGATGCTACATGATGATAAAAATCTCTCCTCTCTCATTAAACCTGAGCTATCCGTGCTCCAGTGAATGGGAAATTCAGATAACCATCGTGGAAGAAGATTTTCTTTTCTTTTACTTTGACATAAGCGTTCTTCACGACAAAAGATATACATGTATGATCCACAAATAAAACTCTTTAGAATCAAGAAGGAAACGAAAATCGATATATCCGGAGACGACATGATTTTCAGTTCCTGTTAAACAAATTAATGCGAGAGCTGCAGAGTTGCTATTTAAAGATATGTCTTTAGAATAAATATCAGGAAAGAATTTATAATTGAAGTTTGAAACAACCCAATTTCTTATTAATATTCTAGGTTAGTGAACACTTTAACCCTTTCCTAACTGTACACGTATATCGTACGGGCACTGTGTACGGGAGGCCATTGAATTTCCCGTACGGCGTACGGACAATCTTGTTTTTCTCTTGCCTGTACTGTTTCGCCTGTATATTTTCTATTTTTAACATCAAATTAGACTACAGATGGCTACTAAATTATAATTTACTTCCTATTGGGCTTTCTCTTTTGACTGTTGTACGGTGCGCCTTTTTTACATGCTTTTATCATTATACGAATATTTATCTTTCAGTGCTTAGCGTTTTGTCTTTATTTTACTAATCGCTTTATAATTATATCGATGCAACTATTTTTACTATATATAATGGCTGAATTAGAGCGTACGCTACTAATTTCTGGTGATTCAAAATCAGAGTCTAAAATATCTGCAAATTCCCTATATAATAATAGCCCAAGTTGTCTGTCCGTGAATTTATGAAGCTGTTGTACCTGGAATGGATACAGGCATCCATATTGGATTTTTTATGAGGTAAGGTTAGCAAAATTCTAAGTGAATTTGAAATCCACCTCACCCCCCCCCCTTTTCGAGCGTTTAATACTATTATTTCAAGCCTTATTCTCCTTCTTATTCTATACTAAATTCATTATTGATAGGATGGCGAGGACGGAGCGCAATATTTAAATTTCTGGACTATTTTTACTTAAACCTTATATAACCACCTCCTTAGAGACGTGAAAGCTGGCACATGGGGTAGAGTATCTGCCCATTTGATCGTCATATTTCTTGGGTTGATGGTTCTACCCCCGAAGTAGCCGAATTTTTCTAAATGTCTAATTAATTTAATAATTTCTGCTTTTTCTTTTGAATTCTTATTCCTAAAGTTGTTTTATTATTTTTAAAATAAATTTTTACCATTTTTCAAATTTTTATGATTTTTATTTTATTAAATTCACGTATTACCATCATTATATCAAGCCCCATTTTAAGAGCAGGCTATTAAATTTAAAAATTTATCACATAAATAGGTAAAAATATAACAATTTGTTTTCTAGCATTATGACGTCATTAATTTAACCATCTAATTTAATTATTTATATTAGATTATTTAAATATCTTCTGCATTATTTTCATATGTTTTAACACTAAACTTAGATACTACGTAAATAATTTTCTTAAGGTAATATTTTGTTTCAAAATAATTCTCAGCCAAAAAACAAACCATTTTTTCACCTGCCTCATAGGGTACTTTGCAATTCTAGAAAATTAAAAATTTTACTGATCCCGTCATATGACGGGCTATAATGTAGTGAGATTAATAGCAGTGGGAGTTTACTACATGACTTCGATACTAGTGATTCTAATAGTTGTATAAAAAAATGTTACAGGGGGGACACTTTTATTTTAATTAAAGTAAAGTTTATCTTAAATGCTTAAAAATATTATAAATGTCGATTTTAATAAAAATTTTATTATTTCAAATTGTAAATTTTTTTCAAAAAAGTGCAATAAAGATGTGACTTTTTAAAATCGATTTTTTTGCGGGGATGAAACTGTTAAAGGGTTTAAGGGCACAAGAAATACAAAATTTCTGCTTTTAATTTTTTTTAACGTTTAAAAATGTTGTTATAATAAAAATATATAATGTTGTTACATGAAACATTAGATATTGATATACGTTTTAAAAAAAACTTTCGATTGAAATACGAAGTTTTTTAATAAAATTTTGTTGTCTTACAGTATTACTTAAAAGTAGCGGCTAGGGACATCCATGTTGATACCGGGATTCGAACCCGTGAACTCCGGTACCGAAGAGCAGCAACCTATCCATTTGACCATCTTATCGTTCGGCTAATTTTTTTTCATAGAAATAAATATACATAACTCACTGGGTTTTATCCCATACAATTACGTCAATTTATATCCACACCTCTAAACAATTAAGTGGCCAAATGGTTAGGGCACTGAGCTTAGGAATCAGGGTTCATGGGTTCGAATCCCACTGTGGCATGCATGTTCGTAGCCGTTCCGGAATCGGCTTTAAGCTGTAGGTCCCTGTCTCATTAGCCCTCGTGTTGCAAAAAAGTAAACTGTAGCTAACAGCTCCAACCCACACAATTAGGAAAATTTTAAGAGCCGAAATCAATAGCCTTTTAAGTGGCAAATGCTGTAGGAGCACTGCCTTCGATACAATTTCATGGGTTAACAATACATCATATTCTAAAAACTTTTAAATGGTCATTTTCGTAGCCGTCACTGCTAAGATGATTAATTATTGAAAAAGTAGACTGTAGCACTCAACACCAAATCATTTGGTCCGCACACGAATAGGTATGAATTAGTTGTTTAAGAGGTAAATCAATAGGCTTTTAATTAAAACAAATTGCTGTACGGAAGTACTGCAATTTGTTTTAATTAAAATAATCAATTTACATAATTAACAATACATCATATTCTAAAAACATTTTAAATACGAGCTCATTTTCTTAACAACTCACAAATAAAACAGAATGAGAACTAAGATGATTAATTATTGAACAGAATAATGTTTTTAGGTTGATTTAATAACCAAGTAATGTACTTCAAAAACTATAATTAAAAAAAAAAAAAAAAAAAAAAAAAAAAAAAACACCATTTTTAGCGCTTTCAAATTAAATCTTCGATGGAATAATACTTCTACAATTTTCTTTAACCGAAAGGTACTGGAGTTATTGGTCCGTACTGCAATTTGTTCAATTAAAATAATCAATTTACACAATTAATAATACAACACATTTTAAAAGCATTTTAAGTACGAGCTCATTCTCTTAACAACTGATAAATAAAACAGAATGAGAACTAAGATGATTAATTATTGAACAGAATAATGTTTTTAAGTTGATTTAACAACCAAGTAATGTACTTCAAAAACGATAAGTAAAAAAAAAACTCCCTTTTCAGGACTTTCAAATTAAATCTCCGCTGGAATAATACTTTTACAATTTTCTTTAACCGAAAGGAACTGGCGTTATTGCTAAAATTCTCATTACTTGTCTCTGGTTAATGACATACAACACACATCTCACCTCTTCATCTTCGATTCCTCACTGGAGAAAATCGATTGACAATGTCATGCAAATTGGAGCTCGGCACGACATTAAGACGTAAAAGCACAGCGGGATTCCTCGCATCACTTTATTATTTTGGCAATGCTTTTTCCCAGATTGTGTCGACATGACATCTTTATTAGCGCATTATTATGGTAGAGCGAATATTGATGAGGCTTACATATTGGGACATAACAAATCAGGCAAGCGACAACTTTAACAAGCAATAATGTATCTAGTCGATCAGAACGAATTTACCCAGCCCTAGATTAAATACAGGCACAATAAACCCGAAATTACTTTCGCATTAAGTGCTCTGTTAATTAGACACCGAATTCCTTGTTTAAACACATAATTACCAAACAGTCAAGTATTATGAATATGGAAACTTGATAAATTCATATGTATTTAATTTCTTGACACGGAATTCCTCTGACGTTAACATATATGTGCATGAAACGTTAGTACAAAGAGTTTAACCCTTTAAAGGTCAGCAAAATAAATTCATGGGAATTTAATGTAATTTGTTTATAAATGTTATCTATAAGCCTTGTATATGTAAAATATATAATTTTTTTACATTACTTAGAAGGGTTTGTCTTAGATGATACCAAATTAGGGTTTGAGAAGTGGTTTAACTGACTAACTCCTACCCTTGTACAGCTTGAACCATTGTACAGCCTTTTTAAAAGTTTAACTATACTGGAAGAACAATAAATGATAATCCTTAAACTGGTATAATAAATAAACAGCTTAACAACTTAAAAGTGTTGTTTGTACAGATACTTTTATTTGAGGTCATAAGTAAGATAAATTGAATCTGACTTCTCAAATACAGAAAGTTTAAATACATATATTTCAATAGAAAAAGAAATAAATAAGTTAAACGTAGAACTATCATCTGTTATATATTTAAAATATCAAAAATATAATATGTATAAAGTGTATAATATGTATATATAAAATGTATAAAATACGTAAAATGTATAATATGTATATATAAATACATAATTATATACATATATATATATATATATATATATATACATACACACATATATATATATATATATATATATATATATATATATACATACATATATATATAATATATATATATACATATACATATATATACATACATATATGCATACATATATACATACACATATACACATACATATATATATATATATATATAATACATATACATATATATATATATACATATACATACATACATAATCGAAAACTCATCCATGTCTCAAAAAGTTTTTTTTATTTATTTAATTTTTTTTTTTTTTAAATTGCAAAAGCTCTTGATTCTACATCATTGGCTTCCATATATCACAGATGTATGAGATTGGAGACGCAAATAATTATAAAAAGATAAAGTAAAGTAATCCAAAGAGTAAAATTTTAAAAAATGTTTAATGGGTGGTTTTGCTACGAAACCACTGTCCGTTAAAAGGTTAAGGGAAAACAGTAATCTTTAGATTTAAAATTTTCATTATAGCAAAACGTTTCTCGGTTCACTATAAAAGAAAAGGTTCCGCTTCTTTTAAAATTAATTTTTACGTGTCGTTTAATGCCACGTAAAAAATAATGCCTTGTTTTGTCATTTCAAGCAGTATATTTTTTAAAATAACGTAGAAAATATACACTAAATGAAAAACGTGAAATTTATTTACTCGCAAGATATATTTTGAAGTTAGAATATAAGTAACATTTTTTTTAAATCAATTGAAATAAAACTTGATTGTATTTTGTCAACTATAATTTTCCAGTATGTCGCAATTCAACTTATTTAATTTCTAACTTAAAAAATTAAAGTAATAAAATAAAAATTAGCGATTATGCTATAAAAGGAGATATATTGTTCGTATTAATGTAATTTTTGTTAAAAGAATAAAAACGATAAAATTTGTAACTAATTTGGAAGAAAAATTAGTTTCTAATTTGCATGATTTAAAAGTTATTTTGCGGGTAAGTAGATGTTTTGATTTAAAGTTATTGTTGCAGAGTGAGCTGTCTATTGGTAAAGATTTCAAAGCCTTCTTTGGTAAATTATTGGTATGTGGCGATGTTTGGAATTATTGGTAAATATTTCTTTAGAAAAAGCTATTTGCCTCTGGGGAGCAAAATATCAACATTTCTTTTATTTCACAGAAATTAGTATTGTGATAAGTAGCTTCTCGACAATAAAATGACTCTTATTTCTTATTGAACAACCTATATAATTCATTAAAAGCTTACCACCACTGTACCTAAATATAATGATTTCTGGGTCTTGCAGAAATGGATGACTCGTGACCAATGGAGAAACAGGTATAATTTTGAACAGTACAACTTACAGAAGGAGTCCGATATAATTAAATATACAAAACTTAAACGCATAAAACTTACTAGCCACATTTGCTAAAACGAACCCTTCCTCACTGAATTAACAAAATCTTCAGTGACGACTAGGAACAAGAGGATAGGAGCAGGACCAATGGAGATAAAAGGACTCTTTGGAAGAGGACTTGAAAACGTTAAAATGTATCTATGGGAGAACAAATGCCAAGAAGATTGTACAATGAAGGTGTACTGAGGTACTTTCCCACGGTGATCTGCACGTGCATGCACAGCTGTGGGAGGACTTTCCTAGAGGAATTTAGGATTCCAATTGTTCACGTCAAGTTTAGGGACCCCTGCAGAGAAGGTATAGATCACGGAATAGCAGCGTAACGGTCAAGCTCGCACAGAGATGTAACCGTGAGTTATGGGAGCAGGGGCTAAAAATTAATGTCAGCTTGCACAAAAGGGGCTACTTTAATGAGCCCACCTGCACTCCCGAAGGGGAGGCAGATGTGGGAAAATTTCCCGAAAACAAGCGATTGGAGAGGAAGAAAAAAGGGGCGTTGGAACCGAGGTGAGGAGTTTGGAAACGAAGTTAAGGAGAGGAGTCGAAGTCGGGAGTCGAGAGAAGTGGGACAAGGATCCACCAGCACCAACTCGTCCCGTGCGCCCTGACCGACACCGCGTGAGGAAAGCCCCTGCCTGTTCCACTGTGCCTTTAATATAGGTAAAGATAAAATAATATTTACAGTCACTTAGGCCTCTATTCATGATTTAAGCTTGTAATTGAATAATTAGTTCATTATAAAGAGAATTGTAGTAATCATGCTGTAAATATAAGACATAAATAATTGATGATTATGATATATGATAACCAAGGATCAACTTGTAAATGAATGTACATAATAAATATCTGAATCTCAGTATAAAGTATTATATTTTTACTGTGTTTCCCCCTTGTAACCGAACACTGGTGTAGAGGTTGTAAGTACATTACAACAGAAGGAAAACTCATTCTTGGGAAGGCCCAGGTCTATATTAATATGTTATGCCAACAGCGGAAGAAGAAAATATATTGCTACAGGTTTTAATGTCAACTTAAAATATCAGTTTTTAGTTTTAACATTGTCTCTTTCTAAGCAAAGGACACAGAGATGTATAGAAATAAAAACCTTTGCTCCAGTAGGAATAATTGATTATTTACCTCAATCCGATTGAGTAGACTTCAAGTATTAGCATTTGTATCAGAATTTATAAGTCTTAAAATAGTATGGTTCTGTATAAATTTAAATAATACAGAACCATATCAAATTTAAAATCATCAAAGTTATAAAATTTCAAATTCTTTTCAAAATAAGATCAACAAACTAAATTGATGAAAATGTTTTTTAATTTTTATTAAAAAAAACTACAGCTTTAAATTAACTCGATAATTTGGTAGGTTTTTTGGCATACTATGCTTCTGTATGACTATGTGTAAAAAACGTGCCCAACAATGTTTTGAATACGTACGAAAATCGGATCTACTGACTTCCTTAAACACCTATTAGGCCATGTATGTTTTTAAAAACAATTTACTCGATTATTCGGTAATTTAGCAAACTGTAACTAATATTTCATCAATTAGAATGTGCATCATATACGTGCCATAAACGCCAACAGGATTTGTCCCAAGTCAAATCTTTTCATGGTATAAATGAACGGCTCGAAGTATAATTTAGCATATAGACATAAAAATATTTCTTATAAATTAACCTCTTGCATTACAATCTGATTTACAAGAGCACGTGCCACAAACGGCAACAAAAACGATCACGTGTCAAGCATTTTCAAGATATGGCTGAGCGTTCGAAGTAGTGTAAATGGTGCAAGTGTCTTCTGATATGTAAATGCATGTGTGCAAGGTGCAATCAATTTTATTTTACAAGATATTTGATAAATAATTACTTTACTGACCACTAAACAACAAATATTTATTAAGTACATTATATTAAGTAATTTTCTATATTCACCTTTTATATTTATCATATCAAAACAATAGTATACTCCACATTACGTGACACTGATGAAAAATTCGAATACTTTCTTTTTATGTACACCCGCTAAACTCATAACTGACAAGATAACCACTAAACGTGACATCCCAAAAAGACTTTTATATCCTACTTTGCTCGTGGACGGAGAAAGAATAGTTTAATTTAAGACATAACATTGTAGATGACCTCTTAAGCACTGCACAAAGAGCATCATAAAAGCAGCATTACAAGATTCGAGCCTCAGTAAGATGAGCACTGACAGGAGACGTGAAAATGGAGATCTTGAGATAGCTTAAATAATCGCTAAGAAAGGTAAATTGTATAAGCCGTTGTAATCCCGCCTTAACGAGCTTTAAAAGGATACTTTTAAAAAGGACAACTAAGCGGTTAGTAGTTAGGAATTCATTAAGGGGATGGTAAACGTTACAAGGATTTTTTACAAATTATAAACTTAAAGAGTTACGAAACTTCGTATACATGTAATTTGTAATATTAGTAGACCACCAAAAACCTAAATTATTATTTTTTTAAATTTTACATTGCTACTATACTTAGTTATTTATATATTTCTAGAAAATGTTTATTAAACACTCCGAAGATACATTAAAATAAATCTGGGTAATCTACAGTGGCGTGCGGTAGGTTTTCATGCAGGGTGTGCAGAGAACATGGATTTTCCAATAAATCTTTAATTATTGAGACATCTGAGTTCTCCATTCTGAAACGGGTTATTTATTATGAATATAAATTTAAAGATTACAACAAATAAAATATTTACCTACGAGTAGTCAAGTTATAACTATAAAAACAGCTAAACTTATGAGAATTCTACTAGCACTGAAGCAAAAATCATGTCTTTTGTTGTATGGTGTCATATCAGCGGCGAAAAAGCAACGCTTCGGGCTTCTACGAAAAACTTATATGTTCAGCAAACGTAGCACCACGTTGAGCCCGCCGCTGCGGTGCATCATCAGGATGCTCATTGGTGGAGAGAAACCGAAAGTCTAGTCCACGTGCAGAGGAATTCACTGCATGCTATCACAATAGAGCGAACTGTTTCTTGTTCGGTCAGTGAATTAAATTATATTTATTAATTGTTTTTTACATTTGAAAATCATACATTCTGCGAAAAACATCTTGACATTTTTTTAAAAACAAAACCAGGGATATGGTGTTACATTATATAACTTATATACTGTCCGTAGGACACAATGAATGGTAGAATTTGGACTGTTCTGTTAAAAACCATTTCTTTAAAACAAAAACAACATTGTTTTTAGTTAATTATTTCAATAAATATAATACATCACGGAAATTAATTTTAAAAAAAAAAAAAAAAAAAAAAAAAAAAGAGTAGTCTTTGTTTTAATACAACGTTTAATAAACCGTACCTTCGGATGATTATGATTGCCAAGTGCAGGAAAAATAGCTGCACTTGCCTCAGTGCCTTAGTATGCTGTTCTTCTCTAGTAGCCCATAGATATAAAGTGTGATTCTCAATTTAGTGCGCGGTGCGTATACATCAGAACTTCCTATGTTCGTTTGCTCGCAACGTGGTGCAGCACCTAGTACCGCACGCACTACGGGAATACAAGCAAGCAAATCAACATAATATTTGAATATATTACAAATAATATTTATTATATACCATATAAAGATAGGTAGACATAGGTGCAGAAAATTATTGTCCCTCATAATTTTGCCAGGGTGTGCAGTGCACACCCTGCACATATGGACTGCACGCCACTGGTAATCTATAATAAAAACTCATTTATACTAAAGAATTTTTGATTGAAATTTCATTCTAAAGTAAATTTATTCATTTAAATATACAGAGAGGGCACAAAAATTTCGTGAACAGTTTCTCTAGTCCCTAAAATACAGGTTGTCACAAGAATTGTCACAAGTAAAAGCTTTTCATGGCATGGCTGAAAGCTCGAAGTAAAATTTATCATATAGACATAAAAACATTTCCCTTGCATTACGATCTGACTTCTTAAGAGAACGTGCCATAAACGCCAACAACACTTGTCACAAGTAAAAGCTTTTCGTGGCATGGTTGAACGTCCGAAGTAGTGCAAATGGTGCAAGTGTCTTCTGATACGTAAATGCATGGCTAAGGTGCAATTAATTTTATTTTACAACATGTTTGAGAAATAATTATTTTACCTGAACACTAAACAACAAATATTTATTAAGTGCATTCTAATAAAATAACATTTTTATTGCAGTTTCTAAATAAGCACATTTAAAATTATCAACGTTCTGATAAAATTTATAAATGTTTAATAATCTTTTGTCTTGTGGTTTCTTTCGCAGCATACTGGTGCACGTAATACAACTTTAGATATTTTGTAACGTTTGTCTCGAGTAGCCCAAACAATGTAACATGTCTCTCATACGTCCGTTGTGTTTACTTTTGGTCTGAAGGACTTTACCTCGTGTTTCACACGCAATGCATAGCGAAAGGGAGGGGGGATAAGGGGGCTATGACACTGTATAAGGATTTCTGTGTACATGTAACAAGGCAAAAATTTTGAGACTGAATAGTAGAAATTTCGGGAAGATAGATTGCAGTTGTGTATTTTTTTTTTTCTTGTACATTAAATAGAGAAATTCTATAAAACACAATAGTTATTAAAGTCGGACATTTGTGGTTAATAAAATCTTTTATTTTCCGGAACATGAGATTAACCAATTTTATTCTGAAATGCGTTAGGCGCGTCGGATTTAAAGTACACCTATGCACAAGTAAGAAGGGGCGATAATTACCTCTGTCATATAGGCATGCGAACTCGCAGGTCAGGTTTAGGTTTCCTTGACTCTGAATATATTTCTACACCAATTAACCCCTTAATGCACAATTAAAAAAATGGCTAAAAAATCAATTTTTTTAAATGTAAAAAACACAATTTAGAACGTTGTCTTGCCAAAAATATTACAAAAATACAAAAATAATCAAAATTTGAGTATATTGGAATTGATACACAATTGATATGATTTCTAATTTTTAGAATATTATTATTATTGTCGACAGAGTATATTGTTCAATTGGTAGGCAATCTACCAATTGACAGTATGATGTGTCATCCCTTGATGCGTAGGTATTAAATATGAAATCCTTATGTTTCATATCTCAAGAATAAAGTACATAAAGTGATGCCTCGAGTCAAGGATGTCTTTACAGCTAGAGCTTAGTAATAAAATAGTTAACAATTTTATTTTACATTATATTTTAGTAAAATATATATTGAAAAATGAGCGAATCTGAATATGAATACGCTGTTGGAAAGCGGCTCACGAGGAAGAGATAAGTCTAAGTGATAAGTAGAAAAAAAATATATATTTTACACTTGATTAAGTGTTATTTACAATCCCATGTAAATGATAAATAATATCAATAAAACGATTTTTTTTTTACAATGTTATTTTCAATTCTCGATTTCGATTGCATTCGAGTGTGAAAAATTATAGCAACATAAAGTACAACGCCGCTCGAATTATCTCGAGTGTGCACAGTTTGGTCAGTGCGCTCGATTTAACTCGAGCGTGCACGTTAAGGGGTTAAGATGAAAATTAAATGTAAGAATTTAAGTAATCACGCTAATTTTTTAATAATTATTTACATATATTTGTAAATGTTCTGCATTAATTTTGCCGCATTATAGTAATTAAAGTAATAACTAATAATTAATAATAATTATTAGTAATAATTAGTAATAATTAAAGTGATAACTTAATTATAATAATTAAGTTATCACTTTAATTATTTAATCATTTACATATATTTCTAAAGGTTGCTGCAATAATTTTATTGCATTAATTTGTATGTAATGTATTTGAATGTGATGTATTTATTTGTATTGCAATGTATTTGTTTGACCTGCTGCGGTTTGTACGTGGGATTGTACACTTAAACCTCGTCGGTATAGCTGATACTTAATATATTCAGTACTTTATTTAATCGAGAAGCCAATATTAAAAATTTTAAGAGGGTTTTAGGGTTGTATGAACTTTGTATTATAAAATAAAGCACTCGAAAATTTTGTTCCGATTCACTTAGTTTGAGTTCTCGAATTTAAGAGAATCCATACTTTCCGAAGTATAAATTGGTTGAAAAAAATGACAGCAATATAAAATGCATGCATTTTCTTCCATTTACAATTTCCTGTCTAAGAATAAGAAAAAAGAATCGTATTAAGGCTGGGAGAAAGGACAGAGAACTGTTCTTTCTGATTATGGCTCGGTACAACTAGAATGACATTCTTGATTCCCCTAGACATTTCCGCCGAAACAAAGAGTATGTGTTCAATATCATTCCAATCACATTCCGCTGAGCTTATTTATAGTTCCACTGCTGGAAGAAATGCAAACATCTTTTTCTATTTTCCCTTTACTGCTGGGTTTGCGGCAATATTTTACCTGGTCTAGTTGATATGAAACTTTAAGCCTGGGAAGTAGGAATGAAGCCTCACTTATAATGCAGGAAGGAACTTCTTTCAAAGCGGAACAAAACGCAAAAGAAAAAAAAATTAGCAGAACAATATAATTTATGCTAAAATTTTAACAAATGTAAAAACTCCAGATCAAAAGCGATATGTTGTTGGAAGTTGTAGAAGCGCGCTTCCCTAACAATTTAAAATTTTTTAAAGCTTTTTCTGAAGTCCATTAACGCTGGGGTAGAGCTTTGCGCTTCCATGACACAGGTCTGATGTTCGATCCCCCTGGTTGGGCAAGGTTGACTCACCCATTCATCCCTTCAGTGAGTAGACAGACTAAGGACCAAGCATGCTTGGGAACTAAACACTGGGGGTTCCGCTTGAGTTTGACCACCTAACCGAAACATATGCTTCGCACCGTAGGCCTTGCTCCCTTAGGGGCTGTTGCACCGAGGATTTAGTTCACCTACCTTTCTATCTTATTTCAATTATCTATCGCTCCACATTTAACCCAAACCCACTGTTTACTATCCTGTTAAACGGACATGCATTCCATCTGTTAGTCATATTACGTTGTAAGCGTGGTCAATGCATGCATGTTTTTAAAGGGAAGTCAAAGAGCTTTTAACAAGAAAATATATATATATAATATATTTATATAAATATTTATATATATATATATATACATACATATACATTATATATACATATATATGTGTATATATATGTATATATATGTATATATATACATATATAACATATATATACATATATTTTACATATATATATATATATATATATATATATATATATATGTATATATATGTATATAATATTACATATATTTACATATATATATATATATATATATATATATATATAATATATATATATAATATATATACATATACATATATATATATGTATATATATCTATATCTATATATATACATATATATACCATATTTTATTATATGTGTATATTTATATGTTATATTTATACTGTTATATATAAATATATATGTATATCTTTTTATCATATATTTAACGTATTTTTATATATATACATATATATAAGTCATTACACATATATATATATATATATATATATATATATATATATATATATATATATATATATGTACAGTAGAGTCTCTTTAAATCCAGTATCAATTATTCAAATTTCCACAAATTCGAATTAAATGAGTCTTACCAAAGTAAAAACATAATACATTTATTTTCTAAAAAATGATTAATACATGAAAAAATTACCACATCTGTTTTTATTATTGTTTGACCGGTCAAATGTTCAGTGTGCATGCCGAAGCTATCAGCAGAAATCCTCCCTCTCCAAAGAAAATTCCCAGATTGTACAAAAGCATGGGGGGTTGGTTTGGAGTGCTACGGTCTACTTTTTGCAACACGAGGGCTAATGAGACCGGGACCTACTGCTTAAAGCCGATCCCGAACGGCTACGAATATTCATGCCACTGTAGGATACGAACCCAAGAAATCCGGTACCGAAGATCAATGCCCCAACCATTCTGCCGTGCTGTGCTGTTTCAACTTAGTCAACCAGATTTCACCCACACACATTTTATTCCTCTACTAGCGTTCTGCTAATTAAGGTCTTTGACTTTAATAAAGGTCTTTGTAAACGGTGTTATTTTTATGGGCCATGACTGTAACCATCCATCGTAACGACAGACAAACAAAAAATAACAAACAAACACACAAGCAAGCAATCTCTCTCACTCACTCACACACACGAGAGAGAGCGAGAAAACTGGACTATCTACCTTTATCTATATCTATATCATTATCTGCTTGCTCTAAGGTATTTTCTTTATTGGAAAATAATTGATTTAAATGAAGCATAAAATATACATTTTAAATAGTCCATAGTGCTCCAAACTAAACAAACAAACAAAAACAAGAGACAGAATAAGTAATAAGGATTCCATATAGAGATGAAAAGCTTAATCATCAAAACGTAAGTACTATTTCATAATCGGGATAAATACCCCATGTTTTATCCGATTATTCAACCCTGAATACCTATATTTAGAAATGAAAGCACTACTTTTGATGAAACATAGATATAAATCACTGCATGACTGCGACAGTAATTCCTCTCCGTTTTTCGAGGCAATTTCATTAAAAAATGAAGTCTACAAAATTGGACGATAGCTATAATATTTCCGACGTGGGTTCTGAAAGGAAATTTTTCATTCTTCTGTACGTGTTTGCAAAATAATTATTTAGTTTAAAAACTGTGAGAATGACACACATTCTGTTACACCGAGTTAATAAAATACAGTTAAAAATTCTAAGAAATGTGACACTAATTAAAATGAGTTCAAATATGTTGGTTTTAAGGCTACGATAGACGTGCATCAGGGTGAAATTCACCTAAAATTTTGATATTTCATTCAATTGTGAAATGTAACTAAGAATCAAAGAGGGAGTTTTAATATCCATCATCTTATACTTTAAAAAACTATTAGTGCTTTATTCACTGTTATATATTTATTTTCTAAATTCCTAAGCGAATAAATGCTCCATGAACTGATATCCACAGCTGTCTAAAATGCTAAGAAAATGATCTACCTTCCAAAAGTAAATAAAAACTATACCACTGATAACCGAAAAATCTGCATAAATCTGCAGGAATTGCGCTTAGCTGGTATTGATATTCCTGCCGAATAAACAAATCTATTTATTTTTTGGTATTTACAATTTTTTTCAATTAATCTTGTGTTTTGTCTGTAATTTAATAGTCCTCAGATATAACGTACTTTTTTATGATATAAAACTTTTGCATGTACATGTATTTATACATGATAAATGGGACTATGTTGTTGTAACTAATGTCCTTAGGGCAGGTATTTTATCCCTACCATAACCGAAGCATGAATGAGATAACATCTAACAAAGTAATGGAACAAAGAGCATTCATGAATTTAGGTATATGAAAGAATATCTAAATAAGATGCTTTGACCCCATTACAGTTGGTAGGGAAATGAGTTGAACTATGAGAAGTTACCAAGATCTTGAGTTAACGGACAGAAATTTATTTAGCACCAAATTCGAGTCAGTCTGCCACAAAACATCCCAATCCGTCATCCATTCAAAGCGAATAAAGTTTATCTTCTCCTAAACTATCAGTCAGATTTTAAAATAAATTTGTATAAATATGCTACATATCACAGCAAAAAATACTGTCGTCTTTAAAACGTTCGAAATCCACCCCTTCGCCCCTTTTCGAGAGTTTAATGCCGTTATTTCAAGTCCTATTTTCCCCGGTTAAGAGCAGGCGATTAAATTTAACCATTTATCACTTAATAAATAGAAAAAATAACAATTTTTTCTAGCATTATGACGTCATTCCTTTAACCATCTCATTTAATCATTTCTTGATTTAAATTATTTAAATATCATCTGCATTATTTTCATACGTTTTATCACTGAACTGAGATATTACGTAAATGATTTTCTTTTATATTTGTCTTAAATAATCGATTAGGTACCTATGTGATAATTTTAAATTGAATCATCGATTATTTTTTGTTGCAATGAAAATTTTATCATCGGTATTAACAATAAATTCTTTTCATATAAGTCTAGGAGTCTATTTCACGGACTAATAAATATCTAACTTTTAATTTATATATATTTGAAAATTAAGAAGTTTGTTCGTTTGTGTGTTTGTTTATTATCTAAACTGCATTCACAGGATCAGGAGACTCTAGAGGAGTAGGACGATAAATAAATTATTCAGAGTGAACCAGATAATTCTCAGCCAAAAAAAACAAATCATTTTTTACCTGTCTCATTGGGTACTTAACAGTTCTGGAATATTAAAAATTTTACTAATCCCGTCATATGATGGGCTGTATGCTAGTAAATATATAATGTGTATGTATAATGATTAAAAAATTAGCGCAATCAAATATTAAAATCTAAGATAAATTTTTCAACTAAATTCGGGGTAGAAATTTATTAAGATTCAAGAACATACAAGGCCAAATACTATACGGAGAAGACAGGAAGGACAGAATGTGGTACGCACGAGCTTACCCCCCCCCAACCTCTCTCTCTTGGAGAAACAATTTGAAACAGTTTGACACATCAAAATTTTACATTAAATAACTTTTACAGAAGTCGGTCGACAACATTTCGAGAGGAAATTTACGTCAAATGGCTACAGTACAAATAAATAAATAAATAAATAAATAAATAAATAAAATAAAAAATAAAGCAATGTACATTTTATCGTTTCATGAAAGCAAATCCGAATTGTAAATGTTAACAGACGTTCTCGTTTGAATACACAAGCCTTCGTCATTCAAGTAAGAACTCTAATAAACTTTGGTACCAACAATTAGAAGAAAACGTGAAACATGGGAAAAGCACATACTTTACCCTTGGCCTTTTCTATTTTGTAACGTTTATCATGTATGTTAACAGCAGAGCGTACAAACTCCAGTTCCGGATATCGAAGACCTAAAAACGATGAACCACTATAGTCATTGGGGGAATATCTGATGAAATGTTGTAAAACACTTGCAACGCAAGAAACTCAAATCTGCTGGATATGTTGAATGCCACAAATGTAACTCATCCCCTATATAATAACAGCCTAAGTTATCTGTTAGCCTGTCCTCGAATTTAAGAAGCGGATGGACATGGAATAGATAAGAGCATCCATATTGGATTCTTGATGATTTAGGGTTAGCAAAATTCAAAGCAAGACTTTAAAATCTTCGAAATCTACCCTTTCCCCCCTTTTCCAGCGTTTCATGCCATTATTTCAAACCCTGTTTTCCAATGTTTAGAGCAGTCAATTCAATTTATCACATAATAAATAGATAAAAATAACATTGTTTTTCTAGCATTATGACGTCATTCCTTTAACCATCTCATTTAATCATTTCTTATTTTAAATTATTCAAATATCGTCAGCATTATTTTCATACGTTTTATCACTGAACTTAGATACTACGTAAATAATTTTCTTTTATATTTGGGTTAAATGATAGATTAAGTACAAATGTAATAATTTTAAATTGAATCATCGATTATTTTTTGTTACAATGAAAATTTTATCACCAGTATTAACAAAAAATTCTTTTCGTAAAAGTCTAGGAGTCTATTTCACGGACTAAAAAATATCTAGCGTTTAAGTTATATATCTTTGAAAATTAAGCAGTTTGTTCGTTTGTGTATTTCTTTTTTTATAAATAAACACACGATTTGACTAAATGGATTTAACGTGATTCTAAACTGCATTCACAGTATCGGGAGACTTTAGAGGAGTATGAAGATAAACGAATTATTGCGCGTGTACAGGATAATTCTCAGCCAAAAAACAAACCTTTTTTTACTTCTCTCATAGGGTACTTAATAAGTCTGGAAAATTAAATATTTTATTAATCCTGTCATATGGTGGGCTATATACTAGTGTAGAAGATATTTAATGCTTAAAATTATGTTGAGTAAAAGTGTGTCAAATGTTTATTAAAAAAACAATAAACATGGACGTATAACATTATTCTGTTCTTCCTTTTTTTATTTTCCAAACATGAAACGTAGTTTTGAACTACCATGTATTTAAAGTATATATGTTCCTAAAGGTAAAATTTTACCCTTCCCCCTTCCTTCATCAGACATATCACGCCTTCGAAATACATTACGCATTATGCATATCTCTCGATAATCACAATATTACAACGGGCAACTCTACTTAAAAAGAAAGAGAAATAGTCTTAAAAGGTTTTTATTTTAAGCCAGAAAAATCTAAAACGTTTAGGCATAATTTAAAATAAAAAGATTCTATATGTAAATTCATAGTAAAACGCTACGGCACGAAATAAAAATGCGTTCACACAGAATAAACTCCCTCTCCCTTCACTAAATTTTAATGCCTAATGTGTTGTAAGTAGTACTGCTTTGGTAGGTTAATTTCGTTTACACATTAAATCGGAAGTGGGAATTGCACCGAATTACCCACGTAAGAGCAACCTAACCCTGTGAGGGGCGATAAACTAAGGCCGAAAGCACATTAATGCCTCAGAGAGAGATTCAGGGATTTAAAATTTATGAAACTGAATGCATTTATTTGAGGTTCATGTTAAAGTGGCTTTCCGGTAGAGCTACGTAATAAATCTATAGATCCATCCAAATAAATACACGCGTGAGGTTAGATCTTATTTATGACACCACTTTTTGCCTTTGGGGGGTCTCGGACTGCTGCTTAGTCCAAAAGAGGAACAAAAATCAACTTTAAAAAAAATCTTAGACAGCTTTTAACTTTTTCGTATATTTGGAGTAGAGAACATATTGTAACCTCCCAAAAATTCGATCTCGTGATTTTGATTGATCATCACGTTTTGGACCATCCTGATTCTAATTTTGGAATTATAGTTTAATTTGGTTTACACCGCTACCACCTATTGCTTTAGTACACGCTAGCTAATGGAATCTACCGCTTACGGCAGAGGAACAGGTCCAAAGAAATACACGCATGTGGTTAGACCTTATTTATGACACTACTTTTAAGAGTTTTCCTTTGGGGGGTCTCTGACTGCTGGTTAGTCGAAAAAAAAAGAACAAAAATAAACTTTAAAAAAAAATCTTAGACATCTTTTAACTTTTTCGTATATTTGGAGTAGAGAAAATATTGTAATCGCCCAAAAATTCGAACTCGAGATTTTGATTGATCATCACGTTTTGGACCATCCTGATTCCGATTTTGGAATTATAGTTTGATTTGGTTTACAGCGATACGGCCTATTGCTTTGGTACAAGCGAGCTAATATTATCTACTGCGTACGGCAGATTTGAAATGGTTACGAACAACCATGCTTACAGTGGGATTAGGACCTGCGAACTAAGTAGGGAGGAATAACACCCTACCTATTCGGCTATCGTTCAGTTTTTTTTAAAATTATGTCTATGTGTGTGTGAGTAGAGAAAATATTGTAATTGCCCAAAAATTCGAACTCGAGATTTTGATTGATCATCACGTTTTGGACCATCCTGATTCCGATTTTGGAATTATAGTTTGATTTGGTTTACAGCGCTACGGCCTATTGCTTTGGTACAAACGAGCTAATAGGATCTACTGCGTACGGCAGATTTGAAATGGTTACGAACAACCATGCTTACAGTGGGATTAGGACCTGCGAACTTAGGGAGGAATAGCACCCTACCTATTCGGCTATCATTCGGTTTTTTGGAATTATGTCCATGTGTGTGTGAGAGAGAGTGAGAACACGGTAACTCAAGTACGTTTAGATTTAGATAGCCAAAATTTTAAATACAAACATTTTAGCAAAATAGTAGATTTCTATCAAATTTTGGGTAACTTCCAGGAACCGGAAAAAGCAGATCGCTTGCTACTTCCGGTTACTGCATGGGTACTTCTGGCTACTACATATTAAAATCTGATTTATCTATGAATGCACGTCTATTGTCTCAGACACCAGTGGACGAAGAAAACTGTTTAGAGTAGCAAACTATAGGAAATGGTTCTGAAAGCGGTATTTTGGCAATTTACATTCAAAAATTACGATTAGTTAAACAGATATCAATAAAAAACCGACCCAAAGGCAGTTTGATTATGTGACACATTCATTTCCTTTCTATTGTTGGCATATATCACGATATTAGCTTAAAACGGGCATCGCCAATTCTGCTAAACCAGAGCATATTGAAAATTTTTTGAGCTCCCGTATTTTGTATTTACTACAGTACATGATATTTTTGTTATAAATTTCTAACATTCAATAAATTAATAAATTAATAATAATAAAGTTTTAAATTCAAATT
>CM063506.1:71018187-71048187 GCA_032207245.1 Pardosa pseudoannulata | reverse complement strand
ATATATATATATATATATATATATATATATATATATATATATATAATGTAAATGCAAGCTATAAATACCGTCGTCTGATTTCAAAACATTAGCACTACTGGATTGAGGAACGGTAATTTGAATGTATATAGTTTAATTTAAAACAGTACATTCTAAAAGACGAAACTTATTTGCCAACCTTAAATATTTTGTCGCCAATGGCGAGAGGACGTGCTAAAAATTCGCATCCTGGTCGCACCATAAATGAAATAAGTGGAAACGTATAACCTTGAAAGACCACAATGTCGGGTAGATAAGATGCGACTATATGAATTTAAGACTATTCGCGTATCTGCTGGGGCGTCGTATCTCAGTGAATTTTATTTTTTCTGCAACCTATACAAAAAGAAAATTTTTAACTAAACGCTTTTACGTGCCTCTATTACATAATTGATACCTCAATATCCCATACTCTGTCATAGTATCAACCCGATGTAACATGTGCGGTATCAACGAGTACACTCTACTATGTATACTCATACCATGTGCGTGACATATAAATTATCACGCGTGCGTCGTTTACGCTTGGATGACTTATCCAACGAACTTTCATTATTTTTAAGTCAATACGCCCAGAGGTTCATCGGGCTTAAACTAAATTGTTTCATATTCTCATTCATTGTTTTATTTATAATTACGTCAAAATTATGTCCTTTATTAATACTCCCCCATATATAACCACGAAAATCTTGTTTGCGAATCAGTTATAATAAATAAAGTTTGTGATGCAAACTACTCATACAGTATGACAGTTTTCTCAACCTATTCGCTGTCTCTCTCTACGAAAAGAATAATTCAAAATCATACGGTTGTCAACAAGAACAGTAAGAAGATTGATAACAGCACCCTCGGAAAACAGAATTTTACGCTCAGAAAAATAAATCACTGAGTAATTTATCACTTAGCGCCTTCTCTTCGTGTGCATATTAAGAAATATGGAAGGATGTACTCTCCATTTCTCCAGTGAAGCAGAATAAAGATCGCACAAAATGTGAAAAAGTGGGAAGATCTCTCTCATTGTATTTTATTTCTTGAAAGCGACGTTCTCGCAATGATGAAAGAGCATTCTGATCCATAGGGCAGGACATTTGGAAAAGAGAGCGAAAAAAAATCCCAACGGATAAAAACGAATTGCTTTTAAATCTTCGGGGAAAAAACAAAGAAATAAAAATTAAAGAACACAGCAAACACATTTTTAAAAAAATGTGAAATGATTTTTTAAAAGCAAAACCGACCATTTGTCATAAATTGTAAATTCTGAAATAGTTTAGGCGAGTTTTTGTAGCCAAGAATTATTTTTAAAAACTTAACAGTAAGAATAAAATGAAAAAGAAAAAATAATCAGATAGTTGAAGCTAGTGGATGTTAAAAAATCTTTTAATTTCGGGTTTCAATTTCGTTAACATCATGCGTAAATCTCCAAGTTCAGTGCTGTTCCCTTTCTTAGACAGCCAACTAGATACTGCACTGAACTCTAGTTCATCCAAAAAGGATGATGGATATGCAATTAAAATTTCTGTCCAGGAGAGGGCCAAACGACGGCTCTCTTGGTCTAGGTCACAAAATTAAAAACTGAAAAAAAAAATATTGAATTTATTATTGTAAATATGCAATATTATTCGATTAATTTATTGATTACCTTCATAGATATCATGTATAATTTTAGAGATTATTTCTAATGATCAGCCCCTTTGACTGCCTCAAAGACCACTTATTTGTCTCTGCACCTGCTACCCCATCCTGCGAGGCGTTAGGGAGGGCTAGAGCTTAAGGGGCACTGGGTGCCTATGCCAACTGCTGAGAGCCTATACCAACAGTGGTTTGGCGTGGTTTGGTTTAGGGCGCCATGGTCAAGTTTTCTACACGAGGGCTACGGAGAACGAAGCTTACTACCTAAAACTAATTCCGAACAGCTAGCAACATCCATGTCAACAGTTGGAATCGAACCCACGAACTTCGGTACCGAAGAACAGTGCTCTACCATTCAGCCATCGTTCTGCGTGCCACCAGAGGATCTCGAAACCACAGACTCAAATTCAGAATCCTAAAGAGACAGACAGTTTTTCAACTATCCCCTGACTACATTTGCGTAATTAGAAGTACACATACCATGTAAAGAATTTACATGGTATTAGTACTAATATTGATTGTAAAGGAATATAATCTACAGTTACAAAACATAAAAAAAAAATCGATACGAAAACTTAAAAATAATGTAATGCGGTAAAAGGAGACAAAAGGCAGTAAAATGATCTATATTAATTTAGATAAAACGAAATGAAACATCTTCCATAAAATAAATTACTAGTATCCAATGACATTGTTTCGTTTTGAATAGGAGAACAAAATTTAATCTGAATTTGATTTTTATTTTCCGAATATATATTCAAAAGCAAACATCCATTATTTGCAAAAAATAATTACAAGAAAGCAGATGGATCCTGAATTTATTACCAGTAATTTAAATACTGGTATTTGTAGTGTTTTTTACCTCTGAGCTGAAAACAAGATAAAAATTATACAATATAAATTACTACCATGATAAAACAATTCAAAGAGAAATATGTGCATAACATGCATTTTGTTTAAAATTAAATAGAAATTGCTTTCGCCGATAAATCTGACTTCAGTTGCAAGGTTATTACATTATGTTATAAAATAAAAGAAATCAAAGGATTATTTTAGTTTTATCCGGAAAGGAAATATGTCGTATATGCAAGTACTCGATTCACCAAATAAAAAAAAGATAGCAAAAATGTGGGTTATTTCCATTTACAATTAAAGACAAAGATAAAATGGCCCCATATTCTCAAATTTTAAATTGCAGGAAAATAACCTTTAATAATCACACAAACAATATATACTCAATCTCTAATAAACAGGCTTTTATAGAAATACGCTTAATATCTGAGATACATAATTTTTATGAAAAGTTTTGTATCACTTGCACTGTAGTTTACTGAAGCATAATAAAATTCATTGCTTTCAAATTAAAGTATTTTTAAAAGTCAAATAAAGAAAGATACATTTTTATTTCCCTTAATACTGAGTTAAAAAAAAAAAAAAACACGAGAAATTTTAAATCATGAGTACTGCATTTTACTGGATAAAACGGTCATAATTTTATTGTTTATTGTTTTCAAATAAAAGTATTTTTAAAAATCAAATACAGAATAACACATTTCGGTAAAGATAATAAAAATTACAAATAAAATAAAGAAACGAGCATAGCAAATATGTTGATTTATTTAGCAATTATAGTAACACTTCGTATTGCAATTTGAGAATCACTAATAATAATTATTATACTGTTAACTCCTTGGAATATATGTTAAAAAGTGCCAAAAATGAAAAAAATTTTCTCTTTTGTTTATTATTACCAAAATGTTAAAAATATACTATTTTTGAAATAAAAAAATATTTAAACGAAATAAACTATTTTCATATTTTCACATATGTGGAAATGTTTATATTTACATAATTACAGCAAAATAAAATCCAGTGACATAATTTTCTGAATAAATATAATAAACAAATTATTTTATCTCTATCAACTGCTATTCATGTCCAGATTCCTTTGAAATTTACAAATTTACAGTATCCAAGAAAGCGACAAATGGCGCAAAAAATATTTTCGAGGGAAGTGATTGGGATGACAAATTAAATATCATGCACGGACGAACAGATTTTTTTCACAGAGAAATGTTTTTCTATTGAATACTATGATCAATGTCTACGAATATACATAAGTTTGTACATAAATATTTATTGCATAAGATTTAGTATACAAAATTAAATAAACTCATAAAATACTAATTTTTAATGTCTGCAACTTTAATGGTTTACTACCGAAACTTTATTCTTTAAAATTAGCTTTATCCAAGCATTAAGCCCAGTTTAACCATCAACATGGTGGCGTGGCTAACGTCCACACTCTAACAAAGGAGCCCCACTCAGCCAGGTTCATGCAGCCACCCTTTCTCAAGACGCTTGCTGGCATTCTTTACTCTTCAACTGTTTTTATAAGGAGTTATTAGAGATTCATGAGCCTGCATTAAAAGAGTGCGCTACGTTTTCTGCTTTCAAACCCCTAAATTAATAATCTCTTATTTTATGTTTTCAACTGACATTAAATTATATATATATAGAATATATAATAATATATATATAAGATAGATATATATATAGATGTAGAGATATATATATATATATAAATATATGATATATATGTATAATGTATATATATATATGTATATATGTATTTATGTATTAAAAATATATATATATGTATATATGTATATATATATATATACATATATATATGTATATATTATATATATATTTATTTATGTATATATATATATATACATATTTATTGTATATATATATATAATATATGTATGTATATATGTATATTATACATATATATATGTATATATATGTATTATGTATATATATAAATATATATTATATATATATATATATATATATATATATATATAATATATATATATTATAATATATATATATATAATCTTACCCGAGAAACGTATTTGATCAGCAAATATAAGAAAATGCTGAATATTCCTATTCTTCGAAATGCAAGGTATGTATACATTTTTGTTTATTTATTTATTTTGACATAAAATAAAAACGCCTCTAAAACGTACTAGTCATCACAAGACGTCTAAAATATGCGAACTGCATTGCGAAATAACTGAATAGTTAATATCAACACAAACTACTACGAATTTCGTGACATGAGTTTCAAGAAAATACAAAGCTAGGGGATTATTAAAATTATTCATTATTTCATGCGTATTTCCACCTACAATAACAAAAAAAAAAGTTATTAAAAAAATTTAAAAAAAAAACCAGAGAAATAGTAACAGAAAAAAAATGATTTCTTTCTCCTTCTAAAAAGAACAGAATCCATTATACGTTTCTGTAAGTTCCAACATTTCTTACATACTTTTAACCCAAAAATAAGTTGAAAAATAGAATTTCTAATAGAGGCGAGAAAATATGAGAATAAATTTTTCTGGACAGAAGACAGTAGCAGTAATAAAATTCAGGCCGAGGTTAGCTTGTTCGGAGAGATAACACATCAAGGGACCATTTTTTTTCTCTACCGCGCAAGCACTGCCTTACACGAAAGATCCAGTGGAAAAGAACAAAAGTGCTCCTTATGTTTAGTACATCAGAATAGAGAAGAAAAAGTAGAATTTGATAAAACTGATGGGGGAAAAAAACGGGAGAGAAAATATTTTATAAATCCTACAAAATAAGGAAAAGTTATATTGAAATTCATGAGTAGAGATAGTAAATTCAGATGTCATATGAAGTAACAAACTGGATCACATAAATTTGAAGATGAATATAAAAGAGGTGTGATATCTAAACTATAAAAATAAATAAAAAAAATTAAAGGCAAATGAAACCCCAGAAAAAAAACTATGTCCGAATTTTCATATTCCTGCCTAAAATAAATGTGTATATTCAATTGACATTATTACTTTGTACTACCGAACGTTGGCCGAATGGATAAGACGCTACTTTTCGGTACCGGAGTTCATGGTTTTGAATACCACTGATGGTATAGATGTTGGTAGTCGTTCGGAATTAGCTTTAACCCTTTAACGCATAGTGTTTTTTCTTAAAAGGCCCACCAAAAAACATCAATTTTTTTTTAATGTTTAAAACACAAGGAAGAGATAAGTCGTAAGTAAGTGATAAGTAGAAATATATATATATATATATATATATATATATATATATATATATATATATATATATATATATATATATATATATATATATATATATATATATATTATACTTGAATAAGTAAGTGTTATAGCTTACAATCACATGTAAATGATAAATATCAATAAAACGATTGTTTTTTTTTTTTTTTTTTTTTTGTTTTTTGTTTCACATTAATATTTTCAATTCTCGATTGCATTCGACTGTGAAAAATTATAGCAACATAAAGTAAAGGGCCGCTCGAATTACCTCGAGTGTGCACAGTTTGGCCAGTTTAGCGCGCTCGACTTAACTCGAGCATGCACGTTAAGGGGTTAAACAATAGGTTCTGTACTCATAGCCCTTCTGTTCCTAAACAACAGACCTTAAAGCTCTTCTACATTACTCCTTGAGGACCAGCACGTAAATGCTATACTAGCAGGCTTGCAACTGTTGAGGTACTTTCAAAAAAGTGAGAAAAGTGACAAATAATACAGAATAAGTGACTAAAAAGTAACTAAACATTGAGAAAAAAAAAGCGATTTTTTTCTCCTCTTGATTACACATGCTATTATTAAGATTTTTGTATTTATTTTAACTCTAAATCAAATGATTCATGCACGACATCATTTTAGCATCAAATACAAAAAGGTTAAAAATTTTGTTTAACACAACTCAACATTGCTTTTAATTCAAGAAAATCTATAGATTAGATTTGAATACATACAATACCTTAATTTTATAATCACAATTTTCTGCATATATTAATGATGTTTTGAAATATGTACATAGCTAGATTAGAGTATCTAAACAAAAATTGCGAAGAAAAAGAAAATGAGAAATGTGTGCTTGGAAGTAAATTACTTTAATGTATTAAATGTACATTTCAGTACAAATGTAGATTTCAGGAACTTCTTTACGGCTTTTTAAAATCACTAAATTCTGGAAACCATACGACTAATTACATTTTAATAAGAAAAATAAGATTAGAGCATCACATTTTTGGCCTTTTATTAAAATATTTTGTTATTCAGATTTTCTTTTTTCAACAACAGACTTTGCAGTGATACACCATGAAAAAAGTGACTAAAAGTGACTGTTTACTTAAAAAGGTGACTAAAAGTGATCAATTATAAATAGTGACTAAAAGTGAGAAAAGTGACGGGATTGCAAGCCTGTACTAGTCGAACGTTGTGAAAACCGTTGCCGTTTAACGTCATCTAGTAATTAAATCTATCATTTAAAAATTAAAATAAAATGATCAGATTTCCTATTACGCATATGTGACGCTGGTCTCTCAATATCTACCGGAGATCATCGCGTGGAGGCGACGCAGGACTGATAAGAGTGAAATCGCGGCGTCGCGTATACGAGACGTTGGTCACGAAGGGGTTAAACAAAATAATTTGTAGAAATGTGATATATTTCATTAATACAAAACCCCTTTAATTTTGATAACTTGGCTTGAACTTTGCATAGCAAGTCCTTGTACTTGAGCAAATCCAGATAAATTCAGTCAAACAATTTTAACAAAACTAATGTAGAGTTGAAGTAAATTATAAAAGAATGAAAAATTCTCCTAACACTCTGTGTGATCTAGTGCAAAGAAATGAAACTATTCTTACAAAAATAATATCCCGAATCAACATGAATTAACCTTAGAACAAAAAATATTTTACTATCAGGACCGTTCTTTTAGAAAGCGGTGAGAATCCATTTTTGACAAAATGTTAGTTAATGATAACAATGAATGTAATCTACCAGAATCTTTTCATCTATAAACGGTTCCCCAAAAAAATCATTCAAATTATTCATCAATTTATCAATACAAAATTATGTAGTAACTGAAATAGTTAATATCAATACAACTACTACGAATTTCCTGATTAGAGTTCCAAGAAAATACAGATTATCAAAATTATTAATTATTTCATGCGTATTACAACATATAGCAAAAGAAGTCTTCATGTTAAAAAATGAAAACCAGAGAAATAGTCATAAAAAAAATTCATTTTTTCCCTCTAAAAAAGAAGAGGAAAATCCTTCTAATGGAGTTGAGAAAATATGAGAAGAAATTTTTCTGAGCAGAAGACAGTAGCTGTAATACAATTCAGACCACAACCTTGGTTTGAATTTTATTACAGCTACTGTCATAAAAAAAGAAAATGTACAGAAAAATGTATTCTCATATTTTCTCCAAACAAGCTAACCTGCTTGTTGGGAGAGATAACACATAATTAGTAAAAAAATTATGTTAGCTAATTATGTTACATTCTTTTAACTAATACTTTAAAAACAATTCTATTATAAACTTAAAATATAAAAGCAATGTATTAATATATACCAATAATTCGTATCATCTAAATACAAACTTTTAGATATTTCCATATAATATAAAATTGACTAACACCATTTTCAAAGACTCAGATATAGTAATTATATCGGACATTTCTACGAAGAAAAATTACATTTTTAAAAAATATGGACTCCTATAAAATCTACAACTCCGGACAAAGCATCTAAAATATGCAAACTACATTATGGTAGAACTAAATATTTAATAACAGGACAAATACAGCTTTTCATACTAATATCTTGAAAGGATATTACTAGAACTACTCATTTTATGCATATATCATCACACAACTAGAAAAACTTCAAAATCAACAAGAAATTCAAGAGATAAAAACTGAGAAATAGTTTTTCAAAATGCCCTTTTTTTTTTCGTCTAAAAAATTCAATGCATTGTGCATTTCTAGGATTTATTTTATTTTATTTTTTTATTAAGAAAAACATCACGAAAAGTAAAATATCTTATTTCTTTCATACTTCTTTTTGACTGAAAAAGAAGTTTAAAAAATACAATTTTTAATGGAGTCGAGAAAATATGAGAATAAGTTTTTTCTGGACAGAAGACAGTAGCTGTAATAAAATTCAGACCGAGGTTAGCTTGTTCCGAGAGATAAAACATAATTAGTTCAAAAATTATACTGAATAATTATGCTACATTCTTTTAATTAATACTTTAAAAACAATCCCATTATAAATTTAATTTTAAAAAATATAAAATAAACATAATAATAATCCCATTAATATCTACTAATATTTAATACGTATCATCTAAACACAAACTCTTAGATATCTCAATATGATATAAAAAAGACTTCACCATTTTCAAAGATTCAGATACAGTAATTATATCAGATATTTTTACGAACGAAAATTACCAAACTATATTAAGAAAAATAAAATATGGACTCATATGAAACCTACTAAGCACAAAACATCTAAAATACACAAACTGCATTATATTCCCAATTAGTACCAAAAATATACTAGACAATTATACTACTTTCTTTTAACCCTTTAACGGACAGTGGTTTCGTAGCAAAACCACCTATTAAACATCTTTTTTTTTTTAAACTTTACTTTTTGGATTACTTTACTTTATCTTTTTATAATTATTTACGGCTCCAATCTCATACATCTGTGATATGTGGAAGCCAATGATGTAGAATCAAGAGCTTTTGCAATTAAAAAAAAACTTTTTGGAGACATGGATGAGTTTTTGATTATATATATATATATATATATATATATATATATATATATATATATATATATATATATATATATATATATGTATTTATATATATATATGTGTATGTATATGTATATATGTATATATGTATATATATGTATATATATATATATATTTATATATACATATTATACATTTTATATATTAAAAATACATTATATATTTTATACATTTTATATATACATATTATACATTTTATACATATTATATTTTTGATATTTTAAATATATAACAGATGATAGTTCTACATTTAACTTATTTATTTCTTTTTCTATTGAAATATATGTATCTAATTTTTCTATTGAAATATATATATTTAAACTTTCTGTATTTCAGAAGTCAGATTCAATTTTTCTTACTTATGACCTCAAATAAAAGTATCTATACAACCACCCCTTTTAATTGTTAAGCTATTTATTTATTATACCAGTTTAAGGATTATCATTTATTGTTCTTCCAGTATAGTTAAACTTTAAAAAGGGCATAATGTTCAAGCTGTACAAGGGTAGGGGTTAGTCAGTTAAACCACTTCTCAAACCCTAATTAGGTATCCTCAAAGGCAAACCCTTCTAAGGAATGTAAAAAAAAAATTATATATTTTACATATACAAGGCTTATAGATAACATTTATAAACAAATTACATTAAATTCCCATGAATTTATTTTGGTGACCTTTAAAGGGTTAACTAATATTTTAAATACAATCCCATTATAAACTTGATACGACTCAGTAATTCTATCGGACATTTTTACGTACTAAAATTAATGAAATTTTTTATAATTTTTTGAAACATAAAATATGGATCAATATGAAACATACTACTCAGCACAAAATATCTAAAATACGCAAAATGCATTATGGTAGAACTAAATATTTAATAACAGAACAAATACAGCTTTTCATACTAATATCTTGAAAGGATATTACTAGAACTACTCATTTTATGCATATATCATCACACAACTAGAAAAACTTCAAAATCAACAAGAAATTCAAGAGATAAAAACTGAGAAATAGTTTTTAAAAATGCCCCCTTTTTTTCGACTAAAAAGTAATCAATCCATTGTGCATTTCTAAAATTTATTTATTTATTTTTATTAAGAAAAACACCACGAAAAGTAAAATATCTTACATTTCTTACATACTTCTTTTTGACTTAAAAAAGATTAAAAAAATAGAATTAATAATGGACTCGAAAAAATTTGAGAATAAGTTTTTCTGGACAGAAGACAGTAGCTGTAATAAAATTCAGACCGAGGTTAGCTTGTTTGGAAAGATAAAACATCCTAATAATTAGTTCAAATATTATACTGGATAATTATGCTACATTCTTTTAATTAAAAGTTTAAAAACAATTCCATTATAAACTTAATAAGACTCAGTAATTCTATCAGACATATTTAGGTAAGAAAATAACGAAATTTTTTACATTATTTAAAAAAAAATATAAGATATGGACTTCTATGAAACGTACTACTCAGCACAAAACATCTAAATTACGCAAACTGCATTACGGTAGAATTAATTATGTAATAACAACACAACTACAGCTTATCATACTAGAATTTTGAAAGGATAATACTAGAACTACTCATTTTATGCATATATCATCACACAAGTAGAAAAACTCTTCAAACTCAACAAGAAATTCAAGAGATAAAAACTGAGAAATAGTTTTTTCAAAATGCCCTTTTTTTTTCGTCTAAAAAATTCAATGCATTGTGCATTTCTAGGATTTATTTTATTTTATTTTTTTATTAAGAAAAACACCACGAAAAGTAAAATATCTTATTTCTTTCATACTTCTTTTTCACTGAAAAAAAAAGTTTAAAAAATACATTTTCTAATGGAGTCGAGAAAATATGAGGATAAGATTTTTCTGGACAGAAGACAGTAGCTGTAATAAAATTCAGACCGAGGTTAGCTTGTTCCGAGAGATAAAACATAATAATTAGATCAAAAATTATACTGAATAATTATGCTACATTCTTTTAATTAATACTTTAAAAACAATCTCATTATAAACTTAATATTAACAAATATATAATAAACGTAATAATAATCCCATTAATATCTACTAATATTTAATACGTATCATCTAAATCAGGCTTGCAACTGCTGAGGTACTTTCATAAAGGTGAGAAAAGTGACAAATAATACAGAATAAGTGACTAAAGAGTGACTAAACATTGAATAAAAAAGCGATTTTTTTCTTCTCCTCTTGATTACAGATGCTATTATTAAGATTTCTCTATTTATTTTAACTCTAAATCAAATGATTCGTGCAAGACATGATTTTAGCGTCAAATACAAAAAAGGTTAAAAATTTTGTCTAACACGACTCAACATTGCTTTTTATTCAAGAAAATCTATAAATTAGATTTGAATACATACAATACATTCATTTTATAATCACAATTTTCTGCATATATTAAGGATGTTTTGAAATAGGTACATAGCTAGATTAGAGTATCTAAACAAAAATTGTAAAGAATAAGAAAAAGCGAAATGTGTGCTTTGACGTAAATTACTTTAATATATTAAATGTACATTTCAGTACAAATGTAGATTTCAGGAATTTCTTTACAACTTTTTAAAATCACTAAACTCTGGGAACCATATGACTAATTACATTTTAATAAGAAAAATAACATTAAAGCACCACATTTCTGGTCTTTTATTAAAATATTTTGTTATTAATTCAGATTTTCTTTTTTCAACAACAGACTTTTGCTGTGATACACCAAGAAAAAAGTGACTAAAAGTGACTCTTTACTTAAAAAAAGTGACTAAAATTGATCAATTGTAAAAAAAAAAAGTGACTAAAAGTGAGAAAAGTGATAGAATTGCAAGCCTGATCTAAATACAAACTCTTAGATATCTCAATATGATATAAAATTGACTTCACCATTTTCAAAGATTCAGATACAGTAATTATATCAGATATTTTTACGAACGAAAATTACCAAACTATACTAAGAAAAATAAAATATGGACTCATATGAAACCTATTCAGCACAAAACATCTAAAATACGCAAAATGCATTATATTCACAATTAGTTCCAAAAATATACGAGACAATTATACTACATTCATTTAACCCTTTAACGGACAGTGGTTTCGTAGCAAAACCTCCTATTAAACATCTTTTTTTTTTTAAACTTTACTTTTTCGATTACTTTACTTTATCTTATTATAATTATTTACGGCTCCAATCTCATACATCTGTGATATGTGGAAGCCAATGATGTAGAATCAAGAGCTTTTGCAATTAAAAAAAAAACTTTGTGGAGACATGGATGAGTTTTCGATTATATATATTATATATATATGCATATACATTTTATGTATTTTACATACTTTATACATTTTATGCATACATATTATACATATTATATTTTTGATATTTTAAATATATAACAGATGATAGTTCTACGTTTAACTTATTTATTTTTCTATTGAAATATATGTATTTAAACTTTCTGTACTTGAGAAGTCAGATTCAATTTATCTTACTTATGACCTCAAATAAAAGTATCTGTACAAACATAACTTTTAAGTTGTTAAGCTATTTATTTATTATACCAGTTTAAGGATTATCATTTATTGTTCTTCCAGTATAGGTAAACTTTTAAAAGGGCATAATGTTCAAGATGTACAAGGGTAGGGGTTAGTCAGTTAAATCACTTATCAAACCCTAATTTGGTATCATCTAAGGCAAACCCTTCTAAGGAATGTAAAAAAAAAAAAAATTATATATTTTACATATACAAGGCTTATAGATAACATTTATAAACAAATTACATTAAATTCCCTTGAATTTATTTTGGTGACCTTTAAAGGGTTAACTAATACTTTAAATACAATCCCATTATAAACTTGATACGACTCAGTAATTCTATCGGACATTTTTACGTACGAAAATTAATGAAATTTTTTATAATTTTTTGAAACATAAAATATGGATCAATATGAAACATACTACTCAGCACAAAATATCTAAAATACGCAAAATACATTATGGTAGAACTAAAAAAGTAATAACAGCACAACTACAGCTTTTCATACTAGAATTTCGAAAGGATATTACTAGAACTACTCATTTTATGCATATATCATCACACAACTAGAAAAACTTTTCAAAATCAACAAGAAATTCAAGAGATAAAAACTGAGAAATAGTTTTTAAAAATGCCCCCTTTTTTTCGACTAAAAAGTAATCAATCCATTGTGCATTTCTAAAATTTATTTATTTATTTTTATTAAGAAAAACACCACGAAAAGTAAAATATCTTACATTTCTCACATACTTCTTTTTGACCTAAAAAGATTAAAATAAAAAAAAATAGAATTTCTAATGGACTCGAAAAAATATGAGAATAAGTTTTTCTAGACAGAAGACAGTAGCTGTAATAAAATTCAGACCGAGGTTAGCTTGCTCGGAGAGATAAAACATCCTAATAATTAGTTCAAATATTATACTTGATAATTATGCTACATTCTTTTAATTAATAGTTTAAAAACAATCCCATTATAAACTTAATAAGACTCAGTAATTCTATCAGACATATTTACGTAAGAAAATAACGAAATTTTTTACGTTTTTTAAAAAATTATAAAATATGGACTTCTATGAAACGTACTACTCAGCACAAAACATCTAAATTACGCAAACTGCAACTAATTATGTAATAACAACACAACTAAAGCTTTTCAGACTAGAATTTCGAAAGGATATTACTAGAACTACTCTTTTTAAGCGTATATCATCATCACACAAGTAGAAAAACTCTTCAAAGTCAACAAGAAATTCAAGAGATAAAAACTGAGAAATAGTTTTTGAAAATGCCCCCTTTTTTTCGACTAAAAAGAATTCTATCCATTGTGCATTTCTAGGATTTTTATTTATTTTTTTATTTATTTTATTTATTTTTTGAAGAAAAACACCACGAAAAGAAAAAATATCCTAGATTTTTTACATATTTCTTTTAACTGAAAAAAATAGGTTTCAGAAATAGAATTTCTAATGGAGTCGACAAAATATAAGAAATTTTTCTGGATAGAAGACAGTAGCTGTAATAAAATTCAGATCGAGGTTAGGTTGTTCCAAACGATAACACATCAGGGAACTATATACTTTTTTTTTCCTCCCCATGGAGCAAAGATTGACTTATATGAAAGACCTCGTGGAAAAAAAGTGTCCCTTCTTATGTTTAGTACAACAAAGAAGAGGGGGGGGGTAAGTAGAATTTGATAACAATGATCGGGGAAAATGGGAGGGAAAATATTATATAAATCTTACGAAATAAGAAAAAGTTATACTGAAATTCATGCGCAAAGATAGAAAATTTAGGCGTAATGGAAAATAACAAGGATGAAATAAATTAGAAATGAAATGTAAAAACGTGTATTATCTAAACTGCTGGAAAATATCAAAGCCAAATATAGCCCAAGAACAAAATTCACAAAAGAAGCTATACTAAAACTCATGTGTTGGGATAGAAAATTTATATGTAAAGAAAAATAAGAAGGATGATATAAATTAGAAATAAAATGTAAAAAGGTGTATTATTTAAAATGCTGGAAAATATCAACGCCAAATATAGCCCAAGAACAAAAATCACACAAGAAGCTATACTAAAACTCATGTGTTGGGATAGAAAATTTATATGTAAAGAAAAATAAGAAGGATGATATAAATTAGAAATAAAATGTAAAAAGGTGTATTATTTAAAATGCTGGAAAATATCAACGCCAAATATAGCCCAAGAACAAAAATCACACAAGAAGCTATACTAAAACTCATGTGTTGGGATAGAAAATTTATATGTAAAGAAAAATAAGAAGGATGATATAAATTAGAAATAAAATGTAAAAAGGTGTGTTATTTAAAATGCTGGAAAATATCAACGCCAAATATAGCCCAAGAACAAAAATCACACAAGAAGCTATACTAAAACTCATGTGTTGGGATAGAAAATTTATATGTAAAGAAAAATACGAAGGATGATATAAATTAGAAATAAAATGTAAAAAGGTGTATTATTTAAAATGCTGGAAAATATCAACGCCAAATATAGCCCAAGAACAAAAATCACACAAGAAGCTATACTAAAAACTCATGTGTTGGGATAGAAAATTTATATGTAAAGAAAAATACGAAGGATGATATAAATTAGAAATAAAATGTAAAAAGGTGTATTATTTAAAATGCTGGAAAATATCAACGCCAAATATAGCCCAAGAACAAAAAATCACACAAGAAGCTATACTAAAACTCATGTGTTCGGATAGAAAATTTATATGTAAAGAAAAATACGAAGGATGATATAAATTAGAAATAAAATGTAAAAAGGTGTATTATTTAAAATGCTGGAAAATATCAACGCCAAATATAGCCCAAGAACAAAAATCACACAAGAAGCTATACTAAAATTAATGTGTTGGGATAGAAAATTTATATGTAATGAAAAATACGAAGGATGATATAAATTAGAAATAAAATGTAAAAAGGTGTATTATTTAAAATGCTGGAAAATATCAACGCCAAATATAGCCCAAGAACAAAAATCACACAAGAAGCTATACTAAAATTAATGTGTTGGGATAGAAAATTTATATGTAATGAAAAAAAAATACGAAGGATGATATAAATTAGAAATAAATGTAAAAAGGTGTATTATTTAAAATGCTGGAAAATATCAACGCCAAATATAGCCCAAGAACAAAAATCACACAAGAAGCTATACTAAAATTAATGTGTTGGGATAGAAAATTTATATGTAATGAAAATACGAAGGATGATATAAATTAGAAATAAAATGTAAAAAGGTGTATTATTTAAAATGCTGGAAAAATATCAACGCCAAATATAGCCCAAGAACAAAAATCACACAAGAAGCTATACTAAAATTAATGTGTTGGGATAGAAAATTTATATGTAATGAAAAATACGAAGGGTGATATAAATTAGAAATAAAATGTAAAAAGGTGTATTATTTAAAATGCTGGAAAATATCAACGCCAAATATAGCCCAAGAACAAAAATCACACAAGAAGCTATACTAAAATTAATGTGTTGGGATAGAAAATTTATATGTAATGAAAATACGAAGGATGATATAAATTAGAAAAAAAATGTAAAAAGGTGTATTATTTAAAATGCTGGAAAATATCAACGCCAAATATAGCCCAAGAACAAAAATCACACAAGAAGCTATACTAAAACTCATGTGTTGGGATAGAAAATTTATATGTAATGAAAAATACGAAGGATGATATAAATTAGAAATAAAATGTAAAAAGGTGTATTATTTTAAAATGCTGGAAAATATCAACGCCAAATATAGCCCAAGAACAAAAATCACACAAGAAGCTATACTAAAACTTAATGTGTTCGGATAGAAAATTTATATGTAAAGAAAAAATACGAAGGATGATATAAATTAGAAATAAAATGTAAAAAGGTGTATTATTTAAAATGCTGGAAAATATCAACGCCAAATATAGCCCAAGAACAAAATCACACAAGAAGCTATACTAAAATTAATGTGTTGGGATAGAAAATTTATATGTAATGAAAAATACGAAGGATGATATAAATTAGAAATAAAATGCAAAAAGGTGTATTATTTAAAATGCTGGAAAATATCAACGCCAAATATAGCCCAAGAACAAAAATCACACAAGAAGCTATACTAAAATTAATGTGTTGGGATAGAAAATTTATATGTAATGAAAAATACGAAGGATGATATAAATTAGAAATAAAATGTAAAAAGGTGTATTATTTAAAATGCTGGAAAATATCAACGCCAAATATAGCCCAAGAACAAAAATCACACAAGAAGCTATACTAAAATTAATGTGTTCGGATAGAAAATTTATATGTAAAGAAAAATACGAAGGATGATATAAATTAGAAATAAAATGTAAAAAGGTGTATTATTTAAAATGCTGGAAAATATCAACGCCAAATATAGCCCAAGAACAAAAATCACACAAGAAGCTATACTAAAATTAATGTGTTGGGATAGAAAATTTATATGTAATGAAAAATACGAAGGGTGATATAAATTAGAAATAAAATGTAAAAAGGTGTATTATTTAAAATGCTGGAAAATATCAACGCCAAATATAGCCCAAGAACAAAAATCACACAAGAAGCTATACTAAAAATTAATGTGTTGGGATAGAAAATTTATATGTAATGAAAAATAAGAAGGATGATATAAATTAGAAATAAAATGTAAAAAGGTGTATTATTTAAAATGCTGGAAAATATCAACGCCAAATATAGCCCAAGAACAAAAATCACACAAGAAGCTTATACTAAAATTAATGTGTTGGGATAGAAAATTTATATGTAATGAAAAATACGAAGGATGATATAAATTAGAAATAAAATGTAAAAAGGTGTATTATTTAAAATGCTGGAAAATATCAACGCCAAATATAGCCCAAGAACAAAAATCACACAAGAAGCTATACTAAAATTAATGTGTTGGGATAGAAAATTTATATGTAATGAAAAATACGAAGGATGATATAAATTAGAAATAAAATGTAAAAAGGTGTATTATTTAAAATGCTGGAAAATATCAACGCCAAATATAGCCCAAGAACAAAAATCACACAAGAAGCTATACTAAAATTAATGTGTTCGGATAGAAAATTTATATGTAATGAAAAATACGAAGGAATGATATAAATTAGAAATAAAATGTAAAAAGGTGTATTATTTAAAATGCTGGAAAATATCAACGCAAATATAGCCAAGAACAAAAATCACACAAGAAGCTATACTAAAATTAATGTGTTGGGATAGAAAATTTATATGTAATGAAAAATACGAAGGTGATATAAATTAGATGTATTATTTAAAATGCTGAAAATATCAACGCCATATATAGCCCAAGAACAAAAATCAGTATACTAAAGTGTATAATTTATATGTAAAGAAAAATACGAAGGATGATATAAATAAAATGTAAAAAGGTGTATTATTTAAAATGCTGGAAAATATCAACGCCAAATATAGCCCAAGAACAAAAATCACACAAGAAGCTTATACTAAAATTAATGTGTTGGGATAGAAAATTTATATGTAATGAAAAATACGAAGGATGATATAAATTAGAAATAAAATGTAAAAAGGTGTATTATTTAAAATGCTGGAAAATATCAACGCCAAATATAGCCCAAGAACAAAAATCACACAAGAAGCTATACTAAAATTAATGTGTTGGGATAGAAAATTTATATGTAATGAAAAATACGAAGGATGATATAAATTAGAAATAAAATGTAAAAAGGTGTATTATTTAAAATGCTGGAAAATATCAACGCCAAATATAGCCCAAGAACAAAAATCACACAAGAAGCTATACTAAAACTCATGTGTTCGGATAGAAAATTTATATGTAAAGAAAAATACGAAGGATGATATAAATTAGAAATAAAATGTAAAAAGGTGTATTATTTAAAATGCTGGAAAATATCAACGCCAAATATAGCCCAAGAACAAAAATCACACAAGAAGCTATACTAAAATTAATGTGTTGGGATAGAAAATTTATATGTAATGAAAAATACGAAGGATGATATAAATTAGAAATAAAATGCAAAAAGGTGTATTATTTAAAATGCTGGAAAATATCAACGCCAAATATAGCCCAAGAACAAAAATCACACAAGAAGCTATACTAAAATTAATGTGTTGGGATAGAAAATTTATATGTAATGAAAAATACGAAGGATGATATAAATTAGAAATAAAATGTAAAAAGGTGTATTATTTAAAATGCTGGAAAATATCAACGCCAAATATAGCCCAAGAACAAAAATCACACAAGAAGCTATACTAAAACTCATGTGTTGGGATAGAAAATTTATATGTAAAGAAAAATACGAAGGATGATATAAATTAGAAATAAAATGTAAAAAGGTGTATTATTTAAAATGCTGGAAAATATCAACGCCAAATATAGCCCAAGAACAAAAATCACACAAGAAGCTATACTAAAATTAATGTGTTGGGATAGAAAATTTATATGTAATGAAAAATACGAAGGGTGATATAAATTAGAAATAAAATGTAAAAAGGTGTATTATTTAAAATGCTGGAAAATATCAACGCCAAATATAGCCCAAGAACAAAAATCACACAAGAAGCTATACTAAAACTCATGTGTTGGGATAGAAAATTTATATGTAAAGAAAAATACGAAGGATGATATAAATTAGAAATAAAATGTAAAAAGGTGTATTATTTAAAATGCTGGAAAATATCAACGCCAAATATAGCCCAAGAACAAAAATCACACAAGAAGCTATACTAAAATTAATGTGTTGGGATAGAAAATTTATATGTAATGAAAAATACGAAGGGTGATATAAATTAGAAATAAAATGTAAAAAGGTGTATTATTTAAAATGCTGGAAAATATCAACGCCAAATATAGCCCAAGAACAAAAATCACACAAGAAGCTATACTAAAATTAATGTGTTGGGATAGAAAATTTATATGTAATGAAAATACGAAGGATGATATAAATTAGAAATAAAATGTAAAAAGGTGTATTATTTAAAATGCTGGAAAATATCAACGCCAAATATAGCCCAAGAACAAAAATCACACAAGAAGCTATACTAAAACTCATGTGTTGGGATAGAAAATTTATATGTAAAGAAAAATACGAAGGATGATATAAATTAGAAATAAAATGTAAAAAGGTGTATTATTTAAAATGCTGGAAAATATCAACGCCAAATATAGCCCAAGAACAAAAATCACACAAGAAGCTATACTAAAACTCATGTGTTGGGATAGAAAATTTATATGTAAAGAAAAATACGAAGGATGATATAAATTAGAAATAAAATGTAAAAAGGTGTATTATTTAAAATGCTGGAAAATATCAACGCCAAATATAGCCCAAGAACAAAAATCACACAAGAAGCTATACTAAAATTAATGTGTTGGGATAGAAAATTTATATGTAAAGAAAAATAAGAAGGATGATATAAATTAGAAATAAAATGTAAAAAGGTGTGTTATTTAAAATGCTGGAAAATATCAACGCCAAATATAGCCCAAGAACAAAAATCACACAAGAAGCTATACTAAAACTCATGTGTTGGGATAGAAAATTTATATGTAAAGAAAAATACGAAGGATGATATAAATTAGAAATAAAATGTAAAAAGGTGTATTATTTAAAATGCTGGAAAATATCAACGCCAAATATAGCCCAAGAACAAAAATCACACAAGAAGCTATACTAAAATTAATGTGTTGGGATAGAAAATTTATATGTAATGAAAAATACGAAGGGTGATATAAATTAGAAATAAAATGTAAAAAGGTGTATTATTTAAAATGCTGGAAAATATCAACGCCAAATATAGCCCAAGAACAAAAATCACACAAGAAGCTATACTAAAATTAATGTGTTGGGATAGAAAATTTATATGTAATGAAAAATACGAAGGGTGATATAAATTAGAAATAAAATGTAAAAAGGTGTATTATTTAAAATGCTGGAAAATATCAACGCCAAATATAGCCCAAGAACAAAAATCACACAAGAAGCTATACTAAAATTAATGTGTTGGGATAGAAAATTTATATGTAATGAAAAATACGAAGGGTGATATAAATTAGAAATAAAATGTAAAAAGGTGTATTATTTAAAATGCTGGAAAATATCAACGCCAAATATAGCCCAAGAACAAAAATCACACAAGAAGCTATACTAAAACTCATGTGTAGGGATAGAAAATTTAGTTGTAATGAAAAGTAACAAGTATGAAATAAATTAGAAATGAAATATAAAAAGGTGTATTATCTAAACTGCTGGAAAATATCAAAGGCAAATATAGCCCAAGAAAAAAAAAAATCGCACAAGAAGAAAAACTCATAAAAATCAACAATAAATTCCAAAATAAAAATACAGAAATAGATTAAAAAAAATACCCTATATTCATCTAAAAGGAACTGAATCCAGTGGTCAATTGTAAAGTTAAAATCAGGGTTAGCATGATTTAAATCATGATTGAAATCTTGATTTAAATCAGTTGATTTAAATCATTTTTTTCCACTTCTTTTGAAACCTATATTCCTAAAACAGGAGAATTGGGAATCAGTCAGCACAGAAAGTATGTAGTAGGGGAAGGTGTAATGACTAGTTATGGCTAGTGGAATTCATTTTATGTAATCGGAAGTAAAGAGAGTATTACAGAACTTGAAATCGAGTTTATCTACCAAATAACAACAGCCGTGGCTTCATCTGCTAGAATAGAAAGACATGTTTCTTTTGTTATTGTTCATTCTAGTCTTCGTAACAAATTAGGAGTGGATACAGCCTAGAAACTAGTGTTTTTATTGAAACAGTTTAATCCATAATACAGTGCTTAAAAATATTGAAATAATTGTGATTTTTTTAATAAATAGTTTGCATTAAATGAATAATTAATTTGTTCTTTAAATTTACATCTTATTTAGTTTGCACTATCCAATTTTATAAAATAATAGAAAATGTATTTAGATTAAAATTTATACATTTAATTTTAGGTAATCAGTGTGTAGATAGATAAAATGTTACTTATAACGGACTATTCCATGTATATTGTAAAAAATGTAAAAACACACCAATAATTAAAATTAGAATTCAGAAAAAACCCAAATAAATCTGAACTTTTTGATTTAAAAAAAAATCGTATGATTTTTTCCCAACCCTGGTCAAAATTAATTTTTTTTTTAATTTTCACGAAAAGTAAAATATTCTTCATTTTTTACTCACTTCTTCAAACCAATAAATAAAATAAAATACATAATTCCTAACAGAACCAAAACAATATGAGAATAAATCTTCCTGGACCGTAACAGTAATAAAATTACATTAGGAGTACAGTAGCAATAATAAAATTCAAACCCAGCTTAGCTTGTTCAAAAAGATACACATTAGGGGATCATATGCTTTATCGTTTACCGAGCAAGCACTGCCTTACACGAAAGTCCAAGTGGACAAGAACAAAAGTGCTCTTTCTTATGTTTAGTACATCAGAAAAGAGAAGAAAAAGTGGGATTTGATATATATTATTGAAAAAAAAAACTGGTGAGTGAAGAAATTATTATAGATATAATACAAAGAAAGAAAAAATTAAATTGAAATTTATAAGTGAGGATAGTAAATAAAGAGGTCATAAAAAAAGTAACAAAACGAATAAGATAAATTAGATTGGGCATGATACCTAAATTATAAAAAAAAAAAAAAAAAAAAAAAAAAAAATTAATGTAAATATGGCGGCGAATAAATGGTATTTTCTACCAATAAAAACAATTTAGAGAAATGTATTGGATGACGTCAATTTATGGTGTTAAGAAGTGGCAGATTTTAATTTGATAATATGATTACAGCTTTATTTCTCGTCGAACTGAATGCAATTAATCATCTTTTACGTTATTACAATGTAGTGTTTAAATATGTTACAAAAACGGGTGACTCGTTCAAACAATTTGTTCCACCTAGAACACAGAAAAAAACTATCTATGCAAAAACAGTAACCGGAATTAACATAAAACAACTATATAGCATAATTTATATTGTACTACATATGGACTAAAAAATAGTAATTATATTAGAAAATTTTAACCAAAATTTTTTATCCTTGTAGTATCATCCTTATTTCTTTATTTAATATCACAAAAAAAATGTTACAACTAATATTTATAGTAACAGTTTATTTCTCTCTATAACCGTGTAAAAACATGTATTACTCGTGAATTTTTCGTTTTAAAAAAACGTTTCTGGATATCTAACACAAGCGCATCAGACCTGAACTTTACCTTACACCGTACAAAAAATTTAAGGTAAATATGGCGACGAATAAACTGTATTTTTTACCAATATGAACAATTCAGAGAAAAGTATAAGATTATATTAATTAAAGGTACAAAGAAGTAACAGATTTTAATTTGATAATATGATTTGAGCTTTATTTTTCGTCGAAATCGCAGTTATCTTTTTCGTTACTACAATGTAGTGTTGTAATATGTTACAAGAACGGGTAACTCGTTCAAACAATTTGTTCAACCTAGAGCAAGGAAAAAAAACTATTTATGCAAAAACAATAACAGGATTTAACATAAAACAACCATACAGTATAATCCATATTGTACTATATATGAACTAAAAAAACAGTAATTATATAAGAGAATTATAACCAAAAATTTTTTTATCTTTGTAGTATCATCCTTATTTCTTTATTTAATATCACAAAAACAAATGTTACAACTAATATTTATAGCAACAGTTTATTTCTCTATATAACCGTGTAATAACATTCATTACTCGTGAATTCTTCATTTTAAAAAACATTTCTTGATATCTAACACAAGTGCATCAGACCTGAATTTTACCTTACCCATAAACAGTCCAAAAATTCGTCTATAAACATACAATATTGACATCGCATGCCTCCAAAAACATTTTCATTCTATACGGTAGGATTAAACGATATTAAAGCTGAAATAATATACCTTAAAAGTAATTAAAAACAAAAAAATTTAACGGAATTTTAAAGAAAATGAAATTTTTAAGATCCTTTAGAGAACATTGAAAAGGGGCAAATAAGAAATAGGAAAAAGGGGAAGAAGTTATTAACTATCTCAGTAATTTACACCATAAATAACAATAAAAGATATTAAGCTTGCTTAATCTCTTTTGCGTCACGTTTCACGAAACTTAAAAGCTATTCAAACTACCATAAAAAGACAACGCGATAATTCAGCCCGCGAAATGACTGCCTCTGAAGTTAATAAACAGACAAACGCGGAAATATCTAGCCGTTTATTAATATAAAGGATAAAATAGTGTAAAGAGAAAATTGAATCTTTTTATTCTAATACAAAAATTTTCTTTACAGCGCCAAAGCATATTTGCCAACTTTTAAAATACCCAGTAAAGTTTTATTTTCTTTTTTCCGAAACATCGGTTGGTTGACTTTTAGTGGCACAGGTGATTAATAAATATTAAGTTAAATGAACTTTTTCCTTTTCTCGGAAAATTTTAATTAAAAGTTAATCCTAATTAATAAAATCTTAACGCATTCATTACATATATAATAAAATATATTAGATAATATTTTCAATTGAATTTGATTCAAGGAAAACATAGAATTAATTTGATTATCTATTCAACAAAATGAATAAAAAAAGATGTTAAAATTACCAAGCTATAATAATAGCATATATATATATATACATATATATATACATACATACATATATATATATATATATATATATATATATATTTATATATATATATATACATATATATGCATATATATATATATATATGCATATATATACATATATATACATATATATATATATATATATATATATATATATATCGATATAGATATAGTGTTACTTCAGAATAGGATACTCCTTTGGCTTATTTGCTGAATTTACAAGCAATGTATACAAAACACAAATACATACAATAAATAACTTTTTGTTTTCCCTTCCAAGCAAATTCAAGCATGGCAATCAATTCCTCAACAGCTTGCAAATCCAGAATTTCAAAATTATTAGAAAAATAACAATTGTGAATTATTTTTCAACTGAAAAACAGCACTTGTATTACCAAGAATTATGTTAGATTTTAAAACACGGTGGAAAAGTAACAGCAGTGTTAGGAAATAAGAGAAGAATTTTAGTAATAGTTTGTTATATTAGTAGCTAATAATGCAAAATTTATGCGCATATCTAAAGTATTTTTGAGCACTTATTATACAAGCATTCCCATTTTTGGATAATCTACACGAATCTTACATTTAAAATAATCTCATTTATATCATTTAAAATAATTAAGTAAAAATTTTCAAAACTTCACTACACTTTAAAGTATAGGGTTACAATATTTTTTAAACCAATGCCTCCTTTACAAGAGGAAAAATATATTTAAACGCTCCTCTTCTCTATTAATATTAAAATATTGTTGCATAATATTATATCTATTTTATCTACTTGTTTATGTATTAAGTATCACAATATAGAAATTAATTAAACGGTCATTAAATGTAGTAAAGAGCTTATTAAAATTTTAAAAAGATGCATGAAATCATAAAAAGAATTTTTTTTTTAAATTAATGACATGATTGAGTTTTTACAATTAGTTAGTTTGGATTCCGCTGTCGTTAACATCATTTGTAAATCTCCACGTTCAGTGATGCTCCTTTTGAGACAATCGACTAGTAACTACACTGAACCAATTATCAACTAAATACGATGATGGACAAGCAATTAGAAATCCTGCACTGTAGCCCAGGGGTGGGCAGACGGCGACACGAAATGTGTTACGTTCCACGCTCGCGCACTGAGCATGCGCGGAGATTTGTTTCGAGTTTAAGATGCTTCAAACCACGGGGCAAATGTTCAAAAATTATGATAGACAATGCCAAAACTTTTGTTGGTGTTAATGTTGAAATTTAAAAAAAAAATATCTCCGCGCATGCTCGGTGCGCTTAACATGATGGAATTCACAAAATTTATAATTAAAAATATTACATGTACTATGGTTAATACAAATAATTCGATTAATTTATTGATTGCTTACATAGATATCGTGTATAATTTTATAGGTATAATGTCTACTGCCCCGCCCTGGCTGCTTTAACGCCCTCCCCATTTAGAGGCGGTATTAACCTTGTTGGGTACCCATTCCCAAGGGATTATTTAATACTTTTATCGTAGTCACATCAAAAGTATTTAGTTCTTAAAAATATATATTTGCTTTATTACATTTAACTTTTTCTCATTTAAAAATTAATCTCTCAAAATTTAACGATATTTCACATCTTCACTTTTCTTTATAAATTACTTACAAGACATGTTACAGATTTTACAGCATGGTGTTCTATATCTTTAATAAGTCACAGATTCTTTTAGCTTTTAGGCCTTATTAATTATTGCTTCTTATGGACGATTTATTTGAATAAATGCATACATAAAACAGGAATACAACCGCAGTTATCTCTTTAAAAATCCTCATTCTCACCACTAGGTGAAAAAATGAAATTGACGGGGTTTCTTATGGGATATTTTTATAGATATTAAGTCTGGTGACTGATTTCCTTGATTGCCTTAACGTGCCCCCATTTGCTTTTGAAACCGCTACTGTCCGAACAGAATTCTTTTAGCTTTTAAGACGTTTTAATTATTGCTTCTTATGGACGATTTATTTGAATAAATGCTATATAAAACAGAAATACAACCGAGGTTATCTCTTTAAAAATCTTCATTCTCACCACTAGGTGGAAAAATGAAAGTGACGGGGTTTCTTATGGGATATTTTTATACGTATTAAGTCTGCTGAATGGCATCCTTGATTGCCTTAACGTGTCCCCATTTGCTTCTGAACCCACTATTGTCCGTAAGGAATGTTTTAGTCCCACTGGCGGGCGGTATTGATATTATGTGAACTGGCGCCTCCTGGGCTGCCTTAATACCTAACATCCACTACAGAGCCTATAGAAGGTGAGGCAACGCGAGCGCATACTCCATGTTCTTCTGCTCGTATATCAAGGGCGGATATCATACCCATGGAATCGAGCACACGTTAAAGTAGATCCAACCAAAGTTCAAATGATGAAAGCTAGAAATAGTCACGAACCACACTAAATAAACATTAAAATTACAGAAATACATCGAGCTGCGTTCGCAACCATAGCATCACAGATACCAGTGAGTGTCTGAGAGACTATTGTCTCTCTGCTTATAGCGCCTCTCTCTGGCGGTTACAGTCATGTACAGTAGAACCTCGATTAACCTAGGTTTCTGTTAACAAAGTCAATAACGAAGTCTAATTTTTTTTCTCCTTTCCAAAATGGGCTTGGAAAAAATGATACACATTTTAGTTCGTTGTCCGTGTTACAGGCACTTCTTTCCCACAGCATGATTGCCGAGGCATGGCAATTAGTGGATCCAACTACAATTCGTAAATCCTTCAACAAAATTGTTGAAAAGAGGAGACAGGGTGAATCTCAGTAGGCGGAAAACACACCTACAGGGAACTTCTTGAGATCATCAATGGAATTGAAGGATGTGAGGAAGTTTTGGAAGAGGACATTTGCGAGTGGCTGGATGTTGAAAATCAACATCCAAATTTTGAAATTCTCAATGATGAAGAAAACATACAAGCCGTTAATCCTTCAACGGACATTAATGACACTGAAAATGAAGATGAGGACTTAAAGGATTCTACGACTATAAGTCATATTGAAAGCGTTCAAGCACTGACAACTGCCCAAAAAACGATGCTACACCGATGGATCTCCTGTTGCTCAAAAATTGGTGTGATAGGGCTGCCCATGATAGAAATTCTGAACTGTTGAAACGAAAGGTAACAGACTTTTATAAAAGAATGCAAATTTAACAAACTAGTGTATATTAAATTTTAGAAGTACAATATTTTCTTGAGATTTGTGTTATTTCTGAAAATGCGTCTTTCGATATTTAACTAAGTACAGTTTAAAAAAATTCCATTTTACTTTTTGAAATTTACTACTACAGTTGATTTTCTTTTTAAATCTTTTTAGACATAAGTTCATATATGTTTATTTTTATCCTTTAAAGAACGTTCTATTGTTTTTTACTTTAAAAGTTAGTTAAATTCGCAAGCACGGAAGGTTTTTATACATGGTTTCTATTAACCGAGATTTCCGATATCCGAGGTACTGGCGGTCCCAATTAGCTCGGATAATCGAGGTTCTACTGTACTCCGATTGCTGCTAGCGGTTTGAGAAAACCATGGAGTATGCACTCGCGTTGCCGCAAAGGCTTTTGAATCCACATGGAGGCAGTACCGCCCCCGTTAGGAACCTATGCTTTAAAGCTTTATAAAAATTAATTTTATATCAATTTTCCAAATTTTTAAAAAGTCATCAGTAAATCATGCATTTGTTGGACAATTTGATAAGATTACAGAAAGAGAAGATCGTAATATAATGCCGTATACGGCAATCGCTAGTGCCATACTTTTCCCAGAGGATACTTATAAATCTTTTTTATCAGTTATATAAACTTATTTTGGAATCAAACCGATTTTTCAATTTTCACAAATTACTAAAGTAAAAAATCCATTGTTCTTTTTTCGAAATTTTCGATTTCATTCTCAAGGCTCCAAAAATCGTAAAAATTTTCGGTCTATCCGTAAGTTGGTAACATTAAGCAAAACACCGTAATTTTCAAAGGTAATCTAATCTGTAAAGTTGTCAACTTAGTCAGAGTACTGTCTAAAAGAAAAAGAAAATAGGCAACAAAAATTTTGCTTATTATTTAGAACATTCAAAACTCTTCACAGAGATCCCGGATGAACACTGATTTGCAAGACAGCGAATGTTTTCGGAGGAAGAAACAATGTTTCAACTTATCTTTGAAAGTCTACAAAACAACTCCAAGACATGGAAAACTTGGACTTACCTAAAAGAAAAAAGAAATTGTTAAGGCATGAGTTTCAAGAAAACTTGAATACTATTAAAATAATACAGTTAAAACTAAAACAAGTATAAACATGTTTAGAAATTGTTGCACTTATAACATTCTTTTTAAACAATTTCAACAATACATACTGCAAATTAGGTGAAAGAAAGCAGTTTCACCTGAAGGATTCTGAAAATATTCAATCCAAATATACATCCCATGAATCAACAAACTTGCAAAGGTAAACGCTTTTTAAAAACAAAAGAAGGTTTATATCAGCACACATAAAAAAGGGAGGTGGGATTTTAAAGACAAAAAAGAAAAAAAAGAAAAAAAAAAGATTGGTGAGGTATTACAGTCACTTTTTCTACAATCCGAAGATTCAGATTAGGGTGGCAGTTTAGAATGATAGAGAGAAATTTTAGTAACACGATGGTTAATTACAAAGGGATCTACTGCTTAAAGCTAATTCGTAACGATGAAAACATCAATCATTTAAATCTACAACTTACATTGATTAGTCCGATGCCGAAATGCAGTTTCCTATCTATAAAGGGTTGAGCAATTGCAGAAAAAGTAGGGCGCTGCTCTTCGGAACCGGAAAACGTGGGTTCGAATCTTTTTTCTAGCATGAATGTTTGTAGTCGTTCTAAATCGTATATAAGCAATAGATCTCTATTAGCTCTCGTGTACTAAAACCATAGACCATAGCATTCTAAACCAACAAAACCTATGAATAAAGACTTCGGCAGAAATTAGATATAATTTGAAATGCAATTTTAGCTCATTCAAAGAATGCAGAAGGTAAGCCAAGTCTATTACCCCTTAAGTTTTTTTCCCAATAGATCCGAACTACCCTGTATGTATAAATAATGGCACACAGAATTATAAATGTGTGCGCATATATATATATATATATATATATATATATATATATATATATATATATATATATATATATGTGTGTGTGTGTGTGTGTGTGTGTGTGTGTAATATATCAAAATTATTTAACTTTAATATTTCCTAAAAAAAAAACCTCCTCTCTCCCATTCTAATTCCTTAAAATCTTTTTCCCAGCCTCTAAATGTCTCTAAGCGTGCTGGACTTAAAATTCTTTCGA
>CM063506.1:71000687-71008187 GCA_032207245.1 Pardosa pseudoannulata | reverse complement strand
TAATTAGTGAAAAAATAAACCCTCTTCAAGGGGTTGTAGATGTGAAAACTATTTTAACTTTACAGTTAACTTTACCCTCCCCTTGTAATAATACTTCCCCAAAATTTAAATTATACTGGAAGAATAATAAATAATTATCATTAATATGTTGCAATAAATATATACATAAACAATTTATAAATGTTGTTTTGTGTAAGTACTTTTATTTGGAATTATAAAGTACAAAAAAATAGAATTCCAGATTGTTTCAAGCAAAACAAGGCTTAAAATATATATTTGAAGGTGAAAAATAAATTATGTAAAGTGCTAACATCTACTGATAGCTTAAAGTGTCGAAAACGCAGAAAATCCAAAAAGTCATTAATATATCTATAAACTGAAGAGGGTAAAAATTTAACAGCTGGTTTCGCTACGAAACAACTATTCTTTAAAGGGTTAAATATGTATATTAGAAGCTAAATTTTCCCATCTTTTAAGTAAAATGTTAGGTTTGTTTTATTACGTAAACTAAAATTTTAGAGGTATTTAACATTTTAAAATAAAAAATAATAATATAAAAACTCTTAATTGGAAATTTAGAATCAAAAGAGGTATAAAATAAAATATATCACTCGTATCACTATAAATTGATGATCACAGAATAAAAATGAGTATTAGCTTCTACTTGATTTAAAAAATCAAGTTTCTAGTTCACAAGTTATATAAGTTATTTTGCGATAAAGTAATTGTCTATTTTTTTTCCATTTTATACATATTTTATGGGATTTTTTATGGCATACATAAAACAAAACAAAATAAAGTTTTATAAAGTCTGACACTATGAATTATCTGTGAGAAAAATTTATCCTTAACAAAGCAGAACTTTTTATTTTGCATAAAATCAAAAATATGCTGTTTTAATACAGACGAAAAGTACAATGTCTTTTTACTGCTTTAAATTTATTTCTTTTCAGTTCAGTATAACAGTATTTCAGTAACTACACAGTAACACGTTTCCACGTTACTACGCTAATTAAGTAAAAGTAGATGCTTCGAGCCAGAGACCATGACGCTAGGATGAGCTTGACTCCAAGTTAGAATAATGTCTTTTGTTCGGGAGGTTTAAGCACCAAATCCGCACCATGAAATGTTTTGTGTTATAATTTACCCAGGTAAACCCACCCCCTCCATACTCTAACAGTCTTTTTACTGTAATACTGTTCCTCTCATAGACTCTTTAATGTACTTTTTATCTTTTTTTTATTTTTGTTAGTCTTTGTTCTTTTGTTTGTTAATATCTTTGTTTTTGTTTTTATGGTGTTGGTAGTCCCAGGATTCTGGATGTGAAAGGTAAGTTTACCTTATTACAAAATTATTGTGTGTGTGTATTTATATATATTTACATATATATATATATATATATATACAAATATATACATATATATATATACATATATATATATACATATATATACATATATATATATATATAATATATATATATATATATATATATACATATATATCATATACATATATATATATATATATATATAATACATATATATATATATATATATATATACATATATATACATATATATATACATATATATATATACATATATATATAATATATACATACATATATACATATATATATATACATATATATATACATACATATATACATATATATATATACATAATATTATATACATATATTATACATACAATACATATATACATATATATATATACTACATACATATACATATATATATATATATATATATATACATACATATGTATGTAATATGTATGTATATATATATATATATATATATATATATATATACATATGTGTATATATATACATACACGCATATATATGCATATATATATATATATATATGTATATATATGTATATATAATCCAGGAAATATAAACCTGATGGATAAGGTGAAGCCATAGCCCCTATTATTTTTACTTGCCCGGGCTACTGCGAAGAAGAAAGCCTGATCAGCTTGGCAGTAATAACGTAAGATGCAGTCTGGTCACCATTGAAGAGAACGGCACAAGTCTAATTAAAACTTTATTTTAGAGCTGCTAAAACGAACAACCTCACTAGACAACGAAAGACACAAAAATTACTCTTCTCGAATCGAGTTGCACCCAAGAGCGAAGACAGAAATAATTTTCAAAAGGGATAGGAAACTTAGCGAATTTAAGTGTTAAGATCAGGAAAAATGCGGAGCCATTTGCCGGCGAAAGCTGGAAAACGTGTTGAATAGACAGAAAATTTACATCTAAAGGACAGAAAGCTTTGGGAAAGTTATCGAAAGAATTTTAAGTCGAGGACGCCCCTTTGATTAAGATATTTAGAGGCTGGGAAAAAGATTTTAAGGAATTAGAATGGGAGAGAGGAGGTTTTTAAGGAAATATTAAGGTTAAACAATTTTGATATATAACATATATATATACATACATACATACACACACAAACACACACATATATATACACCTACATATACCCGATCATGCAGACAGAAAGGGGAAGTCGTGAAATTCATTTTAGTTTCATGCGACATGAAAATACAAGACACATTAAATGAGCAGTTTACTTACACTCAAATGACAAGTAATGTTTCAAACTATTTCTAAAACTTTTTCACACCAAACCCTACAATAAAAAGCAGGCGTGTCTCAACAACTAGTTCTCACTCCTGACCCTATCCTCTCTTTAACTTTATCTTCATCATTCCAAAAAAACTTCCTATCTCATGTGGCTTTATTTCTTCAACTTCCAGCCTAGAATTCCCTGCTCTTGATGTTTTAAAATAATTTAAACCTTCCCGACCCTATATTTCAAGCTCGCAGTCCACCATCACGTACTTTCTTTATATGGGAGTTTTTTGGCACTCGGATGTTGAAAGGAGCAGTTGAAATATAGCTCAGAAACGTCGAGTGTTCAAGAAAAAATACAATTTACAGTTTAAAAAGCCTTGTCTATTTCTGAAATGTATTTCGACACCTTCACCTCCTCCCAACTTTGACTGTATCTTTATACGTAACGTATTTGTTAGTTTCATTTTCCGAGATATATTTCAGTTTTCTTTTTTCTTACGCGGTCTGCGACATAAAAGCGCTATTTTCTAAACCATAACGGAAAAACATCATCGTTTAAGAGGGATATATTCTGATTTTTTAACGCCTTCGAAACAGTATAAAAATGACCTCCCTGTTCAAAGTTGTGAAAAATATTTTCTACTATTTGAAAAAGATGATAATTAATTTATAAAAATTAAGACATAATGTAGGAATTTTCATTCATTAGCAATTAGAAAAGACTTTAGAATTAGACTTTAGAATTTACACAGATATACACAGTGACACTTTATCCTAATATATTTGCTCGTTTCATATTCCAAGAAATATTTCAGTTTGCTTATTTTTTTTCCCACGAAATCCGCGATGTAAGAGCATTATTTTTCTTATTATTATTCTGACTATTATTTTGATCCTTTTAACATTTTCCAAGCAGTATAAAAATGGCCTCCCATGTTCAAAGTAGTAAAAAATATTTTTCTACTATTTGAAAAAGATGATAATTAATTTATAAAAATTAAGACATAATGTAGGAATTTTCATTCATTAGCAATTAGAAAAGACTTTAGAATTAGACTTTAGAATTTACACAGATATACACAGTGACACTTTATCCTAATATATTTGCTCGTTTCATATTCCAAGAAATATTTCAGTTTGCTTATTTTTTTTCCCACGAAATCCGCGATGTAAGAGCATTATTTTTCTTATTATTATTCCGGGTTTTTTTTTTTTTTTTTTTTTTTTTTTTTTTTTTTTAACGCCTTCGAAACAGTATAAAAATGACCTCCCTGTTCAAAGTTGTGAAAAATATTTTCTACTATTTGAAAAAGATGATAATTAATTTATAAAAATTAAGACATAGTGTAGGAATTTTCATTCATTAGCAATTAGAAAAGACTTTAGAATTAGACTTTAGAATTTACACAGATATACACAGTGACACTTTATCCTAATATATTTGCTCGTTTCATATTCCAAGAAATATTTCAGTTTGCTTTTTTTTCCCACGAAATCCGCGATGTAAGAGCATTATTTTTCTTATTATTATTCCGGTTTTTTTTTTTTTTTTTTTTTTTTTTTTTTTTTTTTTTTTAACGTTTTCTAAACAGTATAAACATGACCTTCCTGTTCAAAGTTGTGAAAAAATATTTTCTACTGTTTAAAAAAAAAAAAATGATAATGCTTAATTTACTAAAAATTAAGACACACTGTGGGGATTTTAATTCATTAGCAATTTAACAGGGACTTTTCAATTTTACACAGATATACACAGTGACACTTTATCCTAATATATTTGCTCGTTTCATATTCCAAGAAATATTTCAGTTTGCTTATTTTTTTTCCCACGAAATCCGCGATGTAAGAGCATTATTTTTTCTTATTATTATTCTGATTATTATTCTGATTTTTTTTAACGTTTTCGAAACAGTATAAAAATGGCCTTCCTGTTCAAAGTAGTAAAAAATATTTTCTACCGTTTAAAAAAGAGGATAATACTTAATTTATTAAAAATTAAGACACAATGTAGGAATTTTAATTCATTAGCAATTTAACAGGGACTAGGATTTTACACAGATATACACAGTGACACTTTATCCTAATATATTTGCTCGTTTCATATTCCAAGAAATATTTCAGTTTGCTTATTTTTTTTCCCACGAAATCCGCGATGTAAGAGCATTATTTTTCCAAACCATAACAGAAAATAAATTCATAGTTTGAGTGTATGGGAACTAACACTAGTTATAGACGGGCGACTCTCCGTTCAATCAGAGTCGATTTGAATGTTTTCCGCTTAGACGGTAACGAGCGAGCACGTAATACCTGCAGAGTACAGAGGCTCGCACATTTTTTAGACGATTTTGGTTAGCGATATTAAAAAATCTTTTATTGTAAAATAAATAACTGTAATTGTTCTATGTTTTTAAAAGTCAAAATTATGGTCTGCGGCTTGAGGTGTCTTTATATTTTATTTAACAAAGCAGTAGTTCGAAGGCTATATTTATGCTTTTTCCGAAGAGAAATATTTATATTCCGTTATCCAAAAACGATGTGAGAGTCATAGTTTTGTAATATCTAAAGCGTCGATAGGTAATATCGTCTAAAAGAAAGGAAAAAACATCAAATTGGAGCCTCAAGTGGGACAAAAATTCCAAACAAGTTTCCAAGGAAAAAACAAACGAACATCTCCGACTATTGCAAGGGTACGTTATTTAATGTTAAAAGAAAATCCCCTAGTCAAAGGACAGTTGAAAAATTATTAAAATACTCGGTGCTCACTATAAACAAAATGATAAACGTTATTTAAATCTTAAGAAAGCGGAAAATCGTAATGTGCATCGCCTTTTTCTAAAGCATATCGCTGAACACAGTACACGCTGCAGAATTCTGTATGAGAAACATTTATCTAAAGAAAATTGGAAAAAAAAAACTGTCACAATAGATAAATCATGGTTTATTTAAAAGATTACAACAAAAAATAGTCATTTATCATAAAAGAGGGAAACAAATTTAAGTACATGATTCAAAGAATCGAAATAAAGTATTTTTAAGGTATTCATGATTGTTGCTCGTTTTTCATATAATGGTAAGTTAGAAAAAAAAAAGAGTTGAAAAAAAAAATGTCAAGATTAACCCCAAATACTATCAGGAACATATTTTATCGCCAAATTTTCTGAATGAAATACCATCGCTTAACCCGCAGTGCCATCCATCTGTGGAACTCCATCAAAACAAAGTTAGCAGTCACACATCAAAATCTACTGTAAATTTCCTTCAAGGCCATACACTTCACTGATATCCCTACTAAATCTCCCGAGAAATCACGTATGGAATTTTGTGCTTTCGGACTTTTAAAATCTGCATTATCCAAACGTCGTCCAACTACCGTTACAGGACTCTGGAAAGCTGTTCAGGAGGAATGGGATAGAATACCTCTTCTGATACTTGAAAAGGCATTATTATTCTGGATATTACGATGTAGCAAGATAGTTCAGAATAAGGGCTATCAAATAAAACATTTCAAACACAAGAATTTTATGTAATTTAGTTTTGTGACTGCAATATACATCGTCTAAAAAATGTGTGAAGAGCCTCTATACTCAAGATGTTTGGAGAAGGAGAGGGATAGACACTATGAACAGAGATTTGGTCTGTTCCACCTTTTCAACCGCCAAGAGATGATCAGTAAAAAAATTCTACACGTGGGTGATATATGAATTTTAATATTGTGATATATTGTTTGCCAAATACAGAAATTTTCGACATGTCAATGCATTTTAATTTGTATATCACTTTATTATACAGTCGTAAATATAAGTATGTTCTGTATAAAATACAAACACATGCTTATATAAATATGCAAATTGATTATCCAGGAAACAAAATTTAAATTTTTTATTTGACTTATCATAAGGATACATAAATTTATATTTCTATATGTTGCTTTAAAGAATGTAAATCATTTCCCTGCATATCTCTTCTAAAATGCATAATATTCAAAACTTTCAGAGAGTTAAACAAGTTAATCAAACAAAAACAAATTATATTTTTTGTTTTACTTTATTCATACCAAAAAAAAAAAAAGTCACGCAGCAGAAGAGAAAAATGATGAGGAAAGGCAGAAAACTTTGATTATTTTCAAAATTCATATATGAATATTATTTAAAGTAAAAGATGGCTTTTTTTTTTAAATTCTCATGACTTAAAATTTTCGGGAAAACTTGTTGTTTTACAATTTTTGGTACATATCTACAAACATTTTCTACAATTTCGGAAAATTTCTGAACAGAATTACTCCTGTCTACAGAATCGCAAGCATCTATTTGATCCAAGAGAATTTAGTCACGATTTGTAAACACGTTTGTTGCACAGAATCGCAGAAAATGTTCAAAAGACAAGCACAGAGTCAGGGTTGGAAAAAATTATGGTTTTTTTTTTAAATAAAAAAAATCAGATTTGATTTTTTTCTGAATTCTAATTTTAATTATAGTTGTGTTTTTATAATTTTTACAATGTACATGGAACAGTTTGTTATAAGTAACATCTTATCTATCCAGTACATTTTACACACTGATTACCTAAAATTAAATATATAAATTTTAATCTAATTACATTCCATTATTTTGTAATTGGATAGTGCAAACTAAATAAGATGTAAATTTAAAGAACAAATTAAAAATTCATTTAATGCAAACTATTCATTTAAAAAACAAAAAAATTACAATTATTTCAATATTTTGTAAGCAACGAATTATGAATTTAACTGTTTCAATAAAAACACTAGTTTCGATGCTTTATCACTCCTAATTTGTTACGAAAGCTAGATTGAACAATACCAAAAGAAGAAAACTATCTTTTCATTCCAGCAGATGAAGCCACGGCTGTTGTTATTTGGTAGACAAACTGGA
>CM063506.1:70990687-70995687 GCA_032207245.1 Pardosa pseudoannulata | reverse complement strand
AAGAATATTTGAATAATAAATAAATTTTAATAATAAATAAAATTATTAATTTTAAAACATTGTTACTGGCCATATGCCTTGCAAATGCTTTCTCTGTAATTCTTTAATAAAATATTTTGTTTAAAAACTGCCTTCAAAATATATCCTTTACTATCACTAATTTTATTCCGCTAATTTTTCTGAAACACAAGAAATGTACGCTTGGAAAGATACAATATGAATATCAACCCCCACGGCTAAGAAAGATAATTCTGAAAAAGTGTTAAACTAAATACCACAGAATTAAAACGCATCGCAAACTATTATAAGTGCTATTTTCAGAAGTTCTTAAAAGGTTAAAGAGCCTTTTAATTTAATTAAACAAAAGCAAATAATAATTTTTCAGAAGTCACGAACAGAAGTAAGCCACCGCAGAAAAGCCATTATAGAAGAATATATTCAACTGTTTCTCCAATATATGTAAATTATTACTTTAAAAGTAGCAGTAAATATTTTCCTCTGAAAATGAAAACACCTTTTTTATTCCTTGTTATTTAATGGCAAAATAAAGTAAAGCTTAAGTAAATCCTCAACACAAAGTTGCTTAAAATTAATACTATTTCATTTTACAGCGAAATTATACAAGAATAAAACACGCTGCACATGCTTAGAGAAATTTATAATGTGTTGAAAGGATAAGGAGAAAAAATAGATTTTAGAAACGTGATAAGTGATAAAATATGTAAATAATTCTTAACGAGGGTTAAATCAAAATCAGAAGCATTTCCATGGCAACTAATGACATAATTTCATTTGTGTCTACCTAGATTAAATTTGTAAAAAAACTAAATTTTTCTAAGAAAAAGTAATTTAAAACTCAAACATTGATAAAAGAGTTATAATAGCTCTACGGTTTAAGTATTACTGTCGTTAACTTTAAATTAACATAATCGCTAGTTTCCAATTCAGAGCTATAAAACTCATTTCAAATAAATTTCACACAAAGCAAATAATTTAAAATTGAATGGTCAGAAGTTCACACCATCAATACTAATAAAATATCTTTTTACTTTTAAAAGCTCTCAATTTATTGAATTAATTTCCATGCGAATTACTCAAATTTGGTTAAAACGTAGGGATGCCGTTACGCTTCAATCTGCACATAAAATAACATGTGAGGAGAAAGTAGAAAAAAAAATTCCCTTTATAATTTTAATGCACTTAAGAAGAGTAATGTTTCTAATTTATCTATTTCCTTATTAATGTAATTCATTTAGTTAAAAACAGGGGGAGAAATTAACATTATATTTCCACCCCGACACAAAATTTCCGCGATATGTATCCCAGACAGGATTAACTAAGATACTCAGATTTTAAAACCTAATAGATGTTTTTTTCCCAAATTTCTTTCTATTATTTTAATTTATATGGGAGGGGTTGATATCAAATGGCTACGAGCACATATGCAAGAAAGCGGGACTGGAACCCACGGACTTCGGTAACGAATTGTTATTTCGACATCGAAAGGACCTCACCATTCAACCATCGTTCATTAAAACAATTTAAAAGCCCAATTTGATCAGTCAGAAAAATATCGATCTCATAACCGGAAGGTTGTGAGTTCGAGGATCGAACCGACCAAAGTTTCGTCGTGTTTGTTATAATGGCTGCTGGGGCACGTAAAATAGGTTCCTAGGCGCAATGTCCACCAAGTTCCCAAACGATACATCTGGTGGTGGCAAGCCAAGTCTAGAGATCTACTGTTTGGTCCTTGTTTTTAACTTTTTATGTGTTATCCCGTCCTAAGGGAGTTGCATTGGCCGTCTCTATGGTTGTTCCCCTACTAAAATCATCAATAAATATCAGCGGCTTGGTAGTAGCGAATGTTATAAAACCAAGTGCTTTCGCAATAGAAATAATAATAAAACCAATTAAGATTCAGTAATGTAAATTAATGTACTTTTTAGTACATTAATTTACATTACTGAATTTTACATTTTTGGTTATACACAAAATCAATGAGAATTTATTTTTTTTAATAAATTCTCATTGATTTTGTGTATGACCAATAGTCATACACAATAAATAAATAATGCGATACAAAAAAAAATGGTGTAACTATATGCATCTTAAACAGTTCAGTCAGCAGGAGTGATATTCATTAGTTATGAGTTTTGATATTAATGATTACAAGACATAAATATATATATATATATATATATATATATATATATAAATAGATATAAATAAATAATGCGATACAAAAAAAATGGTGTAACTATTGCGTAATAAATGATGTAACTATATGCATCTTAAACAGTTCAGTCAGTGATTACAATTATCAATGATTACAAGACATAAATATATATATATATATATATATATATATATATATAAATAGATATAAATAAATAATGCGATACAAAAAAAATGGTGTAACTATTGCGTAATAAATGATGTAACTATATGCATCTTAAACAGTTCAGTCAGCAGTAGCGATATTCATTAGTTATGAGTTTTGATATTAACGATTACAAGACATTTATGATTTTCTCTTAAAACAAGCCAAAAACTTTTATCACAATTTCAAAAATATATGTAAATATGTCAGAAAAGTCGTCAACACTGTCCTTAAACTCTTCTTCCATTGAAAAGCAGTCATTTATATTAAAATACTCTAAACACTTAAGAGATCTGGGACGTTCTCAACCACTAAAAAATTAATTTTTATATACTTATTTTAAAAAAAATAACACATATTTTGTCGATTCCAAAAGAAAAACGTTTTTAACCCCTTAACGCATTTGCCCGTGTCTGACACGGGCGAAATTCAAATTAAGCATGTAATAAAATCGTTTACACTTTGTTTGTATAACAATTTTTTTATATACTTTTTACTCTTTCCAAGATCCCTAGTCACCCCCAAAACTGAAATTGCAAAAAATAACTTACATTGTACCTATATATCCCTTTTCTGTGAAGAAAATATGTCATATTTTATAATTTTTTCTAAACCAAACTCGTGCTTTAAGGGGTTAAAGGAATTAAGACTTAACTTAAATGATGATAAAATGTAAATAATAAAAGTCAAGTTAAAAAAATTATAAAGTCATTTGAGCTTTTCCCGTAATGAGTTTTTTCAGTCATTCGGTACGCTTGTTTATTTATAATTTTAGAAAAATCCCTTTGAAAGATGTGGAATTTTGTATGAATATTTCTATAATGTCAGTTGAATCGATGAATATAATTTATTTCTTATATAAATGTTTTTATTGATAAAATTACTAACAAATATGCATCGTTCGTATGTAGGATCTTTTGAAAGATGTGGAATTTTGTATGAATATTTCTATGATGTCAGTTGAATCGATGAATATAATTTATTTCTTTTATAAATAAAGTTTTTGTTGATAAAATTCCTAACAAATAGGCATCGTTCGTATTTAGGATCTTCTGAAAGATGTGGAATTTTGTATGAATATTTCTATGATGTCAGTTGAATCGATGAATATAATTTATTTCTTTTATAAATAAAGTTTTTGTTGATAAAATTCCTAACAAATAGGCATCGTTCGTATTTAGGATCTTCTGAAAGATGAGGAATTTTGTATGAATATTTCTATGATGTCAGTTGAATCGATGAATATAATTTATTTCTTTTATAAATAATGTTTTTGTTGATAAAATTACTAACAAATATGCATCGTTCGTATTTAGGATCTTTTGAAAGATGTGGAATTTTGTATGAATATTTCTATGATGTCAGTTGAATCGATGAATATAATTTATTTCTTTTATAAATAAAGTTTTTGTTGATAAAATTCCTAACAAATATCCATCGTTCGTATTTAGGATCTTCTGAAAGATGAGGAATTTTGTATGAATATTTCTATGATGTCAGTTGAATCGATGAATATAATTTATTTTTTTATAAATAATGTTTTTGATGATAAAATTACTAACAAATATGCATCGTTCGTATTTAGGATATTTTGAAAGATGGGGAATTTTGTATGAATATTTCTGTGATGTCAGTTGAATCGATGAATATAATTTATTTCTTTTATAAATAATGTTTTTGTTGATAAAATTCCTAACAAATATGCATCGTTCGTATTTAAGATCTTTCGAAAGATGAGGAATTTTGTATGAATATTTCTAGGATGTCAGTTGAATCGATGAATATAATTTATTTCTTTTATAAATAATGTTTTTGTTGATAAAATTCCTAACAAATATGCATCGCTCGTATTTAGGATCTTTTGAAAGATGTGGAATTTTGTATGAATATTTTTATGATATTGGTTGAATCGACGAATATAATTTATTTCTTTTATAAATAATGTTTTTGTTGATAAAATTCCTAACAAATATACATCGTTCATATTTAGGATCTTTTGAAAGATGTGGAATTTTGTATAAATATTTCTATGATGTCAGTGAATCGATGAATATAATTTATTTCTTTTATAAATAAAGTTTTTGTTGATAAAATTCCTAACAAATAGGCATCGTACGTATTTAGGATCTTTGGAAAGATGGGGAATTTTGTATGAATATTTCTGTGATGTCAGTTGAATCGATGAATATAATTTATTTCTTTTATAAAATAACGTTTTTGTTGATAAAATTACTAACAAATATGCATCGTACGTTTTTAGGATCTTTCGAAAGATGTGGAATTTTGTATGAATATTTCTATGATGTCAGTTGAATCGATGAATATAATTTATTTCTTTTATAAATAATGTTTTTGTTGATAAAATTACTAACAAATATGAATCGTTCGTATTTAGGATCTTTCGAAAGATGTGGAATTTTGTATGAATATTTCTATGATGTGAGTTGAATCGATAAATATAATTTATTTCTTTTATAAATAATGTTTTTGTTAATAAAATTCCTAACAAATATGCATAGTTCGTATTTAGGATATAAATTTTTTTGAAATTCATTTTATAAAATTTTGTACTAAATTAAATGGAATCAAAACTATTCCACTTAAAAAATACATTTTTATT
>CM063506.1:70925687-70978187 GCA_032207245.1 Pardosa pseudoannulata | reverse complement strand
GTCGATGTGAGAGAACACAAGTTCGGTTATATTCTGATTTTTGGAACGCTCGGTCACCTGATCTGCTTACGTCAAGCTCTGAGATGCCGAAACACAAAATATGATATTTTGCTATGCTTTAATTTTTCATTCAATCTCGTAAATAAATGTTCTTTGTTGTCGTAAAAGTTTCGGAGGTAATTTAATGCATCATCAGACACAACTGAACACACAATAGGCGGGCAGGTCCTACACCAGTATAGCGCCACAGAAAAGGGTGTTTTACACTAAGGTTACCGAATGGCCTTAACAGTTTTTTCTAATGCCACAAGAGGAAAAAAATAGCACGAAGAAAAGCCAAATAAAAGTACATAACAAGCAAGAAAATCGTACAATTGATTTTTCATTCTTATAAAAATATATTAAATTCTTATAAAAAGCTAGAAGAAAAAAATCTTTGTGGACGAGTCTAAACACACTTCAGAGAAATGATGAATGCATTTCGCTCTATCAATCAAGTCTGAGATACGATACAAGTTTAGAAGGAAACATAAAAAGCATATTATATTTAGGAGAATGAAATAATACGGATATTTCGCTGCATGAAAAACATTTCATATTATGGAGGAAAAGAGCGTCTGGAGAAATGTAATTACCAATAACTTGACACCAACATATTAAATTTCTATTCTTCTTTCCAGAAAAGGGGCTTCAACATTCAAAATAACACTAATATTTTGACACCATTACTTTTCTTAACGCCAAGAAAGGAACTAGCAATTGTTTAATATTCATTGCTTCTTGCGTTTACCGGCTTAACACGTTAACTGCCAACTACGAGATAACTCGTAGATTGCGTTCTTTTCTAGGACGCAAACTACGCGTTATCTCGTACTGTGTTTACCTGCCATTTTTCTGCAGCTACGAATAAACTCGTAGAATATTAGTGCTAATATCGATAGATGGCTTCTGAGTAAAGAACAAAAAATCAATGCTCTTGGAAAATAAATAATTCAGGACTTCATTGAATTTCTGTCCAGAAATTATCATTCGCATTTGATGTTTTTGCTTGGGAATCATCGTCATTACCTTCAGGTTTGGAGACGACTTCATCTTCACTATCACTTGAATTCCCAGAAGGTTCATAATCGCCTTGTCGTTACCATCCTCGTCAAAAATCCCGTCAAATTCTAAATCACTTAGATTGGCGTAGTACTCAATTTCATTTTGAGTCAGTGGTCTTTTCCTATCCATATTGGGTTCTTGATAACTTAATTATAACAATAATTATAAAACAAAACACCCAAAAAAGACGTCAATGGGATGCACTCGATTACAATTTCAGAGATACTACTGACGAATATGGACGTTTATCTATGATTCAACTTTAGAGAAGCGACACGTCTAAGCGTATCTGAGTGTGTCGGCAAGCGAATTAACTCGTAGTTGGCTTCCGCGAAGAGATTTCTGTTACAGAAGCAAACTACAAGATAATTCGCAAGACCTTAAAAAAAAAAAAACTTTTTGATGATAACTATGCACTAGAATTAGAGTTTTTAATAATATAATGTGATTAAATCAAATTGTCATTTTAGGACAGATTTCTGAAAATTGCCGTGGCATACGTGTTAAATAATCTAAACAATTTTTATAAAAGTTTAACTACTTTTACAATTTTCTGAAGAGTTTGTTACTAAAATATACATCTACACCAGTGCCTTCTAACGTGAAACCAACGCCCCACAGAGGGGAAAGCAATTCGTAGAAAGATCCATTTGTCCAGAGTGTAACTTAACATATATGACGATACTCATGGCCGGATCGTTGGTATACAAATGAGACAAAGCATATAGTTTTAATCTATAACTAAAAAGAATATTCGAGAAATCGGCCTCTACGTCGGATGCTTGGAAATGACAAGTTAAAATCTAATGCCTGCGTTCGCTCCTCCATTCTTAGGAATGGAAAGAGTCTATCCCACCTATCAGCACTGTAGCCAGAAATTACATTCGGAGGAGGACCAAGGGGAAAGACATTGTTTTTTGTGAATGAAACTTCAGTAAACCTACAGGTTTTCTTATTAATGTATATCCCTAATGAGTATCATGACACAACGGAGTTTTAATATTTCAAAATGATTGAAAAATGATATAATGAACAAATTTAAAGTCTAGAATAAGTAATGAAGTAACTATACAATCAATTTAATACTAAAATTAACATTGAAAACTATACATGGTATTCAATTCTAATTTTTAAAACAGAAGTATAACCAAAAAATAGAGCAAACCAACAAAAAGAATAATCTTGAAAGAAAATGAACATTTTTATCTGTATATTATAAAATATGTTCTCTATGAAAGTTTGCAAAAAAATTTTCCGATTATGCATCAATATGTTGATGCTTTGCTAAAAGTGCTATCAATCTGCTCTTACAGGTTGAATATAATTTGCACCTTCTGATTAATTCAACTTCACTAAACACACTGATGTCTATGCACAGTTAGGCAGATGGCAGAACCACAAACATGGTCCATTCCCTTTCCCCAAAATGGTCTTTTTAGAATTTTGGTAGGGGACCAGTCCCCCTTAATACCCCCTCTTGCCTCCTATACTTTAGTCTATTTTACTTACATGATATTTCGATCTCCCAAATCAGATAACCCTTTCATTTAGTGGCGTATAGTTATTGCCATATTGATCTGACCAGCACAATAATCTACAACCGTCACACTTTTGAAGTTAATAAATATCTTTTATTTGTACATATCAACTTTATTCTGTTATACTTTAAGACCCTTTACAGCAGCGGTCGGGGAACCGGGGTAAATTACCCCAAATGGGGTAAAAATGAAATTTTGGGGGGTAAAAATGAAACTTTTTTGAGTAAAAAGTATATATTTTTAATTTGCTATTTTATAAACTTGTTAGTATTTTTTTCAACTTAAACAATTTAGCGACATATGCAGGCCACGCCATCTCACTACCCACCATTAAAGTGTTCTCTTTGCGCAATAAAGCACATTTTATTTTACTTTAAATTCGGTACAAATAAAGTGACAAGTCAGAGAGCGAGTTTTCATTAGTTAATTGCTGATTTTGTCTTTAATCATCGATATATCGATAAAGGTAAGCCGCAATTTAGAAATTTAATTTAAATATTTTACAAATATTATTTTCTGTCTCCCTTCAGATGGCAGCAAATAGAAAAAGAACATACCAAGAAGAATTCCTTAGTTACGGTTTTACACATATAGAAGGCAATGGTACAATGAAACCACAGTGTGCTGTATGTATGAAGGTACTGACTTCAGAATCTTTCAAAAAAGTCAATTGAAGAAACATTTAGATAATTTGCATTCAAACCTGTCTTCCAAACCGCGAGAATACTTTGCAAATTTAGAAATGTCTGTTAAAAGACAAAGATTGAATAGCAACTTGTTTGGTACATTCGATCAGCGTTCAGCATCAGGGGCTAGCTTTGAAGTAGCCTGGTTGATTGCTCGAAATAAGAAACCATACACTATTCGTGAAGATTTGGTTAAACCAGCTCCTGTAGAAATGGCAGAGATTATGTGTGGTCAAAAAGAAGCGAAGAAACTGAATTCAGTGCCCTTGTCTGCAAAAATTGTGAAAGAACGGATTTCTATATTAGCAGAAAATGTGAAGGAACAGATTATTTTCGCACTAAAACAGGCTAAATATTTTACTATTCAGCTTGATGAGACAACTGATTGTAGTAGCAATTCAAATCTAATGGTATATGTTCGCTACAAAAATGCAGATAATTTTGAAGAGGAATTGCTGTTTTGTTCTCCTCTCGAGTTGAGATCTCGTGGAATTGATGTCTACAATAAAGTAAAGGAATACTTCATAGCTCAAAGTTTAAAATGGGAAAACTGTATTTCTGTATCTTGCCTTCTGATGCTGATGGAGCTCCAGCTATGCTGGGTCATATTAACGGTTTTTCGGCTTTCGTAAAAAAAAATAACCCAAATATTGAAGTTATTCACTGTATGATCCATCGCCAGGCCCTTATGGTCAAATATTTAGAACCTACACTGGAAGCTGTCATGCATGATGTCATCAAGATTGTAGATTTTATTAAGGGACATGCACTAAACACGTAGCTATTTCGTGAATTTTGTCAGGACGGTGAAGCTGAATATACGGACCTACTTTATTATACAGAAGTAAGGTGGCTCTCTCACGGAAATGTACTAAATCGAGTATGGACTCTCAAAACTGAAGTCCAAATTTTTATGGTTGATCAAAAAAATATTCTCGCTTATAAGTTTAAAAACTCTTCCTGGGTTGCATATCTCGCATATTTAGCGGACATTTTTGAGAGTGTAAATATATTAAACAAAGAATTTCAAGGAAAGAATATCAATATCATTTCAGCTAGAGAAATAGTGTCAGCGTTTGGATTAAAGTTGCAATATTGGAGACAGAAAGTAGAACAGAACAAGATAGCTTCTTTTTCAAGGTTAACTTTGTTTTGGGAAGATTGCGAAAATATTACTTTAGTTGACATCAAGGATACAATTGTAAGTCATCTTATCAAACTCAGAAAGTGGTTTTTAGATTACTTTCCAGATCTTGATACACGTACTATCAGTTAAATTGTAGATCCTTTTAGAAGTGATATTGCTATGATACCAGAAGAACCTTCAGGTTTGGCAGAAGCAATTCTTGAACTTCGATCTAATACTGAAGCACGTATTCAATTTGAGAGTAAATCAAATTTGACGTCTTTTTGGATTTCAAAAGCTGCAAAGGCTTTCAAAATTGCACATGAAGAGGCGGTTATAAAATTGCTGCCATTTGGAACAACATATTTGTGCGAACAAGGCTTTTCCACTCCAATGAACATAAAAACGAAGAACAGAAATCGATTAAACGCCGAAGACTGCATTCAAATCACTCTTACATCAAAAAGTCCTAATTTTGAAGCAATTGTATCGAACATAAAACAACACCATTTCTCCAAAACGTGAAATTTTTTTTTTTTCAATTATTCTTTTTTTTTTTTTTTTTTTTTTTTTCAATTCTAATTATTGTTTGTTTTTGTTTTATTATTATTATTATTATAATTTGTTACAATACAGTTATGGATTACTAGGTATTACATTGATAAATTGAATAAATGAAGTTTAAATAAAATTTTTAGTTGTTTTCTTTTCAAAATTATCATGGGGGGGGGCTATAATATGAAAGATGCTAAAAAGAGGCGATTTCGTTTTTTTTTTTTGCTTTTCGTCATGGGGTAATATCAACTTACACAAAATTATTTTGGGGTAATGATTAAAAAAGTTCCCCGACCGATGCTTTACAGTCACTAACTATAATGCAATGGTAGGTTATATCAGAAGTACGATTTATTTATTCATTTCATGAGTATCGCGAAAAATTTTCTACATTTTTTGGAAATATACCTACTTTTCAGAATGCGAAATAAACCAGAAATGGAGATTGTAAGTAGACCGAAGGTGAAGAAGAAATGCGTTTATTTTTGCAAATAATTTTGCCTTTTTCTCCCCTTTAAACATTTCTACAAAAAGGTCACTGATTGATACTTAGCAATGGGCTGCCTACCCAGAATGGTGTAAGGTGTTTGTAATGTCACATTCGAGAATTTCCTAAATGTTGACCGTTCTCAGAGGGAGGGATTTTTGCTTCTTATTCCGAACCTATCCACTATAATCAATAACCTCATAGCTAGAGGACTGCAACAATAAGTTACATTCGGTTCAGCTTTTTTTACCCCTTCTCGTAAGCCTTCGTCAAAGACATACAGCACAGGACCGGTTTGAACTAGAAAGAAACTTCGGACTTCTCCCAACCAATAAAAGGGCCCATTGGTTTGGCGGGATTCTGATCCTTCCGTTCTTGAATGGACCCCTGTTTTTTGTTCTCCGCAGAGGCAGTCGGATTTTTTTAGAAGAGAAAGTTGTTACCAGAGGAGGGAAGAGGTTGAACGCTGCTGGTATCCGTTGTTTGGGAGATAGACATTTTTTGGAGTGACACGAGAAAAGGGAAAAGCGTCGCCATATTTGCGACACCGACGCCGAATCCAGAGAAGTCTTCGATATCTACAAATGATAAGTTGTATTTCAGTTGTTATTCCTTAGGCATTTAATATATTTGTCCATGTGATTTTTAATTAGTTTTAATATCTTCTTTCTAAAACACTAGGCCGACAAACATAATATTATATTTACAAGGACTTAAAGATCAACATTTATTCTGCACATTCTTTGGATATACACGAGAAGATGTTTAGTACGCCTGCCTGTCTTGAACAAAAAGCACTCCTGGATTTTAAACCATCACACCTACCACTAGATCATATTAAGCCTCAAGATCACTGATTATATATAGAATAATAAAATTAAAATGAATTGTTTTTAGGAAACAATAATATATATAATTTATTTTACCAATATTACGCTCTGCGGGGATAAATAAAAACATGACATTATGCAAAATTTTATTAACTGGAATCAGGATCTCTGCATAAGAAGATATCAGACCAACTTCAGCTCAAATCGATAACATCGCCTCAGCTTTCTTTTGCGGGACAAGACAGAGTCAACAACACAAGATGAGCACATGTCTTACAAAACCCAAACACATGGGTCAGCATCAACAAAATACAAAACATTCCAGACATTCTGTCATGAGGCACCAGCTATTCAGAAATCTAATCGATATCCACACTGCGTCATCGTTTTCAAAATGATTCCACCACCGCAGGAGAAAGCAGGCGTAGCGGTTAAAAAGAGCCCGGGGGCAGAAACAGAGCGGACAGAAAGACAATTACTTATTTCGGGCTCTATGGGAAAGAGACGTCTCCAGGAGGGAATTGCGGGGGCACAAAGGCAAACACGATGGGAGATTCGTTTATCCTAAAGACATAGTTACTTTCTGATTTATTCAGTGGGATTTAATTCTAGCGTTAGCAAAGAAAGGTCTCACTGCAGCGTGGGAACTGGGCTTAAACGCGAATGCTAAAGGGTCATTCCACGGTGACTAACATTTACGCAAAGTGAATTTACGTAATAAATTAACAAATTATTAATTTAAAGTCTGCATATTTTTTCAGTGTCATAAAAGCCTCAAAAATCTTAAAATTATAATAATATTACCTTTGTAATCGGCCCTAGATGAAACAATTCATTAATATTTTACAGTATTTTACATTGTTTTTATTTTATTTTTTACAAACAGAGGCAAGATCGCATAAAACAAATTTCTCTTCAATAATGTATATGTGTATAGGCCACTTACCCCTGCAACGATTTCTTGCATAACCTTAGTACTATCATTTTTCAATTTCTCTTTATGTGAGAATACACAGCTTTTATTAAAGGTAGAATATATCTATATAACTAAAAAAAATAGTTTACAATTAGAGTTTATATGTATGATGAAACATCACAAAAGATTGGGAGTAGAACGGGGTTTCGAAGCGGTTAAAACATGATCGAATCTTTCTTGGATCGTCCCATTGCAATTTTGATGGGGTGAGGAGCAATGTGCGACCAACTATCGAGGCGAGGGACGAAGGAATACAAAGTGAAATTTGAATTTGTACCTAATTTTTACCTCCCTTGCAGTTAAAAGTATTTAAAACGATCGAGGGTGAGACTTTTGGTCTTTTCTACAACATGATCCACGGTGAAGTTTTATTATTATTTTATTTATTTATTCTATTTCTTTGTTTATTTATTTATTTATTTATTTTTTGGTGGGAATCAGATAAATATGGAATCCTTCAGCATCATTAAAGTGAAGAGTGATAACCCCACAGGATCGCGAAAGTATTTTGTGTAACCCAAGAATCCGAGTATTACACCCTAACAGAGCTTTAAAAATTATTGTGCTGATGTATTCATTTTGGTACAACTTCAGTGAAATTTCAATTTGTACCTAATTTTTACCTCCCTTGCAGTTAAAAGTATTTAAAACGATCAGGGGGTCAGATTTTTTGTCTTTTCCACAACATGATCCACGGTGAAGTTTGGGGGTCAGATCTTTTGTCTTTTTCACAACATGATCCACGGTGAAGTTTTATTATTATTTTATTTATTTATTCTATTTATTTATTTATTTATTTTTTTGATGGGAGTCAGATAAATATCGAATCCTTCAGCATCATTAAAGTGAAGAGTAATAATCTCACAGCATCGCGAAAGTATTTTGTATAACCCAAGAATCCGAGCATTACACCCTAACAGAGCTTTAAAAAATATTGTGCTGATGTATTCATTTTTGTTCAACTTCATCTTTCCCCAAATAAACATATTATCCAAGATAAAAAGGAGATTCTTCTTTCCATATATATATATTTCCGCCAGAAGGGGTAAGTTCTTATTAAATTATTATATTTTCCCTTTTTTAATTTTCACATCTATGACAGAGTAACAATTTTACAACACAGTATTTACCTCCCCTATTTTGCAGCAATAAACAACTTTTTTTTTTTAGCCTGATGTAACATTTTTATGCAATCACCCAAAAATCATTCTTGTTAATTACTTCTATACATTCTTAACACTAGTTTTACGGACTGAGTCACTTTGACTCATTAAAAATTTAATCACTCCATATTATATATATATATATATATATATATATATATATATATATATATATATATATATATATATATGTCACGGTCCAAGTAAACACACTAGAGTCCTGACATCAGCTTCATATCTTTATTTAAACTCACCAAAACTCTACTCACAATGGCGTCTCATTTTTGGAGCCCAACTGCAAACAAAGGCAGTATTCATTACTTCGAGGAGCCACGTCTGCCTATAGTAATTGCTTATCGCTCTCTCTATATATCACTGCGCGTGAGCCGTATTTATGTGACTAGTAACGCGAGGTGCGTTACTCCCATTAAAAGAATCCCTAATTAAATCTCTTAAATTACTCTATATTTTTATCCTTACATATATATATATATATATATTTTAATATCAATTTTCAAAAACATATGTTGGTTTTTAGTTAAGTAATAAAATATATGTAAACTTTCATTCCTCTTCCCCGCAGACCCCTATTTCGCATTATCAAATGGGATATACCTATTTTCACGGTTGTGAGCCAATTTGACTCATAGAATGCATATGAAAATAAGTAATTATAGTATAAAGTAAATATAAAGTATAAAGTATATAAAGGATAGTATAAAATAAATATAGAGAAGCCGAGAACACTTCCATTCCAGTGACAGAAATTCATGCTACTGACTACACACGGAAGAATTGTCCAGTTCAACAATCATGCAAAAGAAACAGATGTAGAAACCATTGTGCTAAATGTAATAGAAATGTTTGCGGAAAATGTGTTTCAAAAACAGATTTTATATGTAAAAAAATGTTTTCCATGAATTTTTTGATAATAAACATTTTATTTAAATTAATTTGGAACTATTTTCTTTGCAAAAAACTTCAATTTTCTTGTATGAGTCAAATTGGCTCACTTCGGTAAAAATAGGTATATGATCAACATCCGTAAATCTAGTGTTAATGCTATCAGAGGCCACTGGCTTTTTAAATGGATGCGAAGACACAAAAAGAAATTCCAATTTTTGCCTCATTTTTAACTTACAGTCCGCATAATTGCTTTCAGATTAAATACTCTAATTAAAAACAGAATAAACAACAAATATAAATACAAATGCAAAAACCTACCAATATGTTAGCTTAAAAAGAGAAGAAAAACAACGCGTTGCAATTGAAATCTGCATAAATTTTAGTTCAAAATTACCAAATATATTTGTACATGCATTTATTTTCTATAACCTTTCAACTTTTACTTAATTAAATGATTAGATTGAAACAAATAAAGGAGTAGAAACATGAACCTATGTTCAGTCTTCATGAAAGACTAATTAAATTTTAGTTATTTAATAATTCATTATATTGTTTCCCTTTATTCTGTATATTTCCTCTTTTAACGTTTTTTTTTCAATTCTACAAATGGCATCATCATGTAACTTTTTTATTTTGTTTTTTAGTATTCTAGGCTAAGGTAAAATGGCGGTTAGTTTGTAATTCTCTCTGTGTGTAATTCTATTCACTTTTGTCTGTATTCTATTCGTATTCACCGGCAAACATGTGTTTAAAACATAACATAATTCATAATTCTTAATTCATTTTGTGTACTTTCAATTTATCGTGATGTGTTTCATCATTAAAGACAGTTTTATTCGACAATAAACTTCTGTTTTGATTCACCATTTCGATTCCTACAGATCCTGCATATCAAATTAAAAAGCATAAAAGGGAGGTAAGCAATTACCCGATTTAATTATTTATTATTCATTACTATTGAACATATTTAATTAATTGGCTTTAAAGAAAACCAAAAGTCAAGATTCATGATTATTCAAAATAAAATTCTTTCTATTCAATAAAACCAGATAAACAAATACTTCAACATTTTATTTTAATCCCCATGGATGACTGTGAATTTAAGCCACAATCGAATTTTTTGCAAACTGTGAAAAAATAACCTAACTGGCGAAAGAAATTGTGACTACAATAACCTTCACTATCGCAAAAATGAGTCTAGAACTAGTCCGAGTCATAACAACAGGAAAGATATAATCACCGTTGACCACATGATTTGCAAACTGTGTAAAAAAATGCGACTACAATTTCTTTCACTTTCGCAAAATTGAGTGCAGAACTAGTCCGAGTCATATAACAACAGGAAAGTTATATTCGCCGTTGACCACATGATTTGTAAACTGTGTAAAAAATCTTAACTTGCGAAAGAAATTACGACTATAATACCCTTCATAATCGCAAAAATGAGTCCAGAACTAGTCCGAGTCATATAACAACAGGAAAGATAATCCCCGTTGACCACATGATTTGCAAACTGTGTACAAAAATGCGACTACAATTTCTTTCACTTTCGCAAAAATGAGTGCAGAACTAGTCCGAGTCATACAACAACGGGAGAGATACAATAACCGTTGACCACATGATTTGCAAACTGTGTAAAAAATCTTAACTTGCGAAAGAAATTACGACTATAATACCCTTCATAATCGCAAAAATGAGTCCAGAACTAGTCCGAGTCATATAACAACAGGAAAGTTATAATCACCGTTGACCACATGATTTGCAAACTGTGTAAAAAATCTTAACTTGCGAAAGAAATTACGACTATAATACCCTTCATAATCGCAAAAATGAGTCCAGAACTAGTCCGAGTCATATAACAACAGGAAAGTTATAATCACCGTTGACCACATGATTTGCAAACTGTGTAAAAAATCTTAACTTGCGAAAGAAATTACGACTATAATACCCTTCATAATCGCAAAAATGAGTCCAGAACTAGTCCGAGTCATATAACAACAGGAAAGATAATCCCCGCTGACCACATGATTTGCAAACTGTGTAAAAAAATGCGACTACAATTTCTTTCACTTTCGCAAAATTGAGTCCAGAACTAGTCCGAGTCATATAACAACAGGAAAGTTACAATCACCGTTGACCACATGATTTGCAAACTGTGTAAAAAATCTTAACTTGCGAAAGAAATTACGACTACAATACCCTTCCCTATCGCAAAAATGAGTCCAGCACTAGTCCGAGTCATATAACAACAGGAACGATGTAATCACCGTTGACCACATGATGAATGCTCTTAAAACATCGTAATGGCGTGAAAAGGCTATTTCGAAATACAGTAATTGCTTCTCCTGGAATCACAATTTATTCTAAAGTTACGATAAAGTAAGCTCCAACGTAACGTTAATGGGAGGTTTAAACCGTTTAATAAACATCGCTGAAACTTTGTGGCGGTAATATCAAAGACCGTGGAGCTACATGATTCAAGGATACAAAACGACTTAATATTGTATATTCACTAAACCGAAATTATTTTAAAGATAATCCAAATGGTAAATACTATAAAAGTTTCTAACTTCAACATAAATTTAAATATTCATACATGACAACATTCAGGCGCTTGTGTCCGGAGCAACAGCGTGGTTTGAAATTTTAACATGCTAATTACAGATTATACATAAGTACATATCTTATCGGTTTCTGAATTAAATTAAATTTAAAATATTTACACAGTAGTAATGTGTAAAAGGTGAATTAAAAACTTTGCGTTTAAAAATTTATGAGTAGCTTTTTTAGCTTTAACAACTTATTTTTCAGACCAGTGTTTCTTATAGCAACACTGACCCTGATTAAAATATTTCCATTTTTCTATCATCAGGGATTCTAGAGTTTGTCTACTCAAATTCGACCTAAATTCAGTTTCGTTTTTCAACACAGTACTGAAAACTTTTAATATGCAGCATTACTGTCTGAAAAGAGTAATATTCAGCATTATTTTCTGCACAATTTTGTATTTAATTGCTGAATTGTGATCTTTTGGCTGTTTAAAAGTTTTGCTATTTTCCGGAGCAATCTGAGGACTTTCCGGAGTTATCAAATTTTCTCATTTCTCCGGAGCTACTCCGGAGTAGTTGGCATGTCTGAATATTTCTATCTATTCAACTTTATTACATAATTCCGCATAACTTTTAGCTCGCGAAATGTTATAAAATTGAATCTGATGACAGAGTGTAAGACTACCAAATTAATTCCCTTTCTATTTTAGTCGTAATTATTTTGTGTGTTTTTCGATTGTAGTGATTACCCAATAACAACTAAGGTCGTTGCCTCGTTTTGATTCGCCAAAGATTGACTTCATACGCATCATTTCTGATTTAGGCCGTTCAATCTTTGTAAATAGTATATTGTATATATTATAAATATTGTAATGCATTTTCACATATTATTGTAACATGAATTCATTGATCTGCATTCATATTTGTTATGAGTAAAGTTTTATAATTATCGTATTTTTACTTGTGAAAACACAGCATCTTTTTAAATATGGAAATATCTGTAATGTATGCATATGTTGTCTGCCTATATAAGAGTCAGTGTAGCAGTAGCAGATAGCGCTTAAATTATTAAAAATTGTTTTTTAGGTTTATTTATTATTCTTTAGGTCTTTTTCGGATTTTTAATGCAGTTTAATTATTTTTAGAACACTTATTTTTTATTTTTTCAAAATTTTCAATTTTTTCGATTTCGATCATCTTAATTCATTATTTATTTATTTATTTATTTATTTATTTGTGTGTGTGTGTGTGTGTGTGTGTTTTTGTACGTATGTCACTGGCCGCAAAAATATTTTCTGTTTTTCTATCCCTAAACTCTCTACTCTAGTTATTGTGCTATGAACTCTCGAATCCACCCTTCTATCTTTTTGCTCTTTTATGTGTTTATTTTTCTCTCGTTGTCATTTTTGTGCTTACTGACAGAAACCTCTGGATTGACGGGCTTGGCCCATAGGATCCAGCTGCCACACCACCTTTAAAGCCGATAGCCCAGTTGCATAGAGGGTGCTGATGTTTAAGTAACTTGTATGTACTTTCCGTATTTTAAACTCCTGTAACGTTAGTTCAGTTTGATATTTAGAGCTCTACGTCATTCATTATACTATCTTAAATACATGGCCGTATCGAGATCTAGTTGTTTTATTTAATTGCACCGTGTGGATCTCTTCTGAGCATAGTTTTATATATGATGTGATCCCAGCAGATACTTCTTTAAAAATCGTCGAGCCATAGCAGAGGTCCCCATACGATATTTCTTTCCTGTATAAAATGTCATAAACTTTACTATCGTGTAATATGAACACAACAAAGATCTTGCTAAGTAACATAAAGTTATAACGATTAAAACTGTATATAACCATATGGGAAGTATTACCAATCGTAGTGCTGATATCGCCATCTGAAAATTCTCTTATAAAAATAATAGCCTAAGTTAACTGTCTGTTTGTCCTCGAAGCGGTTCTACCTGGAATGGATAGAGGCATTCATATCGGAATCTTGATGTGTTAGGGTTAGCAACATTCAAAATACTCCCTCTTCCCCGCTTTTCTAGCATTTAATGCCATTATTTCAATCCCTATTTTCTCCGGTTAAGAGCAGACGATTAAATTGATCAATTTGTCACATAATAAATACATAAAAATAACAATTTTTTTTTCTAGCATTATGACGTCATTCCTTTGATCATCTCATTTAATCATTTCTTATTTTAAATTATTTAAAATATCGTCTGCATTATTTTCATACGCTTTATCACTGAACTTAGATATTACGCAAATAATTTTCTTTTATATTTGGCTTAAATAATAGATTAGGTACACATGTGATTTTAAATTTAATCATCGACTTCTTTTTGTTGTAATTAAAATTATATCACCGGTATTAACAACAAATTCTATCTACCTCCAGGGCATATTGGAAATGATAATGTCATTCCTTTACTTCCATTAATTACTGTTGCAAAAAAAAAAAAAAAAATGGAAGAAAATTATTTTAACGTAGCTAAGAAAACTTTGAATTATATTTATAAATGAATTCAACGTGATTCTAAACTGCATTCGCAGTATCGGGAGACTTTAGAGGAGTATGAAGATAAAGAAATTATTGAGAATGTACCAGATAATTCTCAGCCAAAAAACAAATTTTTTATCTGCCTCATAGGGTACTTTACAATTCTGGAAAATTAAAAATTTTACTGATCCCGTCATATGACCGACTATATGTTAGTATGATGATATAACAGCTAGACTTCATATGAACGAACTTTTGATTGTTGATAAGAACATTCTCCTAGCGGGAAATCAGAAATGGGAATCTCAATATATATATGTTATGAGTATTTAACATGCTACTGTGATCAAAATCAAAAAGTATCATGAATTATTGATTTAAAAAAAATATATGTGCCAAAAAATGCTTGCAAGCATTTGTCAAATAATTTTTCCGACTTAAAATCTGACAGCACTCAGTATTCCATTTTTTAGTTTCGTTTGGAAATGAATCTGCGTTTAATGAGATAAGAATATCCATTTTGCCGGTTTTTCAAAGTAATAAATATAAATGACAAGAATAAATGAAATTTAAATTTTGATCTCGCAATGAAATCTTTGACACAAAAACATTTAAAATGTTGAGAAAAGCCTTTAATTGACGACTGTTAATCAACAATAAAATTATTCGAGCGATTTAAATTAATTAAAACATTTTTTAACGCGACAAAGAATTTTCCATGCTGTCGGTTTTCCAAAATGGCAAATATATCTGAGCAAACGACATGAATTTAAATATTGATCTTGTAATGATTTTTTTTTTTCTATAAAAATATTTAAAATGTTGCTAAAAGCTTTTAAATGGCAACTGTTAATCAAAAATAAGATTATTTGAGTGGTGTAAAATATTTAAAATCTGTTGTTAACGAGATAAGAACTTTCATTCTGTCGATTTTTCAAAATGGCAAATGTAATGAAGCAGTGAACACAAATTTTGATCTCGCAATAAAATATTTCCTCCAAAAATATATGACAAGATGTAAAACTCTTTACTGGTAACTTTTAATCAAAAATAAGGTTATTAGAGTGGTACAAAACATTTAAAAAAGGTAGAGAATCCAAGTATAGATGAACCACGCTCTGCTCGATCAAAAATCAAGATAATGGCAACCATTTTCTTGATCGTCGTGTTAGTGGACATTATGAAATTCTATCAACTAAACTGTCAATAAATTTGTGCCACAGGAATGCTTCTGACAATGTTACAATTATTCAAGATTTTTTCTTTTAATAGAAAAAAAAATCCTTTCTAATACAGCTCCACAAACTCACTGTTCACCAAGATACCCGTATGACTTTTTCTTCTCTCCACATTTGAAATTGCAGAATCGTGGTCACCGTTTTGAATCAATTAATGCAATAATAAAAGTAAATTAACCACGAATGCTGAAGAGGTTCTACGAAATCGACTTTAAAAAAGCATATAATGGGAATTTCAAATAAACATCGAAAGAAACATATTGAAGAAGGTTTCTTTAAAGGATGCATGAAAAATATTAACCCAAAACTAACCAAAATCTTTTATTTTATGAGAACATTCTCTATTTTTTCACAGCAGTAGAACGAAAACTTTTTAAATTTGCGTATTTTTATTCATTATAAAAGGATAATTTAACGTTAGATTTAATAAATTACAATATGTATGCAAATATCATAGACTGAACTACTTTGGATTTTACATTTTTTTAATGTCTAAAAAATTAATTGCCCGATAAATCAGTTATTTTCAATATATAAAAATAACAAATAAAAATAATTGTGGGGCCCAATTCTGTAAAAGAAAAATGTTTTCGTGATTCATTCTACCTTTTGCCTTAGAATAAAATGTCGTTTCCGTAACTCTAAATTGAAACTTTAAGTTCCATGTTAGACCCGTGTTGCTTCTTTTATGGATTGTTTTTTATGGAAAGGCCAGACTGTATTATCTTTATTAATTAATAGCACTTAGATTTCTCCTTGTCCAGTAGCCCAGGCAAGTAAAAACATTAGGGGCTTCACTTTCATGTAACCGGCGGATTAAATTGCGCTAGTTTACACGTTCAAACTGAGAAGCTCAAACTAGCAAATATCCAAGACGAACAACAAATTTACTGAACAAAGGAGAGAGGGCAAGGCTTCTAAAGACAGAGTTCTGGTTCGAACAGGATGCTTCGGCAATCAGGGAAATTCGGCGGGATGCTTCACAGGGTATGAATGACGGACACCGCTAATAAAAATAGGACTTACTAATTAAAGCAAATTCCGAAAGACTACAAACATCCATGCCATTAACGGGATTCGATTCAGAACGGAAGAGCAGTTCTCTACCTATTCGGACATCATTCAGCTAATTAATAAATGAAGAGAGAGATTATTCTTAGTCTTACATTATCAAGTCTGTCGCTGCATCTTCCCTACTGATTATTTTATGTAAATCTGCGCTAAAAATGTGAATTTTTAAGTTGTTTATTTATAAAACAGTAAATTTATATACTTAAATTATGATATCTTACTTTTAACATCAAGCAAAAGTTCAGCATAACTGGACACTTACCTAAAATAAAATAGAAAACATTTTAGGAAATACATATTAACAAAGCACAGGAGAAAGAAAAACTATACAATTTATAATAGTAACTTTGAAAGGTTTAAGCAGAACCAAATTAATACTTTGTATCCGAATGGGGAAAAAATAAATGCAATTTAGTTAAAAAATCACATTTTTCTTTAGTACAAACTACTAGAAACGTACTTTTTGTTAGGCGTCTTCAGGTATAATATTTTTTTAAATTGTACATGGAAATAATAGCATTTCTGATTAACAGGGCTGGTTGATTTATCATGATTTAAATCATTGGATTTTTTTTAACCCATTCATTTAAATCAAGCATACTTTTCCCCCTACTTTGTGAATTTTTTAAGCAAGATCTTTTATTGCATGAATAGAGGGTTTCACCAGCAGCATTAGTTAAAACTTCTTTCTCTAGTAATGAAATTTCTAGCCAAATCAAATTCCTTTGAAGATGACTCCTAATATGACATCAAATCCATAGCATATTTCTTTATATTTCTTTTTGCGTTTCTTTAAATACTAGTACTTTATGTAACTTGATAAATAAGTAATTTTTTTACATTTGTAAACAATAAAAAATACCAACAGTTTGATAGTCAACAGAGACATAAAAACTAAAATCCTAAATAACATTACACACATTCAAAAAATAAATAGGATAATGAAAACTTAATTATAAATCATAAGTTCAATCTTAACTTAAATAACTTCATTTGTATTGTTTAATTTGCAAAAAATAAATTAGTTGATTAAACAACATTAATAATACATAAATCCGATTTAAATAAATAAAAAAACACCCGATTAAAATCAAAACATCCAGTTCAAATGATTATTTTCATGATTTTTTCTTTACTAACCTTGTTAATAACTGCATTAAATAATTTTATAACTTACCATCACTCTAATATTATTGTTCAAACAAAGAGAAAAAATGTAATTTCTGTATCAAGAAATGTCAAAGAATCACAGTTTCGTGATATATTTATTCATAAACGACCACAAATACATATATAATGCTCGAGATAAAATTTTAATTTCTGTACCAATTGGAATATGTTTATGTGTACACGATGCAATCAGAATTACCTTTGAAAGATAACAACAAGCATTAAAAATGTACTAGCTACACCTGTTTTAAAGTATTCTTCGCTAATCGTTACCAAACAATAAGTCGTATATATTATCTCACATGCACAAGCTGCTTCATTGCTATTACGGAAAAAATATTGATATAACGTCTCCCACAGTTACCTCAAGATGATTACCTCACAACCGCCCCTTCTATTAGAAATTGTCTCTTAACCTTACGGGAAAATCCTTCCGCACGCTACCCTTCTATTTTTCTCTCCCGCAGATCATATTTATCTTTACCATAATTATCGTTTTTAAACAATAAGTCACAGACATTTGATCTGGCATATACTCACCAAAAATACATATGGATACTACGTCTCCTACATTTACCACAAGATGAATATCTCAACCGCCCATTCTATTACAAGCTTTCTCTAACCTTACGAGAAAATCTTTTCACGTGCTACCATTCTATATTTCTCATCCGCGGATCATACTTATATCTACCATAATTATCTTTACAAACAATAAGTCACAAACTCTGATCCGACAAACACACACCTGTCCGTAAACACAGGTCGTTCATTGCTATTCCCCAAAAAACTTTGATATAACGTCTCCCACAGTTACCACAAGATGAATATCTCAACCACCTATTCTATTACAAATTTTCTCTAACTTTACAGAAAAATCTTTTAGCATGCTACCATTCTATATTTCTCCTCCATGGATCATATTTATTGCTTCCATAATTATCTTTACAAACAATAAGTCACAAACATCTGATTTGACAAACACACAAGCTATTCCCCAAAAAACCTTTGCTATTACCCCAAAAACATATTGATATAACGTCTCCCACAGTTACCACAAGATGAATGAATATCTCAACCCGTATACTATTACAAATTTTCTGTAATCATACGGGAAAATCCTTTCACATGCTACCATTCTATATTTCTCCTCCGAAAATCATATTTATTGCTACCATAATTATCTTTACAAACAAGTTCAAAACTGTGATCTGACAGACAAGCTACACAAGAGACACAGTTAATTGCTATTTCCCAAAAAAACATATTGATATAACGTCTCCCAAAGTTACACGGGAAAATCTTTTCACATGCTACCATGCTATATTTTTCCTCCGTGGATCATATTTATTACCACCATAATTATATTTACAAACAATAAGTCACAAACATCTGATCTAACAAACACACAAGGTCGTTCATTGCTGCCCAAAAAACATATTGATATAACGTCTTTCACAGTTACTACAGGATGAATATCTCAACCACCTATTCTATAACAAATTTTCTCTAACATTGCGGAAAAACATTTTCACATGCTACCATTCTATATTTCACCTCCGCGGATTATACTTATATCTACCATAATTATCTTTACAAGCAATAAGTCACAAACATCTGATATGACATACGTACACAAGGATTTTCATTGCTATCCCCCCCCAAAAAAAAAAATATTGATATAACATCTCCCACAGTTACCACAAGATGAATATATCAACCGCCTATTTATTCTATTACAAATTTTCTCTAACCTTACAGAAAAAATCTTTTCACATGCTACCATTTTATATTTCTCCTCCGTGGATCATATTTATTGCTTCCATAATTATCTTTACAGACAATAAGTCACAAATATCTGATCTGACATACACACAAGGTCGTTCATTGCTATACCCCCAAAAACTTATTGATATAACGTCCCACAGTTACCACAAGATGAATATCTCAACCACCTATTCTATTATAAATTTTCTCTAACCTTACGGGAAAATCTTTGACATGTTACCATTCTACATTTCTCCTCCATGGATCATATTTATTACCACCATAATTCTATTTACAAACAATAAGTCACAAACATCTGATCTAACAAACACACATGGTTGTTCATTGCTATTCCCCAAAAAACATATTGATATAACGTCATTCACAGTTACTACAGGATGAATATCTCAACCGCCTTATCTATTACAAGATTTCTGTAACCTTACAGAAAAATCTTTTCACTTGCTACCATTCTATATTTCACTACCTATTCGGACATCGTTCAGCTAATAAATAAAAGAAGAGAGAGATTATACTTAGTCCTACGTTATCAAGTCTGTCGCTGCATCTTTCCTACTAATTATTTTATGTAAATCTGAGCTAAAAATGTGAATTTTTAAGCTGTTTATTTATAAAACAGTAAATTTATATACTTAAATTATGATATCTTACTTTTAACATCAAGCAAAAGTTCAGCATAACTGGAAACTTACCTAAAATAAAACAGAAAACATTTTAGGAAATACATATTAACAAAACATAGGAGAAAGAAAAACTAGACAATTTATAATAGTAACTTTTAAAGGTTTAAGCAGAACCAAATTAATACTTTGTATCCGAATGGGGAAAAAATAAATGCAATTTAGTTAAAAATCACATTTTTCTTTAGTACAAACTACTAGAAACGTACTTTTAGTTAGGTGTCTTCAGGTATAATATTTTTTTCATTGTACATGGAAATAATAGCATTTCTGATTAACAGGCTGGTTGATTTATCATGATTTAAATCATTGGATTATAAAAAAAAAAAGAATAAATCGAGCATACTTTTCCTCCCTAATTTGTGAATTAAGCAAGATCTTTTATTGCATGAATAGAAGGTTTCACTAGCAGCATTAGAAGGTACAGTAACTCGTACCTTAGCATTTGCAAAGAACAAATAAGATATAAAAATTTCGTTCTCTAGTAATGAAATTTTTAGTCAAATCAAATTCTTTAGAAAATTTACTCCTAATCTGACATCAAATCCATAGCATATTTTTTTATATTTCTTTTTGCGTTTCTTTAAATATTAGTACTTTAAATAACTTGATAAATAAGTATTTTTTTTACGTCTGTAAACAAAAATTATCAACAGTTTGATAGCAACAGAGACATAAAAACTAAAATCCTAAATAACATTACACACATTCAAAAAATAAATAGGATAATGAAAACTTAATTATAAATCATAAGTTCAATCTTAACTTAAATAACTTCATTTGTATTGTTTAATTTGCAAAAAATAAATTAGTTGATTAAACAACATTAATAATACATAAATCCGATTTAAATTTAAAAAGAAACACCCGATTTAAATCAAAACATCCAGTTGAAATGATTATTTGCATGATTTTTTTTTTAATACTAACCCTGTTAATAACTGCATTAAATAATTTTATAACTTACCATCACTCTAATATTACTGTTGAAACAAAGGAAAAAATGAAATTTCTATATCAAGAAATGTCAAACAATCACAGTTTCATGATATATTTATTCATAAACGATCACAAATACATATATAATGCTCCATATAAAATTTTAATTTCTCTGCCAATTTGCATATATTATGTGTACACGATGCGATCAGAATTACCTTTTAAAGCAATAACAACAAGCATTAAAAATGTACTAGCTACACCTGATTTAAAGTATTCTTCGCTAATCGTTACCAAACTATAAGTCATATATATTATCTCACATGCACAAGCTGCTTAATTGCTATTAGGGAAAAAATATTGATATAACATCTCCCATAGTTACCTCAAGATGATTACCTCACAACCGTCCATTCTATTAGAAATTTGCTCTTAACCTTACGGGAAAATCCTTCCATACGCTACCTTTCTATTTTTCTCTCCCGCAGATGATATTTATCTTTACCATACTTATCGTTTTTAAACACTAAGTCACAGACATTTGATCTGGCATGCACTCACCAAAAATACATATGGATACTACGTCTCCTACATTTACCACAAGATGAATATCTCAACCGCCCATTCTATTACAAGTTTTCTCTAACCTTACGAGAAAATCTTTTCACGTGCTACCATTCTATATTTCTCCTCCGCGGATCATACTTATATCTACCATAATTATCTTTACAAACAATAAGTCACAAACTCTGATCCGACAAACACACACCTGTCCGCAAACACAGGTCGTTCATTGCTATTCCCCAAAAAACATTGATATAACGTCTCCCACAGTTACCACAAGATGAATATCTCAACCGCCTATTCTATTACAAATTTTCTCTAACCTTACAGAAAAATCTTTTGGCATGCTACCATTCTATATTTCTCCTCCATGGATCATATTTATTGATTCCATAATTATCTTTACAAACAATAAGTCACAAACATCTGATTTGACAAACACACAAGCTATTCCCCAAAAAACTATTGCTATTCCCCCAAACCATTGCTATTCCCCCAAAAACATTGATATAACGTCTCCCACAGTTACCACAAAATGAATATCTCAACCGCCTATTCTATTACAAATTTTCTCTAACCTTACAGAAAAATCTTTTGGCATGCTACCATTCTATATTTCTCCTTCGTAAATCATATTTATTGCTTCCATACTTATCTTTACAGACAATAAGTCACAAACATCTGATCTAACAAACACACAAGGTTGTTCATTGTTATTCCCCAAAAAACATATTGATATAACGTCTCCCACAGTTACCACAAGATGAATATCTCAACCACCTATTCTATTATAAATTTTCTAAAACCTTACGGGAAAATATTTGACATGTTACCATTCTACATTTCTCCTCCGTGGATCATATTTATTACCACCATAATTATATTTACAAACAATAAGTCACAAACATCTGATCTAACAAACACACAAGGTCGTTCATTGCTGCCCAAAAAACATATTGATATAACGTCTTTCACAGTTACTACAGGATGAATATCTCAACCGCCTTTTCTATTACAAAATTTCTGTAACCTTACAGAAAAATCTTTTCACTTGCTACCATTCTATATTTCACCTTATCTTCGTGAATCATATTTATTGTTACCATAATTATTTTTACAAACAATAAGTCACAGACATTTGATCTGACATACACAAAAGCTGTTTCATTGATATTCCCCAAAAAACATACGGATTTAACGTCTCCCACAGTTACCACAAGATGAATATCTCAACCGCCCATTCTATTACAAATTTTTCCTAACCTTACGGGAAAATCATTTCATATGCTACCATTCTATTTTTCCCTTCCGTGGATCATATTTTGTAACTTCTCCCCAGTATGAAATCGGAATAAATATAAAAAAGGGGTAAGATTTATGATCTGACGTCAACGCAAAGAATAAGGTAAAAGAAAGAAAAGTTAAAAACACACGCAGCTGCATTCGCAAGCAGTGAAAATGTCAGAATACCACCAGATCAAATGCTGACAGGAAGGTTTAAGATAAGTTTCTATTTGGAAGTTTTATTTTTTCAGCTATAAAAATAAGAGTGGGGATATATTTCACGAAGTTCTTATACGGAGCAATATATCTGTCACTATTTATTTATACAACTCCTTTTTTATTTCGTACTAGAGGAACAGCTTTTAACAATTATTCAAATAAGATTTTGAATAATTGTTAAAAAATTGTAAACATTTTGAAATATTAGACAAGTCAAAAAACGACCTCATGCACATATTTACGAGAGATTAAAATTATATTAATTTACTAACATGACTTACAAACATCTCTTTATATAAAAACTTGCTTTTAAATAATTATTATGAATAAATAATGTAGCAATGAACAATTAAAATATATGTTAGGTATATATATATGGGAGATTTATTCCCACGGTGAAAAAGATGCAAAGGCTCATCTAAAATGAACTTATTAAATTAAACTATTTACACATTATATACAAAATTGGTGTCTAGGGAGAATTAAAATAAAACTGGACATCAGCGCCCATCTTGGCGATCAAAAACGGCCAGCGAGAAGTGCCGTCTGCACACGTTGCCGTCTACATCTGCGTTCCACTGGGAAGAGTTGCTGCCAAACTGCAAAAGGAAAACTTCGCTTGCTCGGAATAAATTCCCCTCGCTGAGCATTGCCAAGGGTACCATGTGTGTGTATATATATATATATATATATATATATATATATATATATATATATATATATATATATATATAACATATATAATATATATATATATTATATATATTATATTTAAGTGTGTGTGCGTTTATGTACGTATGTATATGTATAAGTACTTATTTTAACGTCCCCTTTTTAGGAACCACTTATAAACAGTTAGAAATTTTATTTTTCTTAGAACGAGTTTTCATTTTGAGCGAATGAAAATGTCAATTTTTTTATACATACATATATATATATATATATATATATATATATATATATTAATTATATATATATATATTATATATATATATATATATATATATATATAAATACTAAGACCTTTTCATTACCGTATGACAGACAATTAATTGCACCCAAAACGTGCTATACTCTAGTTAAACAGTTCTTATCTAGAAGTAATGTAGAAGTGTCTAAATGTAGAAGTGTCTATAGATTTATATTACAGTGCAGCATTAATTCCAGTGGGATTATATATCAAATAGTCACGAACAGATGCAGTTGGGTATTGCTTTAATGAATTCTGGCATGAAGACTGCTTATTAAAAGCATGTATGAATAATTAGTAGCTTTAAAATAAGGTTAGAAAATAAGAGAAATAAAACGCATGGGAAAATAATATACTCCGACGAACTCAATACAGATACGATAGCAAAGAGCAAAAGTCTAAAATTTTAACAGTAATTTTTTTAGCATTTTTATCCTTTATCGTTTATTTCATTTTTGCCCAGCATCCTATTCTTTCACTTTCTCTTTCCATTTTATTTTACATATTTTCAATGAGCCATCACTTGTCCAGCTACTAATGCATGTGTGTACCCTTTCACATAACTGGTTCGGCGCGTAGCCTATAGAGAATGTGCACATGACGTCAGGGGCAGCAAAAATAGCAGCTCAACTTCCTCGTTGGCAAAACTTTTGAATTTCCTACGGATTGTGCTTGTTATTGGGATTTTAATTTTGTCAATTATTTGAAAATGGTAACAAGCTGTTGTACGTATGGCTGTACTAAGCGTTTCAAACAAGGTGAAAATATTGGATTTTATGGCTTTCCTAAAGATCGTACATTAAGAATGCTTTCGATAAAAGCATTGAAAAGGCAAAACTGGACTCCAAGTTCTTCGAGAATTTGCGGCAAACATTTTCAGAATGGTAATAAAACATTAACCTTACAGTAATCTAATATATTATATAAAATTATTATACTCTTAGAATTTTTTTATTATTGCTAAGCTTTTTTTCATATTTCTAATGTATTTTCTATGCTTTTATGAGAAGTACTGTACCTATAAATGTAATTATTTTTTGCCCTTAAAATGATCAGCTTTTGCACATTTTTATTAGATTCTTATTTATGTAATAGTTTATTGCACCCGTTAACATAATCAAAGTAGTTATACTTTGATTATGATATTTAATAGTACTGTGTAAAGCGTTTAATTTTTTAAAAAATATATATAATTTTGTAAGTGTTAAAAAAATCTATTTTGAATTACATGGCCAGTTTCTGATGTTTCCCCCCCTTCCCTCAAATAAAATTTAGTTTTATTATATACATGATCCATATCGAAGCTCATAAGATACAATGAAAAAAAGCAATGTTTTGCCAACGAAAAGTTGAGTTGTACTCAGCTCTCGTATTTGTTTACAAAACATGCACTTTCTCTATACATGCTTTGCTATTTTAGACACCGAGTTCGATCCCATTATGCAACGCGTTCCTGGGAACGAAACAACCGTCTGCATTCAATCGTCTCTCTATTTGAGCCATACATGTTCTTTCCGTTTATTACTGAATAGTAATAAAACTAAAACACAAACTAGTGAAAAAGTTTATAACAGTAAAAAAGTACTAGACAATTTCGTGATTGTAGAGTTTGAAAGGAATTGAATCACAACCTACTCATTAATGCGCAGATAAGCACAATATAAAGATGTATAACTGGCTGAACAATTGCGAGCATCTTCAATCAGATCTAACTTTTAAACAGTTACCTAACTTTTAACCAGTTCATGCTTTTACCTTTATACCATGGTTTTAATCTACACTATATACTTTTATTAAATTTTTAAATTCTATCAAATAAACTTCGCGTTATTTGACTCGATGTAGTTTTGTATAAGCTTGTGTTTGGCACATTTTGTTCCATTTGGAATTAGTGCCATTAAATTTCAGCTGACTGTGATGAGACGATTTAGATCAGTAATATAATTGATTCATTCATACAAGAAGTAAAATGCTCGGGATCTAAATCTGACCTCTTCATATATTTTGTAAAGACAAAGTACCATAAATTTATATTCAACGGATATTGTTGTCTTGTACGGTAGTCTCGGGCGGGGTTCTGATCCCAGTCCCAGATTAGAATCCCGTCTCCGTACTTGACACTAAATAAGAATGTACCTTTGTGGAGTTATTTATGAGTCCCTGTGGGACAGTGCCAAATTAGAAGGGATAAGGTTTTCCACGTTGGCGATCTCAAGGCGGGGTAAAGCAGACCAAATAGATTTTTACAACGACCCGATTGGACGATAAGAAGGAAGAGGGGTCGAGGATGAAATTAATAAAATAAGAAAAATCTAAAAAAAAAGGAGAGAAGGTGTTCGGGAGTCCAGTCGAGGAGACAAGTCCGACGGAACGTGTTGGGGAGTCTAAGAAGAATAGTTTTGGTTCGACAGAGACTCCGGAAACGTTCAGAACATCTAGCGACTACCAGCAGTGTTCCTGTATCAAATATTACGGCCGCACCCCAAACACTCAGAAGGAAGCCCCTGACCAGACCGATGGAAGATCTATACATACCCAATCCTGATCAGCCCTCAACCAGCAGTGTTCCGGGCACACCATATTAACTCACAAAGGTATCCCCTTTTACATATATTTGAAATTGAGATTAGGTCCTCTCTCTTATATTTACATATTTACTTAAGTGATGAAAAATTATTGTCAGAACTAAATTAGAGTGGCACCTAATTTGAAGGTGTTGATAAAGTAAATTTTATGAAGATAGAATTAGATTGTGTGAACATAGATGTATAAATATCATTATAATAAATTTACTTTTTTTATTTTAAGCTGGTTTCAGATGTTTTTAATTTAGCTTTTAGTTTATTTTCATATCTTATGCCTGTAGTTCTCAGAATCCGTGGTTGAATTTAGTGCTAAAATATTTTTACACAACGCAACCAAAATAAATACCACTATACATTTGATCACAGGTCAATACCCAAATATAAACTAGAACTGCACGACACCAACAACCAACCAACCATCCTCAATCATACACTATTAAAAAAATACACACTTTTATGAGCATACCACTAGTTAAAGTTCAAAAAAGCAACACGAATAATAACACAGCTCTATGATTATTTAATATAAACTGCCATATTTAACAAGTTATGCAATAAACACTTTCCAAATGCTGAAGTTGTAAACATGGTCAAACTCAGCAATAGAGTGATAAAGTTGCAATACCTCGTATCCAATCATAAAAATATTAATATACTGCGCTCAGAATTGTTAACTACACCAGAAACGTCAACAAAAATGCATCGATGCTACAGACTGCGGAGGAAGTGATAATGCGCACGTATTGCGGCTGGGAAAATGCAATTTCAGATTTCGTAACGATGTCAGTAGTTAATAGCAAAGTAGAGATTTATAGCCAATTACCGGTAAAATTCATAATACAAGTGAATATTAATTTCGTCTGAAGAGTTGCTTCATAAATTTATGGCTGCAAGCACGAATACGGGAAACCATAAACTGCAACCGTACTCTATTATCGAACTAAGAGAGAATAATGTAACGTGCAAATGTAATTAAATTCTGCATATAGAAACGTGGGAACCATCGCAGAATGTTATGATCATTTTTTACCATGAGTTCTTGTTGGATATTTGTAGTTTCAATGTACACTTCTCATACTAATAACAAAGTAATTATGTCGATCCACTCTTTATGATAAATAACCTTTAGATATGAAAAACTATGTAGCTATACAATCGTACGTACATACTCATAATCACAAAGCGTTAAATTATCAAATGTTTATTTCCTTATCTTCCATAAGGAAGCTTTATTAATAAAATTCTAGGTTTCTTTAAATAGATAAATTCAAAATCTTCTAACGCATCACTTTTTAAAAATCATTACAGTATTACTTCTATGTAAACACATAAATAAAAATTAAATAAGTCAAAAATCTGAAAAATATAACGCTAAAATTTCTCATAAAGGACATTAGTAATTAGTTTCAATTATAAAAATACTAGCAAATTATAAAACCGCAAACTATTTATCAATAGTAACTGTTAGTAAAATAAAATTTCACGAGCTGCAAAAATAACATGAATATAGTCGATATCTAACCCCATCTATTTTAAATAAGTTCTAGTGTGATTCGCTTGCCAGGTGACTTGTGGTATTCATTGACTATTTTGTTGTAGACACACTATATGGTAGGCAATGTAGGTTCCCTATGAAGCGACAACATAAAGGACAACCAAGGAATTGAACCTCCCCCCAGCCTTTGGTTGGTTAGTTACTAACGCTATGGTCTACAATTTTGGCTACACTAGAGTCATGACAACGGGACTTATTGCTTAGGCAGATTATGAAAGGCTACTAATATTCATGCCAGCAGCGAGGATTCGAATCCACGAACTACGATACCGAAGAACAGCGCACTACCTATTTAGTCGTCGCTCTGCTTAATAACAGGAAAAATCAAATTTCTTCAGATAAGCCGCATACATCAAATTTCACATTATAAAGATGTATAAGCTTATTATTAACATTATTAACATTATAAAGATGTATGTACCCGAAATTATTGTACTAAGTCTCTATACATAATCGAAATGTACATTAGTTGGATCTGTACCAGTATTCTTAGTTTCCACTGGCCATCTCGCATTTTAAAATTTCTTTAAACAAATTACACATGTAATAGAACAGCCGATCCTCAAGAATGCTATTTTGCCTCTTTTAAAAAACACCGAAAAAACCATTTCATTTTAAATTATTTGAGAGAAATTTTGATTCACTCTTTTTCAAACGCAAATAAAAACATTGAACAGATTTTTTAAAAAATGTTCAATTACACCACGTAATACAACAGCCGTTTCTAAAGAATGCTATTTTAACTCTTCTAAAAACCATCAGAAAAAAAAAAAAACATTTCATTTTAAAATTATTAGTGAGAAATTTTGATATATTTTTTCAAACGCAAATAAGAACATTTAACAGATTTTTTTTTTTTTTTTTTTTTTTTTTTTTAATGTTCAATTACACCATGTAATAGAACAGTCGATTCTAAAGAATGCTATTTTACTTCTTTTAAAAAACATCGGACAAAAACATTTCATTTTAAATTATTAGTGAGAAATATTGATATACTCTTTTTCAAACGCAAATAAGAACATTTAACAGATTTTTTTTTTAAATGTTCAATTGCACCATGTAATAGAACAGCCGATTCTAAAGAATGCTATTTTACCTCTTTTAAAAAAACATTGGACAAAAACATTTCATTTTAAATTATTTGTGAGAAATTTTGATATACTCTTTTTCAAACGCAAATAAGAACATTTAACAGATTTTTTTCTTAAAAAATGTTCAATTACACCATGTAATAGAAAAGCCGATTCTAAAGAATGCTATTTTACCTCTTTTAAAAAACATCGGACAAAAACATTGATATTGATATACTCTTTATCAAACGCAAAAAAAACATTTGGCAATTTAAAAAGAAACTTTAAAGAATTTATACTTCTATTACTTTTTTTTAAAGGGGGGGGAGAGGGGGGTTACTGACCCACCTTAAATAAAAAATACAATTTTCCCCACAGGTATGAGAAAAAACAGTAAGTACAATATTTCGCAATTTTATGTTTCTAATATGATAAATTGTGCATTTGCGAAATTAGTAATTAACAACTAAATTGTAGGTTATTCCAATGTCTGTCTTCAACAGAATCGCCCTTTAAAATTTCATCAAAATTGGATTCGACTGAATTAGTTCAAATGCTTTTGCCAGTCCGTAAGGTCTCTTTTGGTTTTGCTGGTCAAACTAAATACCAACACTACAGACAGATGCAATTGAAAAAATTATAAGTTGCTTTTCCTCGTACCTAGATTTTGCTGAATCGTTTTCTAAATTATCATTCACATTTTATGATTAAGTTTACGACCATCATTGCATTTTAAAAATTTGATATACTCTGCAAAACCCTCAATAAAACTAGTTTCACGAAAAGAATAAAAAACAATGAAAAACACGACGAAGAAAAAAATACTTTTGTCATTTCACTTAAAAGAAGTAATATTCCAAAAACAACGAAGGAAAACTGAAAGTGAATGTGAAACCCCGAATAAAAATTCTTCGCGGGCAGTAAAAACCTCCAAGTATAAAGAGAACCATGCTTTCAAAATTGGCAGCGGAAATATCATCAGAAATAAACGTCGACGAAGCGAGAATTGTAGAAATATCATAAAAGAGGCTGTGACGATTCATGAAGTAATAACATTTTTATGCTGCAAACGATAAAAAAACACTAGCAACGTCTGCAAGATGGCAAATTACTGAGACAATAATTGCCAAATATAAGAATAAATCATCAGATTAAATAAACTGAACACGAGTCGTGTAATGAAATAAAAATGCGGCACGTTCAATTAATAAGAATTAATACAACTAAAGAATTCATATCCTTTTATTAACGTAATCAGAAACATTGCAGATTGCGTTTCACTGTTTAAGTAGGAAGCACGAAGATGCTGATCAAACAATAACTGAAACGATTTAGATTTCGTTATTCAGCAATGAAAATGAGTGCAGGTTTTACGCACGAAATATTTCTTTGCTTTTTACGGAATAAAGAAGTATTTTGAAGAGGGAATAAATTATCGCATTTGACGAAATTATATACTAGCATATAGCCCGTCATATGACAGGATCAGTAAAATTTTTAATTTTCCAGAATTGTAAAGAAGAACCCTATGAGGCAGGTAAAAAAAAATAGTTTGTTTTTTTGGCTGAGAATTAACTTTCAACAAAAATAATCGATTAAAATTATCACATATGTACTTAATCTATTATTTAAGTTAAATAAAAAAGAAAATTATTTATGTAATATCTAAGTTTAGTGATAAAACGTATGAAAATAATGCAGAAAATATTTAAATAATTTAAAATAAGAAATGATTAAATGAGATGGTTAAAGGAATGAAGTCATAATGCTAGAAAAAAATTGTTATTTTTACCTATTTATTATGTGACAAATTGATAAATTTAATCGCTTGCTCTTAAAATGGGGCTTGATATAATGGCATTAAACGCTCGAAAAGGGGGATTTCGGACGTTTTAAAGAGGACAATATTTTTCGCTGCGATACGAAGCTTATTCATACCAATTTACTTCAGAATCGGATCTATAGTTTAGGAAAAGATAAACTTGACTCGCTTTGAATTTTGCAAACCCTAACTCATTAAAAATCCAATATGGATGTTCTATCCATTCCAGGTCCATAAGCTTCATAACTTCGACGACAGACGGGGAGATAACTTAGGCTATCAGTACATTACGAGAAGAAAGTTTAAAGATACACAACATGAAATGTTTATGTGGCCAGGGACATCCGTAAAGCAATACGTGAATTTAATAAAATAAAAATTATAAAAATTATAAAAAGTTGAAAAAATAGTAAAAATTTTAAAAATAATAAAACAACTTTCGGAATAAGAATTTAATAGAAAAAGCAGAAAATATTAAATTTATTAGACATAAAAAAAATGGCAGCGTGGGGATAGAACCGTCAACCCGAGAAGTACGACGACGAAGTAGGCGGAATTTCTACCAAACGTACAACGCCTGCACGTTGTGAGCGAACTAATTAGACTATATGAAGTCAGATAGTCAAGTAGAAACAGTCCGTAAATTTAAATATTACTCTTCGCCTTTGCCATCCTATCAAGAATGAATTTCGTAGGGAATAAGAGGAAGGATAAGGCTTGAAATAATAGCATTAAACTCTCGAAAAGGGGGATGGGGTGGATTTCGAACTCGCTTTCAATTTTGCTAACCCTAACTCATGAAAAATCCAATATGGATGCTGTATCCATTCCAGGTACAACCGCTTCAGAAATTCGCGGACAGACAACTTAGACTATTATTATATAGGGGATTAAGCACACGCTTTTAACCAAAAATTATATTCAATGTCTCGTGATTATTATGTGCGATTTTAGTTACTACAAAAAGTTTTGATTTAGTTTGAAACGTACGGGATATCTTTTTGCAACAAGAGATTACAGATGAAACAAAGAAATTCCACGGGATACATTGCTGTTAATATTTTAGAAGTGTATTAACCCTTCGAGCAACAAACTAACCTCTTCGGCAGGGTTCGCACAATTTAAATCAGTTGATTTAAATCAGTTTTTTTTAATCATTGATTTAAATCCTTTTTTCCACTTCTTTTAAAACTTATATTCCAAAGACAGGAGAATTGGAAATCAGCACAGTAATACCAATTTCCATAAAACAATTATGCTGTATTATTTCCAGAAAACAATGTATTAAATGCATGCAACATAATTTTTTTTATCCCTCCTTTATAAACATTTACAAACTTACATATTTTGATCGTTTACAAACATAAAAAAATTAATAGTCACTTTCGTTTTTAAAGTATTAATATTGAAATAAACACAAAAAGTAAAAACATGATGGATTTGATGTCAGATTAAGAGAAAATTCTGATAGGAATCTAAATTTACCGCCAAAATTTTTTAATTAATGAAAGGATATTTAAACCGGGGTTGGTATGATTTAAATCTTGATTTAAACCAGATGATTTTTTTTTTTTAAATCATTGATGTAAAGCATTTTTTTCACTTCTTTTCAAACCTATATTCCAAAGACAGGAGAATTGGGAAACAGTCAGCTCAATATCAATTTCCATAAAACAATTATGCTGTATAATTTCAAGAAAACAATGTATTAAATGCATCAGAAATTTTTTTAGGGTAGGTACAATGATTGATAAACATTTAGAATTCATTTTATGTAAAACATAAAAAAATTAATAGTCAGTTTCGTTTTTAAAGTATTAATATTGAAAATAAACACAAAAAGTAAAAAGACATGATGGATTTGGTGTCAGATTAAGAGAAAATTCTGACAGAAATAATTAGGGGTGGATAAAGCATCAAATTTTTTTATTGAATGAAAATCCATTTAAAAAAGGCAATATTGAAATAGTTGTGATTTGTTTTTTTAAATAAATAGTTTGATTTAAAAGAATATTTAATTTGTTCTTTAAATTTACATCTTATTAAAACCTATATTCCAAACACAGAATAATGGAATGTTTTTAGATTAAAATTTATATACCAATTTTAGGTAATCAGTGCAAATAGATAGATGTTCTTATAAGAATGTTACTTGTTATCAGAACTATTGTAGTAGGGGTATATAAGATAGATAACAAAATTCATTTTATGTAATGGGAGAAAAAAATCCAAGAAATCCGATTTAAATTTTAAAAAAAAATCTGATTTAAATCAAATAAATCTGATTTTTTTCCTTCTTTTGGTATTATTCATTCTAGCCTTCACAACCAATTAGGGGTGGATAAAGCATCAAAGCTAGTGTTTTTATTGAAACAATTAAACCCATAATTCGGTGCTTAAAAAATATTGAAATAGTTGTGATTTGTTTTTTTTTAAATAAATAGTTTGCGTTAAAAGAATATTTAGTTTGTTCTTTAAATTTACAGCTTATTTAGTTTGCATTTCCAATTGCAAAATAATGGAATGTTTTTAGATTAAAATTTATATATTTAATTTTAGGTAATCAGTGTGTAGAATATACTAGATACATAAGATGTTACTTCTTATAACAAACTATTCTAAGTATATTGCAAAAAATAGAAAAACAACAATTAAAATTAGTATTCAGAAAAAAAAATCAAAGAAATCCGATTTAAATAAAAAAAATCTGATTTAAATCAAATAAATCTGATATTTTTTTCCAACCCTGCTCTTTGGCGTCCGTGACCCATGTAGCGCTTTCAAGTGAAACATCTGCTGGGCGGAAGCAACGAGTTAAAAGCGTTCTTCTGCATTTCAATTCTTTTAAATGTTTAAAACGCTTTGAAATCGTTTCCTCTTTTGAGTTTTGCCTTTGCTTGGACAAAAGCTTTCATAAAGAATACAATCCAACAATAAATGCATAAAAAGAGTGCCGTTTGAGTAGCTGCGATGAATCACTTCATACAGACAGGCACTTAATAGACCACATTCCATCTACTGCAAATCGGAAAGAACCAAGATGATACATTTGTTGTAGAAAAACTTTGTTAAGAAAAAATGTGCGTAAAGAATCTTGATACTATATGTGATGTATATGTGTGCGTGTATATATGTATATGTATATGTATGTATGTATGTATATATTTATATATATATATATATATATATATATATATATATATATATATATATATATATATATATATATATATATATAATATATATATTGTACACATATAAAAAATATATATGTATCAGTAAATTTATATAATTGTAGAATTGTAAAGTATATATATAAAAAAATATTGTTTTTTTATGTATAACTGTCTGTATATTATATAATTATGTTTATCTTTATATATGTTATAATAATTTATATTGTTATTATTGATATATAATGTAATTTTAATATTAATATTATATTTATATATGAATGATGTAAATTCAGAGAATCATTAAATGTGGTTATGTATAAAAACACACAAACACACAAATTCAATTTTCAAACATATATAATTTAAACATATTTATTAGTCGTAAATAGACTCAGACTTTTGTAAAAATTTGTTGTTCATTCGGGTGATAAAATTTTCATTGCAACAAAAATAATCGATGATCAAATTTAAAATTATCACATATGTGTACCTAATTTATTTAAGGCAAATATAAAACAAAATTTTTATAATACTTATTTACATAATAAAATGTATAAATAATGCAGACATTTATGATTTAAAATAAGAAATGGTTTGGTTTAGTACGGTCTATTTTTGCAACACGATTAATGAAAGATATATGCTTTAAAGACGATTAACGGCTAAACATCCATGCCATAGTATTCGAAACGAACTCCGGTTCCTAAGGCAGCATCTAACCAATTCGTTCGGAAAATAAGAAATGATTTAACGAGATGGTAAAAATGACGTATAATGCTAGATAAATGTTTTTATTTTTATCTACTTTTGTGGTAAATTGGGAATTTAATCATCGTCTTTAACTGGGAAAAATAGGGCTTGAATAATAGCATTAATTTTTAAAAAAAAAAAATTTTAAATTTTTGAACTCGATTTGAATTTTGCTAACCCTTAATAATGAAGTCAATATGTTATTTCCAGGCAACGTTCAAAAATGAGGACAGGCATTTAGACTATTTTATTATGTATGTATGTGTATGTATATATATATATATATATATATATATATATATATATATATATATGTATATGTGTGTATGTATTTGTATGTATATATGTATATATTTATATCTATATATATACATGTATATATATATATATGTATATATATATATATAATATATATATATATATATATATATATATACACCTGTCAAATTTGCCTTCCTTTTAGAGCGATATTTATTTAAATCCCGTGGATAGATAATGTATAATAGTTCAATTGTAATTAATAAATAGTTTAATTTGGAGATCTACAGTCTCTTGTTTTGCTACACGAGGGCTAATAAAAATAGGACCTACTAATTAAAGGTAATTCCGAACGACTACAAACATCCGTGCCATTAGCGGTATCCAATTCAGGACGGAAGAGCAGTGCCCAACCTATTCGGACATCGTTCAGCTAATAAATAAATGAAGAGAGAGATTATACTTAGTCCTACGTTATCAAGTCTGTCGCTGCATCTTTCCTACTAATTATTTTATGTAAATCTGAGCTAAAAATATGAATTGTTAAGCTGTTTATTTATAAAACAGTAAATTTATATACTTCAATTATGTTATCTTACTTTTAACATCAAGCAAAAGTTCAGCATAACTGGATACTTACCTAAAATAAAACAGAAAATATTTTAGGAAATACATATTAACAAAACATAGGAGAAAGAAAAACTAGACAATACATAGTAGTAACTTTTAAAAGTTTAAGAAGAATCCAAGGTAATACTTTGTATCCTAATGGGAAAAAATAAATGCAATTTCGTTAAAAATCAATTTTTTTTTTTTTAGTACAAACTACTAGAAACGTACTTTTTGTTAGGTGTCTTCATGTATAATATATTTTTCCTTTTACATGGAAATAATAGCATATCTGATTAACAGGGCTGGTTGATTTATCATGATTTAAATCATTGGAGTTTTTTTTTACGAAAAAACCCATTGATTTAAATCAAGCATACTTTTTCTCCCTACTTTGTGAATTTTTTAAGCAAGATCTTTTATTGCATAAATAGAAGGTTTCGCCAGTAGCATTCGGGTACAGTATTTTGATATTTATCCTTTTTTGATTTTATCATGATTTAAATCATTGGAGTTTTTTTTTACGAAAAAACCCATTGATTTAAATCAAGCATACTTTTTCTCCCTACTTTGTGAATTTTTTAAGCAAGATTTTTATTGCATTTTAGAATTTCACCAGCAGGATTAGACGGTACAGTATTATGATATTTATTATTTTTTGATTTATCATGATTTAAATCATCGGATTTAAAAAAAAAACGCATTGATTTAAATCAAGCATGCTTTTTTCCCTACTTTGTGAATTTTTAAAGCAGGATCTTTTATTGCATGAATAGAAGATTTCATTAGCAGCATTAGAAGGTACAGTATTATGATATTTATTATTTGATTTATCATGATAAATCATTGGATTTCTTAAAAAAAAAAAAAAATTATTGAAATCAAGCATATTTTTTCCCCCTACTTTGTGAATTTTTTAAGAAGATCTTTTATTGAATGAATAGAATTAAGCAGCATTAGAAGGTACAGTAACTCGTACTTACATCATAATATCCTCATTTCCAGTTTTCTGGTCCAAGTTAATATTTGAGTCATATTAATTTATTTCCGGCCTATCAATTTTAATTTAGTTTTAGAAATATAAGCAGCAATTCTTTAATTTAAAAAACATTTCGAGTATAAATTGCTATTGTACTTGCAATAAAAGAAATGCATGTTGAGTGAAACTCGACTAGTGGCAAAAACGTTTTCTTTTTTCCTTAATGTAGCTGACAAAACAGAAGACATCACAATGACAAACATAATATGTTGCAGATCTACCACAGAGTGATATACAAACGAGCTGAATTGTGAGCCACATATTATTTAATCAAGATTAATGCAATATTATTTAAAAAAAGTACTTGTGTATGCAAACAGCACACCTCACTTGAAGCATCCTCGTGAAGGTGTTTGGAAGTTTAACAAGAACAAATTTCACAAAACAAAATTTTATTTAAGCAATTAAAAAAACGAAATATATATATACATATATATATATATATATATATATTATATATATATATATATATTATATGTATTATACAAAAGGGGTATATAAATATAATGTTAAAATTTATATATACAAAGGAATCTTTTATAATATAGATATAATAATAGAAATAGATAATCGCGTAAGCTTTTAGGATATATTACGGAAAAATTTTTTAATATATTATATTGCAAACATATATACGATGTGAGATTGAATTAGCTGTCAATATATACACTGTTGTACGAAAACTATATATATACGCATGTATTGCTTTATATATATAATATACGATGATTTTATAAACTTATATATAACATATATGTATATATTATTAAATATATCACGACATATACATATATATATATATATATATATATATATATATATATATATTATATATATATATTAATATAAAATATATAGATATTTATATATATATTTAATATATAATTCTTATATAATATAACTATGTTATATACATATAAATATATCACATATATACATATAATATACTATATACATATTATATACATAATATATATATATATACATATAATATATATACATTGTTATATATTTATATCTTAAATAAAGATATACTCAGTATATTCTATATACTATATACTATATATACATACATATATATATATATACATATATATACATATATAATATATATATATATATATATTTATATATATACATATATATATATACATATACATATACATATTTACATATATACATATATATATATATATATATATATATATATATATATATGTATATATATATATATATATATATATGTGTATATATTGTGTTTATATGTATATGTGTGTGTGTGTGTATATATATATATATATATATATATATATATATATATATATAAAAGCAGAATGTTAGACTGCTGCCTAAAGGAGATAAGTGCAATTGCCTCTCAATTGGATAACAGGCAAAGTAGACGTCGCTGGTTACTTTAAAACACATTTATTTATACACTTTATTTTAATGAAGCAATATGCAAAACTTTGCATACGGTGTTATCAACTTAATCAGTCTGTGAATCATGGAGACGCACATACTACACCGCTAATACGTATATCATGACCTGTAATTACTCTAGAATGCATGCGAAAATATCAATTCATACCACAAAATAGTATGTAAAATGTAAAACCAGCATAAGTAAGGCATCAAAAGGAAAAATAATCATACAACTGTTTCGTATCTTCGAGTGAGCAACATCCTCAGTGCAAAAGCTCTAAACGGCTTGTAAATGCAGACTGAACTCAGTTTGCTTCTCGAAGCCACAAAACAGCTGTCTGCGATCTTTCATTTTCTATTTGTGCTTTACTAACGTTAGCTTTGCTTTTTATGATTTTCTAGAATGGTAAGCATTGCTAATCGAATTTCCTAAGTAGTTGATTAATAATAATAATCAAATCAAAGTCAATTTTCTTCTTACTGCCTCGGCCTCCCTCATGCACACTAAATCTTGATTAAAGATCGAAAAAACAAAGATAAGAGTAAAAGAAACTCTTAATTTCTAACCTCTCCCGTAAACAAAGGGGGGAAGGGGTATTAATCTATAAATAGTGGGGAAACCTTTTGTTCTCAGAAGACGGACTAAAATCTAATTTGCATTATCTACGATAAAACTTTGTTAAAAATGCTGGTCCGAAAAAAGAAAGAAAAATGCAAGCAATCCCTTTTTAATTCGTACTTTTGAATGAACGCTATAGAAAGTAACTTTGCAAACGAATCCCAGGATGTCTGAAATAAATATTTACTTGAACTACCCAGGATAACGGTAACATGTAAATAAATTTAAAAATATATATATAAATACAGAATCAGAGAAGAGAAAAAGGTCAAAGATAGAGAAACACATCAAAAGAAATAAAAATTTCTTTCAAAACTATTCCATTTAGCTTTTTTCGAGTCTTTTTTTTTTCTTCTTCTTCTTGAAGAAAAAAAAAATGTCAGGTTTCAAAAGTTTTCAAGTCTAACTAAATTCAGTCATTTATTTTACCTCTTCGCAGAAAACATTTCGTTGAGAAGTTACATTTTAAATTACACTCGGCGTCACACGGGGAAAATAATAAAAAAGTTCTCCCTCTTGATCAAAACATTGACATTTGCAACTATAACCTTATTGCACTATTTTTCGGCAGGGTATTTTTTTTAATCTAGGTAATGTATAATGTATGATTTCAACTGTTGATTTGATTACAGACTCGAAATATTCTTATTTAATTTTTGTCATTACAAATAGAAATCCGTCCTCTGTGCTAATCAATTTTGAGTTTAATATTTTTGATGTTTTTCTGCTTAAAAAAACTACTGATTTTGCCCATTCCGAAATTGTCTTTAATTTTAACTTCGTTTTACAGAGTAAAGGAAATATCATAATCGCGCTGTTTTTAAATATAATAATCTCATGAAAAATTGTACTGTTAAGATTTTACCGGAAACACTCATTCACTTTGCTTGAATTAGTTTTGATATGTGTGAGTGTTACGCTTGTATGTACAAACTTAATATATCCATTTTAACCTTCTTGGAACGAATTTTCACTTGTTTAGTCGGGAAGTCTATACGTATGTATCTCGCAAGTCTAAAAAATAAATTGCTATAAAATGTTTAAATTTTCTATTTTGGATTGTTGAAACATCTAGTCGCGCGCCTCTTCTTTTGACTGCAATCTGCATTCTATAATAATTAAAAATTATAATATAACGTATATTAACGCTAGCGTGCTTAACTGAAAATCGATTAGATATCATATGTTGAAAATTTGTATTTAAGGCCAGTGAAGATCGCCGAGTTGTTTTAGAAAGTCAAATCAAACAGTCAATTTATTTTCCAACATCTAGATTCTATTAAGACACAGCACTAACTACTACCGGTCAACTAAATATACATGTAACACAATATTTACACTAAGCATTTCTACCAATTCAATTATCTATCTAAATTCCGAAGAACCTAGCTTACAAGTCTGGAGTCTACCATTACCTCCGACGTTTTCCCTAAAATTACATTCTTCATACAAACGTTTAACGATTATTTTTATTTTGTAAATCTAAAATTAAATAAATGTCTTTAAATTATTTGTGGATAAAATTATCGAGTTAATTTATTTTTGTGTTGTTATATTTTAAAAAATAATTACAACTGATAGCAGTGGTTAAAAAAATCGGCTATTTGGTTTTAAGAAAGTCAAATCACAATTTATATTATTTCCAAACATCTCGTTATATTTAAAACATCCTTATGCGAAACTGGACACTAAATTACATACATGTAAAAAATATCGGCATTCAAAAATTTCCTTGAAAAATTAAACAAAGAACTTTACTCAATTATTCTTAAATATAATTTTGTAAAAAAAAATTAATACTTAGCTTTTAAATAGATTTAATTGTGGCGCTTTCTCGAAAAAATTTCGATTTTCAAGCCTAACATCTAGGTATACACCTCCAATTTTGTCTGCAATCCTCTTTATAACGAAAATTTTCAATATAACGAAAACTAATCATATCAGCTACCGACAGATGGCAGTACTTGAGCTCTATTGATTGTTGCTTAACAATTCTACACATGTTATTAGGGAATATTTTAGCAGATCTCTAAATACCCGCTTTATTAAAGAATTAGCTCATTCACGTCCATTTACTGGTTTGGGTAACTAAAGTTCTCAAAAAAAGGTTATATTTATTTTAAAATTCAAATTAAGTTTTTAGACATATTACACTAACAATAGAGCAAATCACTCATTATCATAACTAAAATACTGCGGATCAATTTCCTATTCTTCTATAATACATATCGCATTATGTCACTAAATAACCGTTGTAAAAATGAATAAAGTTCAGTTACTTTTGTGTAAGGTTAAAATATGAATATTATTATAAATAACTTGATTAAATGTATTTGCATTATTGAAGGCTGGTTTCATGTAAATAAAAATTAGAATAACCTTTTTACCCATTCACACACAAATCTTTTTGGGTATAAATGTAATGCAAAACAATAAAGGCAAAAAAATTGCAAACAACAGTATATTTGTAATACAATATAAACAATCGATAGGCAAATATTCACACAGTTCTAACAAACAATTACAAAAATATAATTTCTTTATTACTCCAGGTATTTAAGATTAGATTCTATAATAAAAAATACATACGTAAAGAAAATCTTATACATTCGTGTTACGTTGTTACACTTCTTTCGGAAAAATACGCCACAAAAATCGCGAAATCCGTTGTTGTTTTTTTAAACTACTGCGGAATGAATAATTACTTCGTATTTCTGGTAATGACTACAGATTGAAATGTATTTACCACTTAGACTAAAGTGTACAGGTGATTAGGGTGACCACCCAACACAACTAGTAAAATTAAATTTCCTTTATTGAAGATATCTTCGATGAAATGGGTATATACAATGGATATATACAATGATCTCTAGGACGGAGATGTCTACTGATGATATCAGATGCAGAAGCCCGTTCTTCTTCTGCTGCTTATCGTCCAGATATAGCTGATCGCTCCATAATACTTTTCTGGCAACTTGACCGCAAAAGGAAGAGAAACCTTCTCTTCTTAGACTCGGATCGTCTAACAATCAGGACTTCACTCACACCCGAATTCGCACAAACTAATACATGGCGACTTACACCAAAACTTTTCTCTCTTTATGGTACGTCGTTTTTTCCAGCGACGCCCGGTTCCAAAAAACCAAAAAGCTCGAAACGCCGGTCGCGTTTCCGTTTTTAAAACTCTCTCAGCGAAGTTGAATGAGAATGACATTACAAATTTTAAGGGGGTCCTCATTGGTTGGGGAGTTTATGTGGGTTATCGATATGTCTCGATATTATTTTGTATCGGCCAGCCATCAGAAGCGGGGCCACTATTATATCATAGGATCAGAAACAAACTCCATGTCTCCACGTCATTGTTACGCCGGCCACACCTGCTTGAGAAGAAAAGGTGAAAACAGCTGATCTCCCCGCCGGATTACAAGTCGGTTGTTGAATTTCGAAACATGAGTCTAGAACTCTAAAGGATTATCCTTGGCATTTTAAGACTATTCTAGATATGTAATAACAATAAAACAATAACCGAAAACTATTGCTTTAGTATTATTACACATAAAATGCTTTATTATTACACAGTCTAAAGAGAAAATATCTTCTTGAAACAAAAACTCATTTTATTCTTTGTGAATCATAGATTGCTTTTTCCTAAGTAATCACATAGTCTTGTCTATATTGCCTAAGAGCTAAAGTTATAAATGCATATAAAATAGAATTACAATAAAAGTCCCCCTCAAAGAAAATAAAATTAGTATAAAGCCAGAGTAAGCAGAAAACTACAAAACTCCACTGAATTTCTCAACGTCAGATTTCCCATTTTCTTCTAAGGAAAAAAAAAGGACCATTCGTTTTATTTTCCAGTAATGAACTTCGTGCTGAAAGGCTATATTTTAAAATTTTGCTCGGTCCAAAGAGGATGGTACAAATGGAGAAAAGAAAAAGAGAATGCTGACATACGCTTCAGTGAAAATGCAAGTTTTTGTTTTTTCCTTCTTTATGTGCTTTTAATCTTTTTTTTTTCCTTCTTTCTACAAATTCTGTATAAAAAGACTTTAGTATAACTTAAATTAGATCGGCTAAAATTATTTCTTTCATACGTCTTATTATTTGAATTGAAACGTAAAAATAATCCATTTTATTATATAATAATCATATTTGTAATTTATTGCAAACTTTTAATAAAAATGGCAGCAGATCACCACTGATATAAAACCGAAGAGCACAGCTGATATAAAATATATAGCAGCTTTACCAAAGTATGAATAAAAAAATATTATAAGAAATTTACTCAAGTTCCAATTGACATAAGCAAAATATGAAATTCTGGATATCGATAAAAACTTGTATATTGTTAAATCAGCAATTTACATAATGTAATTAACAACATACATACTTTATGGACTTTATTGATATACAAGTTAATACATGTCCATGTCACATCTAAGTCGGAATATATCTGGTTATGTTTGTGAGGGGAATTATCGATTTTGTATTCTAGTTTGCCTAGAGAAGATTTCTATTAGGCTTAGGCATTACATAAAGACATTTCATATATACGATAACATATCTAATGGACATATTATATATGATGTTAAATATGATCTTCATAAATACTAAATGTCTATCTATTATTTCCTGTTTTTTAGAGGGTAAACAAAGTATATAATATTTTGGGTATTTTCCTAGTTTGTCTAAAATAAAACCTTTCTAAATTATGCTTAGGCATTACATAAAATGCCTTTCATATTTTGTTAGTAACAGATATCTATAGATTTATTTATTTATATATTTTATATATTAAATATAAATATACTTTTCTCTTATACTAATATTTTTTCTTATATATATATATTTTCCTTAAAAACTAATTTAATAAACATATTTATAAATTTACATACACAAAATTTAAAAAAAAAATGATATAATATATATGCTTCTGAAAAAATTTAATTTACAAAAATATTCAAAAAAATATTAAAAAAACTTTATTTCCAAAACATTCATTCATACACATATATATACATATACATACACATATATATATATATATATATATATATATATATATATATATATATATATATATATAGATAGATAGATAGATAGATAGATAGACAACATACATATATACATACACACACACATCAATAAAAATATTGACTTCAAAGAATAATAGGAAAAGATAGTTAAAGAAAAAACGGGAGGTAGTAGTTAGAAATTTCACACAACGTTTACGGAAACATAAAATCAATCTAAAAAATTTAACTTGCTGTCAAGGAATGCCAGAAACACAAATTTGACATTCAGAGTAACCGAGAATCTTCAGGGCGTAACGTATTCAAAATTTCTTTTTTAAAAAAATGCCGGAGAAAAAAGAAGATAACTTTTTTTCTTTTCCACGTTTGATGTCACATAAAGAAAATGTCAATCCTGTAAAATGTAACGCTTGGCTGGACATGAACAAAGCGACGTCTTTCTTTACTGAATAAGTCAATAGTTTCACTATACATGAGAAATATACCTGTATATTTCGTACATCAAGTCAAATACACATTATTTAAAGCAAAATGGTTTTATTCTACAATAAAGAAAAAAATTTTATAAAAATGTAAAATAAAGTTTTTGTAAAGTATCTATCAATATAAAGCTGTTCCTATTTTCCAGTTTACTTATATTTATTGATTAGTTAAGACTAATGGAATCTGAAGTAATCAATACTAGAGGTGACATTATGAATGAGGATATATGAAATATTATTAATTTTTCATATTCTTCATTCGTAATATCATCTGAATCAAAAACCGCCTAATTTAAATAAAAAATTATAGTTTAAGTTCATTGAAAATGTTGACTCTTAATATGACTGGAAGCCACACATAAAATACATTGAAAAACTCATAGTTCATATTGTGTATCACATGTGATATACAAGCTTACAAAACATTAGATGTTGTGGGAACGCGTGGAATTTTTTTTTTTTTTTCCTAAGAGGAGAGATCGCACAGAAAATTGTGTATGGTACGCTGTCGATGAGTATAACTTTGTTTTGTTTTCTGTCCTTTGTTTTAAAGAAAAATAAAATGGAAAAAAGACACTGTCGCCTCGTTAATGACCCCAGTTCTTCACCGTCTGGTAAAAACATTTATTCAATTTGGGAATGCTTTGCGAATAATTTAGAAAAATCAGAAGTTCTTTTGCAGTCTAATCAGATGTATATATCTGATGTACAGGTCAGATAAAGGGATAATGTTGAATCGCAGTATCCTTACAAAGTAACCTCGTGCATCCAGCACAATCAAGTAAACGACCACACGTAATTGACGTATTCATTGGGAAAAAAATTCACGGCGACCTTTTATGGATTACCTATTTCTAGGTAAAAAATTCTCGACGACCTTTCATGGATTACCTATTTCTAGGTTTAAAAAAAAATTCCATTGCTAATCGATATTTATAAAGGTGCAAATGCCCTGCTTACCAATTCTTAAAATATCCACCAATGAAGAATATCACAGTTTAAACTTGAAGCACTTTTTCTACCATTTTCGGTAACACAGTAGCAAAATCAGTATTTAAACTTTACTGTTAAACCTTATATTTAACCACAAGAGCTTCAGTTAATTGATGGCACATGACACAATTTAAAATTATACCGAACAGATTTAAGCAATTCCTCGCCAAACAATGTTACATTGTAAAAAACACTTTTAATGAACTTTAACTATTTTTTTTTTGGGGGGGGGATAAAGACAATTCGTAAGAAGTGATTAAAACTGCACTTACTTCTTAAACTGCTTCTAATTTAAGTCACATCTAAACTTAAACAATAGAGTTTATACGAGCTATTAAATTTTTCTAATTTTAAGACAGCAGATAGCATTTATAAATTTTGAGAGCTTTCGATGCGAAGCAATATACAATACTAAATTATAAATACTAGTTTAAACATTAAATTCGATTAATATTTTCATTAATACAGGAAATACACAGCATGCATGAATTTGAAACACATAAAAATGTCGGAAAACCATGATAATACACACTGAAATGAGAACTCATCAGATTCAAGCCATTAATGTCACAATTCAAATGACAATTCAACTGAAAGCCAGTAAACTTTATCGAGAAAAAATATAAATCCAAGATTAAAACCTTAACATCTTATCAGAGAACAGAGAAATAAAAGTTACAAATAAAGAGAAAAAATATTTTTCATCTAAGAAATATGGAATTTTTTCCCCCTTTTTCAACGGTCCAAAATAACTTTTACATTTTTACCGATCTCGCAACGCCATGTTCATTATTTTATCAAATTTGTCGGAAGAAAGGAAATGTAATATTGCACCTAAAAATAGATGAATAAATGAAATGCAATTGCATTTCTACCGAGCAAACAAAAATAAATTGAAACTTCTCTGGAAAGAAAAACAAAATAAAAACCAATTTGCGACCGAAATTACAAGAAATCTTCGGAGCGTGACAACTCTAAAATTTCTCAGCACTGTAACGATGAAAAAATAAGCTGGAAAAAAAAACTTTTTCAGATATATTTCTAAAATTACTTTTTTTTTTTTTTTTTTTTTTTTTTTCAAGAAATGGTTTTTAAGTTTTAATTGCTGATGGGCTGTAATGCGCAGTCGAATAGACAGCTAGTAGAACAAATAGCTATCACTATCTATTAAATGAAATGCTAGTGAAGAATCATTAAATCTTATCTTTATATTTCTACAATAACATAAAACTCAAACATCAATCGATTTCAGCTCAAATTCTGATTATTTTATACAGGGTATCTACCAAAATAAAATTTTTCAAATCCATGACTTTCCCTTATTTAGCGGATCATTTTCCATGACTTTAAAAAGCTTTCGTTAAAGTATATATGAATAAAACTTCTCATGTACATACAAATAAAATATATGCTTTTAGAGAAATTACAGGAATTTTATCATAAAAAAACTATAAACTTACTTTATAAGTGTTAATAAACTGACATACATAAAAATAAATTGTTGTATCTACATACCTAATCATATAGCAATTTTTCAATCAAAATGTTTCCAATTTGAATTCAGGGTACTTTGGTTTTATCCAGGTGACCATGAATAATAGCCAAATATAACCCTATAATGTTTATATACAATATCCCTAGAGATAAACTTATATTTTGTGCAAAAATCTTAACTAATTTTTATTAAAAAATTATTATATTAATAAAATTTTAACCTACAATTTAAGAAAAAAACAGAATAATATACATTTACCCACCCATTAAGCTTTCTTGCTTTGAGTTTCCTTGGTGAACAAGTTTTACTTGGCAATAGGGTCAATAAGATAATACATAAATACCAAACTCAGTAACTTCAGCCAAATGACAAGTAAAAATAGAATTAAACAATTCAATGCATTTTTATTTAATCGGTAGTTTAGCGGATCCATGACTTTCCATGACTTTTACTCATTTTACTCGAAAAATGAAGACTTTCCATGACAAAATTAATCCATTGTCTAAATCCATGATTTTCCATGACTCTCCCTGACTTTCCAGGTGCGCGGAAACCATGTTTATAAAATACTTAACAAGGATTCATAAAGGATTTTGAAAATACAAATTCAATCTTTTTTAAGGAATTTTTAAGATAAACCAAATTCGAGTACCATATAACGTGTAATATTATAGAGTGCTAAATTAATGTTTCAAGATTTCTGAAAAATTGAATAAAAATTATAATAATGGAAAACCTTTTTAACTTTCGAGAAAGTTAAAATAAATAGCTATAAATAAACTTCAGTCACCCACTTATTTAACCCTTTACCATGCTTTACCAAGTTAGTACAGCGGCGAAAACTGAATTCAAGTTATTTGCATTCCATTCTCTCCCTTCCCACACTTGTTTTTATAACAACCGTTTCCTATTTTCGGATTTTATTCTCTATTTAGTTTCACAGACATAGCAGAAAGCGTAAACAATTTCATAATACGTTATAAGGCTCACCTTTATCATAGTAGCATTTAAATACAGTATTTTTTTTTATAATACTTATATAAGACATTAATTAGACCAATAATTTTATGTGGCAGCGAGACGTGGGCGATGAACAAAACTGAAGAGAACAGGCTCCTAATTTTTGAAAGAAAAGCTTTAAGATGCATTTTAGGAGCAGTGAAAGAAAACAACGTCTGGAGATGTTTATACAACCATTAAATTTACATAAAATTTAGACAGCCTAACATCTTAAGAGTCATAAAGTCCTACAGAATCAGATGGCTGGGACACATTTTTCGAAAAGAGGACCAAGAGCCTGTTAAAAAAATTGACGTTTTCAAAGTTTGAGGGTAAACGCAAACGAGGAAGACCACCAATAAGGTGGATGGATATTGTTGAGAGCGATTTGAGAGTACTGGGCATTAATAGATGGAGAAACATCGCGTCAAACCGTGCTGAGTGGAGAAAGCTGACAGAGAAGGCCTTGGCCTCAAGTAGGCTGTAGTGCTGATGAAGAAGAAATTTTTTTTTATAATTTGAAAAGATATTACTTTAAGTATCAAAATGTTTACATTTTACTTCGTTTGGTTTGGAGCACTACGGTCTACTGTTTTGCTCACGAGGACTAATGAAACCGAGACCTACTGCTTACAGTCGTGTACTACCTGTAACCAACTACCCACCCGAAGTCGGGTGTAGGGTGTTGAATTGCTGGTTCGGTCTGACCGTCCGACAATAATGCGTTACGCACGGGCCAAGTCAGCATTCCGCTGATAAAATTTAAAATAACAAAAATGTAGGCAACCTAGACAAATAAGTACAATCAATGCAGTTTCCGGATGTGCGGGGGATACTCCGCAGGAGTCCTGCACAGGTTAAAAATCTGGTTGACCCAGTGTACTACATGGAACTTTCTGACATGAGAGCAAGTGTTGGAGAGGGAAGCAATAACTGCACAGGGCAGTTGTGATGGCTGTTATTGAAGGGGTACTTTGCCCCTTGCGGTGTGGTTTTAGGTTAAAATCTTCATGGCCGCACGATGGCGCCTTGATTAGCCGTGAGCCAGTCAACCAGGCCCCTGGCCTTCCTTGTCAGTACCGGGTTTTTGATGAGGCTCTCTGCCCAGAGTTCCTTGGAATTCCTCTTTCAGAGTTCCGTTAATGGAACTGGGGGTACGACTGTTAGCACAAAGAGTGCTGAGTTAGGAGTTGTCCTGTATGCTCGTGTAATCCTAAGTGAAAAGGGGCGCTGAATGCGTCACAGACACTCTTTTTCAGCCGCCGTCATTGGCATACCCCAAATGCCTGCAGTGTAAAAAATGCTACTTTCGGTTACGGTTTCACACCACAATTTTAGCAAGTTGCTGGGGACGCCCCACAACCATCCAGCCACCTTCATGAGGTGTTGCTATTGAGCCGACACATGCTTACAGCCGACTACGAACAGCTTCGAACATCCATGACAGCAGCAGGAATCAAACCCGCGAACTCCGATACCGAAGAACAATACTCTACCATTTGGTCATCGTTCGGCTTATATTTTATTTATACGTCAGTATTAAAAACATCAAAGTTGAAATTAAAATTTTATGCAGTTGTATACAGTTATTTCACTTGGGGGTTTGCGTTAAAGTGTTTGACATTAGAAAGAGTTCGGGAGCATAAAAAGTTTGAGTATAACTGCTATAGAATACGTTTTCTCCTCTTTCCTCAATCAGTTTCCTAGCAAAAATTTTCAATCATTAAAATATTTTAATCAATTGTTCAATAATATTAGACTTTCACCGATTCTATTAAGCAGTAATTTTTCTACTCATCATACCTTCATCATTTTTTTTCCTTCAATGATCTTTATTCTTGACATTTTTATAATTTGATAAAAAATTAATCCAATCCTCGAACAGTTTCCTACCAAGAGTTACGGGAGTATTCTTATCTTTCACACAATTTTTCAATCATTAAAAGATTATAATCTATTATTTAATGATATTGGATTTCACCGATTCTAGCAAGTATGAATTTTTTTTCCTGGTGGTACCTTTATTATTTTTTTAAATATTATCTTTGCAATTTTTATAACTAGATTAAAAAAAATTCATATCAAACTTTGAAGTTTTCAATAGAAGGATTAAGAGTAATATAGCATATTATATAGACTAGCATATAGCCCGTCATATGAGGAGATTAGTAAAATGTTTAATTTTCCAGAACTGTAATGTACCCTATGATGCAGGTTTGTTTTTTGGCTGAGAATTATCTGCTACAGGCTCAATAATTTGTTTATCTTCAAACTCCTCTAATATCTCCCCATACTGTGAATGCAGTTTAGAATCAAATTGAAAACATTTAGTCAAATCGTGTGGTTATGTATAAAAAACAAACACAAAACCGAACAAACTTCTTAATTTCCAAAGATATATAACTTAAACTCTAGATATTTATTAGTCCGTGAAATAGACACCTAGACTTTTATGAAAAGAATTTGGTGTTAATACCGATGATAAAATTTTCATTGTAACTAAATGTAATCAATGATTAAATTTAAAATTATTTCATATGTGCCTAATTTATTATTTAAGCCAAACATAAAAGAAAATTATTTACGTAATATCTAAGTTCAGTGATAAAACGTATGAAAATAATGCAGACAATATTTAAATAATTTCATATAAAAAATGATTAAATGAGATTGTTTCGAGAAAGACGTCTTAGTGCTAGATAAAAGTGTTATTTTTAACTATTTATTATGTGATAAACTAAATCACCTGCTCTTAACTGTGGAAAATAGGGCTTGTATAATGGCATTAAACACTCGAAAAGGAGGAAGGGGTGGATTTCGAACGTTTTAAAGACTTGCTTTGAATTTTGCTAACTCTAACTCATTAAGAATCCAATATGGATGCCCTTATCCATTTCAGGTCCAACCGCTTCATAAATTCGAGGACAGACGGACAGATAACTTAGGCTATTATTATACATGGGATTTTTACCAATTCTAAACTAAACTGCGTTTTTCATGACAATAACCCTACCCCCCAAAAAAAATTAATAAATAAATAAATTTATGGATACATTAATGATGCAGATAGCAGTAAAATAAAAATAGCGAATTATAATGATTTACATTAATACTCAAGTAATTCCGACAAGTATGATGTATAACTCTCAAGAAAATATCTTTACTTCATTACAAATTGAAAAGTGCTTATTTTTTTAAGCTACCGAAAATATAAAAGAACTTAGAGGGAAAAAAATTAGCATTATCTTTTTAAGATTAAACTTCAGAAATAGAGAAGAAAAAGAGTGATGAAAAATTTCACAACTTCATCCAATTCAAGAACGACTTAGTTATTAATATCTTTTTAAGCCTACAGAATAATCAAAATTATTTTTTTTTAAAGAAAGCATCAGAAATCCCCCCCCCAATCCAATAAAAAAAGGCTGCATAAAAAAGCATTAAAATCAACTACAAAGTAAATTCCATTATTTAAAAGAAAAAGATAATGATAAATCACTTTTTAGCTAAATCTTTTTTATTGTTTTTGCAGTAATCTTAAAGAAGGAATCAAACATTTTTCTTTTTCCTCTTTTTAACTTCCATCACATTTTATTTCGTACAGCAATTCGAAATGAAATTCCGAAGGGAAGAAATGCAATATATTTATTTCTGGAAGAAGTGAAGTCGAAGCTTTATTCTGAGCTAACAGAAATTAAGGTTTAAAAAAAAATTAGATCAGTGATAAAAAATGACATAAAAACCCATTTGTCACACGACAATGCGAAAATTCTTTGATCGTAATGACTTATAAACTTTTTAAAGCGTAATTCCTGAAATCAGATATAGACAATATTTGTGAGTGTTTGATCTGGAAAGGGAAGGTAAGGAAACTGATGTTATTTAAAACATTATGTCTCAATTTGTGTACTGTAAGGGATTTCCAAGCGTGCAAGAAAGGTTTTTGGTAAATAATTAAAATCCCTCGGTATTGTATACTTTTGCTCCTTTGCCGTTTAGACTTTTATTGAAGCTGTTTAACTCTTTATCAATGTCGAAATACAGCTATATGCAATTCGTTGGATTTCTCTCGGCTTTGATCAGAAACGTCTCTCCTAATACAAATTTGAGGTTGAGAATTTTATGTGATGTTATTTAAAACAGCATGGCTCAATTTGTGTACTGTAAGGGATTTCCAAGCGTTCAGCAAGAGTTTTTGGTAAATAATTAAAATCCCTCGGTATTGTATACTTTTGCTCCTTT
>CM063506.1:70873187-70915687 GCA_032207245.1 Pardosa pseudoannulata | reverse complement strand
TGACCCGCGCTCAAGTATCAATCGTCAGAAAACGTACCAGTACGTGTCCCGCGCTCAAGTATCAATCGTCAGAAAACGTACTAGTACGTGTTCTGCATGCAATGTGTTAATATATAAAGAAACACAAAAAATTTATATTCTTTTATAAACAGTATTTTAAAAAAATCAGTACTGTATCCAACCTTTAAACTTAGCAGATACTTAGTATAACCTCTAAACGTAAAAGAATAAATTTATAATTGTAATAATAATAGCAATGTCGTATTTATTTAAAATTTTAAAAATCTCTAAAAGAAATCCTAGCTAACTATTAATTCTGATAGTAACTTTCTTAGTATTAGCTATTGAAATCCATAGCTTTTAATCCTAACTGCAAGCTTAAATAAGTAATTCATGTCATTTATTTAGCAGTTCATATCACTGTAAAACAGAATTTCGGCACATAAAAAAGTTTCCTCGTTAGAATAAATTTTAAATATAGTCACTATTTCAATACTTTACTTGACGCCGTAATTACTTTTCCCATTACAATCTCATTACAAATCAGCCTAAATTTTAATTTTATTACTTATTATCTTATTGATTATTAAAAATATATCGACGTAAAAAGATAAGAAGGCTCGATTTGCAAGCAAAATTAAGCACTGATTAACCATATACACAAAAAAGGGTGTGTGTTGTAAATGATTAGATATATATGTATATATAGGTAATGAAAATTAAATTAGATCGGGAAACTAATGTAGGTATTTTATATAAAACCCCAAGACGACCCTCAATACGGCCCAAGAAAATTCTCAGGGGTTTTCAAAACTTAAGTCAAGGGCAAAAAACTCCAAGTCCTTTTTCTTTTTGCTTTTTAATCCCTAACCTAAACTGACCACTGAGGCTACAGTTCACGTCCTCAGGGAAGGGCTCAAACCCATTAAAACTCTATATTGCCGTAGCAGCCCATTTAGTAAATTCAGGAACAAAAAGGAGATTTAAGCTATCAGAGACAGATTTTATCAGAGATTTTGACTGAGGTTTTCACACAGATGTTGACCCAGGTGTTACTTATCCTTTGACGTAAAACTTCATGTTAGCTAATCTCTCAGTTTGTCCTGAGGATAATGAAGTGGGAACCCATGCACCAACGTTCTGCAAATAAAAGTCTTTGACTAAAACGATGTCAATTGTATGGGTATGGTTGCAACCACCCGGGATGAAGTCTTACTACATATTATATATGTCAAGTTTGTAAACTTGAAATTAATAATTTTGGGGTTTGAGAGCAAAAAAAGCAGCGCATTTTTTTTTAATACTGGCGCATGAATCTTTGATAACCTATTAAAAAAGCACTTGACGCGTAAGGGTTGGGAGAGAGCGTCTTGAAAAGGGGTTGCAGCATGAACCCTGGCTGGGTAATATTCTTTTGTGAGAATGTGGACGCTAGCCACTCGCCGCCATGTTTGATGGTTGACTGTTAAACTGTGCAATATACATGACTAAAGACGACATCATGCTGTCTGAATTCTCATATGCTTGACACACACACGCACACACATAAGATATTCATTCCCTTATAAAAGAATTTTTTAATAAGAGTCGTTCTCTTTGAAAGTGGTGTAAATTCATTTTTGAGAAAAAAATTATTAATGACAATGAATGCAATCATCTGCTACAAGTAAATTAAGAAGGGAAAAGCTTTTTTTTTTTTTCCTAAAAACCCCTCAATTTTTTTACTTCTTTGCAATATAATTTAATGTACTCAATGAAATCAGAAATATAATTACTTTAAACGGGATCTTAAGAGTCAATTTTCACTATTTAATAAAAAATAATACTACATTATTTTAACTAATAATTTAAAAGCGATCACATTACAAACCTAAATAAATTTAATATTTAAAAGACATAAAAAAATACTGTAAAAACTTTCACACAAATATTTTACTAATAATAACATACTTAATTTTCAAGGCGATAGGTCAAAAACATAAAATATTAAAACGTCCACTGTCTTTTTAATACTCACAAAACCCAGCTTATGCAATATTATAATAAAGTAGTATTTAAAAGTAAATAAGTAAAGCATCCTACATTGTTTGCACTCTAACACTACGAAAAAAAAAATGGCATGGACACTTCCTTTAACAACAAACATGGCGTGACATGTAGGGGGAAAAATGTGAATTTTAGTACTGCTTAGCGTGCGACCTCGACTCGTGTAAAATGTTGCGAAACAATATCGTCCATAACAATCTGTAGACTTCAAAGAAAATATACACCGCATTGATTCAGTATGTGGACATGAATTATATTTTCATTTTCTTTATTGCGTCATAAATGAGAAACCGCCGAAATAGGTTTAAAATGTATGAGTGTGCTGACTAAGCCCAAGAATCGAAAGAATCGTGTGTGCCACGGTTGGTTTATCACCTTGATATAAATATAAATCATGATTTAAGTCACTCGATTTTATATAAAATCAATGATTTAAAATAATACCTTCTTTAACACTTTGTATAATGTTTCCCCCACAACACGAAAAGGGCAGGGTTCTCCTTTTTTCTATTAATTTTTCATTTTCCAAAATTTTGGGTATCGTATGATTCCGCTACTTTGCTCTCGTTTATTTTTTTACTTTGCTTAATATTTTGTTATGTTTTATGTTTACAAAAATAAAAAAAAACTGAAAAAATGCTTAAAAATTTAATAAAACTCAAAAATATATCTTTTTGTTAGTGTTGTCACTTTTTGTTTATTTTTATTTGCTGTACCAAGTTGCAACTTTTTACTGTCCCTATTTGTATTGTTATAATACTCTTTTAATATTTCTGAGCTTCATGTAGTTGAATCTATGTATTGCTGATAACCATACCAAATGGTCATTGTCAAGGTTCCAGTCTAATTATCCCCTAATTAGACAACGCGTTGTTTACTTATAATTTTTTATGAGAACGTCCTCACCTCCTCTCTGATGTTTTGATCTGCTTATGTTCGGAGGTTAAAATGAAGACCTTACACTGTGCTAGGTACTCTATTAAACCCAATTACTTTGACCTTGCGGGTTCTCCTGGGTATGAAGGTACTCTGTCAGAACAAAACTGGCATTTTTTAATGGAAAAGATTTTTTTTTATTTTTTTTTTCGATTACTATAGGTTGAAAAAAAATTATTCATTATATCGTTCATTTTATTTTATTAAATATGTATTAAATTTTCAATAATTATTTTTTACTTAATACATATTTAATAAAATCAAAAATTAAAGGTTAAAATAATGAAAACTGGCTTTTAAGTCATGCAAAACTCATGCAAATCAAAAGGGGTAGGGCACATTAAAGGGGACAAAAAAGGGGGGCAGGACGAATTGAAGGCTGAAGAAAAGAGGCAGGGCTGGTGGAAGGCCGAAAAAAAGGGGGCAAGGCGTTGCGCCCACCTGAAAATGTCTAGGAGAAAAACTATTGTGATTATTTTAAACATGTTTTTTATTGCATGGAAAAAAGGCGATATCAGGGGCATTAGAATGCAGTGCTACCAGCAACATTAAAGTGCTCCTTACTCACCTTAACAACTCATCTTAACATTTGCAAATAAAAATACAGTATAAATATCTATCCTGTAGTAATTGCAATATGGATCATTTTACTACATTGTATTATTTTAAGTTTTCGTACTGATTCTTTTTATATTTTGTAACTGTAGATTATAACTCCTTTATAAGCAATATTAGTACTAATAACCATGTAAAGAATTAAATGGTATGAGTACATCTAATCACGCAAATGTAGACGTGAATAATCATATAGCTGTATCTAAGGGATTCTGAATTTGTCTGTGGTATCGAGATCCTCTGTTAGCGTGCCGAACGATGGCCGAATAGGTACGGCGCTATTCTTCGGTACAGTAGTTCACAGGTTCAAAACCTACTGCTGGCATGGATGTTTATAGCCGTTCGGAATTGCCTTTAAACATTAAGTCCAGGTCTCATAAACCTTCGTGTATCCAAAAGGTAGACTCTAACAACTAACCAATAGTAATAGAATTTCTAATCAAACCAGATTCCTTTCAGAAAAGTTTTTTTATTAATTTTAATTTATTTATATTTTAAATCTAATATTAAATCAATTTTTCCACTTACATTTGCTTTTGTGTTTACTTGAATAATAGTGCTTTGACAATTGGTATGATAAATCTATAGTCTTATATCTGTAGGCAATGTCAAAATCTGAACAGTTTGTAAGAATTTGATGAGGGATTTAAAAATTAAAATAAAATAAAAATAACTAAAAATAATTTCATTTCATAAAACTTTATGCATTTAATATATAATTATATCCTAGGTAAAGAATAGTGAAAGCATTATAATTATGAAAATAAATAGGATTTAATTTTTAATTATAATATTACAACTAAAAATCGCATTTTCGTTATCCTATTTATATAAAGATATTTATATAAATATCTTAAGTTACATAATTTCATTTGCAATATTTAATTTAAAAAAGAAAAAATAAAAGTCAAAGAATCTAATTTTAATAAAAAATAAACCCTCTATATTAATGGGAGAAAAACCAATGGCAATATTTAATTTATAAAAGAAAAAATAAAAGTCAAAGAATCTAATTTTAATAAAAAATAACCCTCTATTTTAATGGGAGAAAAACCAATGGCAATATTTAATATATAAAAGAAAAAATAAAAGTCAATGAATCTAATTTTAATAAAAAAAAACCCTCTATTTTAATGGGAGAAAAACCAATTGCTATATTTAATTTATAAAAGAAAAAATAAAAGTCAAAGAATCTAATTTTAATAAAAAATAAACCCTCTATATTAATGGGAGAAAAACCAATGGCAATATTTAATTTATAAAAGAAAAAATAAAAGTCAAAGAATCTAATTTTAATAAAAAATAACCCTCTATTTTAATGGGAGAAAAACCAATGGCAATATTTAATATATAAAAGAAAAAATAAAAGTCAATGAATCTAATTTTAATTAAAAAAACCCTCTATTTTAATAGGAGAAAAACCAATTGCTATATTTAATTTATAAAAGAAAAAATAAAAGTCAAAGAATCTAATTTTAATAAAAAATAAACCCTCTATTTTAATGGGGGAAAAACCAATGGCAAAATTTAATTTATAAAAGAAAAAATAAAAGTCAAAGAATCTAATTTTAATAAAAAATAAACCCTCTATTTTAATGGGAGAAAAACCAATTACAATACTTAATTTATGAAAGAAAAAATAAAAGTCAAAGAATCTAATTTTAATAAAAAATAAACCCTCTATTTTAATGGGGGAAAAACCAATTACAACATTTAATTCATAAAAGAAAAAATAAAAGTCAAAGAATCTAATTTTAATAAAAAATAAACCCTCTATTTTAATGGGAGAAAAACCAATTGCAATATTTAATTTATAAAAGAAAAAATAAAAGTCAAAGAATCTAATTTTAATAAAAAATAAACCCTCTATTTTAATGGGAGAAAAACCAATGGCAATATTTAATATATAAAAGAAAAATAAAAGTCAATGAATCTAATTTTAATAAAAAATAAACCCTCTATTTTAATGGGAGAAAAACCAATTTTTACGATTTAAAAAATAAAATCACGGTCTTTACAAACCCTGGTGTGTTCGCATATATGAAGTTCGCTTTTTACACAAAGGTTTTTCAGAATTAATGAAACTGCATCTGAACATTGAAGGAAGAAGATCAGTTAGATTCACAGTTCTGTACATAAGAAAAAACTGCAACCGGATTGGATTTATATTTTTTTCCACTTGGCATATGTATAATGTTTTTGTATTACTTCCTACAACAAAACTAAATGATTTTCACTTAGTTCTTTTTAAATGATTTAGGCACAAATTTATTGTAAATAGAGAAGAAATTTTTATTTTATTGAAGATCAAAAATAGGTTGTTATAGACTCTTCAGGTCGAAAAGTACTATTTTCTCTTAAATTTTTCAGAATAAAATATTTTCTATAAAACTAAAACAAATCTTTTTTGTAAGATGAAAAATAGGTTGTTATAGACTCCTCAGGTCGAAAGTACTATTTTCCCTTAAATTTTTCAGAATAAAATATTTTCTATAAAACTAAAACAAATCTATTTTGTATTGAAAAGAAAAATCATTTGAAACATAAATCCATCCTTTAAAAGTCATTAAAAAAAGAAAAACAAAGAAAAACTCAGTAAAAATAATATTCTGAGAACAATAAACGTATCAAAATACACGGTTCATCGTGCTTCCGAAACTTTCTAAGACTGAAAGAGGAATTAGGGAGAAATTTGATCTTATGTCCGTAAGCTCCTTCTCTGATAGAAAGGGAAACTTGAAGAAAGCAGGAATCAATTCATGTGGCGGATATGGAGACCTCGATTATGCGAACAGTTCAGTGGCATTCACTTTTGTTACCAACTAGTAACCTCACCCGCAGTCTTTTGTTTTGGATAATTAAGGTTTCCAAATTAAGGTTGTACTAATTTCAAAATTAAAATTAGTTTTTATATTATATTAGACTAATGATATAAGCAAGCAAATTATTATACTAAACCAGATAACACATTAAATTGAATTTTCACTATTAACTTAGCGCATTGCGTACGGCGCTTCCAGGGCATTTTAGAAAGCTCTAGAAGCATGCTTGGCAAGCAATAGGATGCATATATGCACATTTTTAATTTGCTTTCGGTATTATATTTATATAAAGCATTCTTAAATATTACTGTATGTTTTATACGTCTGTTGATTCAGTACGATCTTTTACATTTTAACTATTATATATTTCACAGACTTAAATAATGCTTTTAAAGTGTGGTTTTCTGGTAAAGCATATACCAGGGGTGGCCAACCTGTGACTCGCGAGCCACATGCGGCTCTTTGAAGCATTATTTGTGGCTCTCGATAAATGTACCAGAGATCCCTTTTCATTTTTGTGTTATTATATTTTAAAAATTCATTTTGTGTTATTATATTTATATCCCCTCCCTTTTGCTCAAGACTCGTTATGGCCTGTTCTATGTATCGAGCTATAATAAAAAGAAATGATCGAGAAAGAGAGACTGTACATGCATTTTCCTGTTCTATATTAAAGAAAAGGAATTCTATTGGAAAGCTTTAATGTTACAGTCTTTTTCCATAATCATATTTTGAAAATCACATTATGTTTGAAAAATGGCATTTGTCCTATTGCATTTATGGTACCTGTAACTTATTCTTTCCACCTGCCTACATTGATTTGGGCAGCTTGCAGTTCGGTCGTAGTAAATTGCTGCAATGTATCGCTTTTTGTACATAATTCTTTTCCAAGATTATTATTAACGGCGCTATAGATCTATGTCAAGTTGATAATCCGCCAGGGGGGGAGGGCAAATTGCGGCTCGCGAGCCACATGCGTCTTTTTAAAGGATTATTTGTGGCTCTTGATAAATGTTTCCGAGTTCACTTTTCATTTGTGTGTTATTATATTTTAAAAAATTATTACAACTGATGGAGCTCCGGTAATGCCGGGTAAAAAAATCGGTCTTATTGGACTTTTAAGAGATGATTCTCAAATTCCACAATTCATACAGATTCACTGCATAATTCACCGAAAACATCTCGTTACAAAATATTTAAAATAATCTCCTGTTATGAAAATAGTGTAACACATTATAAATTACATTCGCATCAATGCAAAAATTTATCGTCAATTCAAAAATTACCTTGAAAAATTAAAGGACGAAGAACTTTCAAATAACATTCAATAAATATAATTTCTGTAAAAAAAATACCTTTTTAATACCTTTTTTGCATACCTTGTATAAATACGTATTTAATTGCGGCTCGCGAAAAATTTCAAATTTTGAAAAATGGCTCGGACTATCAAGGAACTTGGCCACCCCTGTCATATAGGATAGCTAACTATATCCACTAAAAAGGAAAATTCATTTAAAAACAGATAAAAATTGTAAAAACTATTTTTTACTGTTTTAAAAAACAGTGCAATGGTGTTCGGCATGATTTGCAGCAGTATCTTGTTTGCTCCTTTTTTCATTGGACGAACAGACTTTGCACTGTTTGGTTGGAAATTCTTCTCCCCTAGTAATGTAACACAAATATTTGCCTCTGGTTTGTTATATGCAGCGATTCAGCCGAAAACCACGAAACGAGAAATATCGTGACCCGTACGCAATGTATTAAAAAAATATAATCTAAATAAATAAATAACTGAATTTGATGATATTTGGCTACTTATCCTTGCACAGACTAACAGAAAATCGCCTAAGTTTTTAAAACTAGATTATTTACAGAATAAATGCATCTACAAAGGCAAATATTACTCACTTGACATAAATGTAAATACTTTTCATACAATATCGCTGTTATAAATCGAATAAAATTACCTTCTAAAAACTGGATGAAAAAGGAATGGCACCGCTAAATTCAGAATGAAAAATATATACCAAATTAAAAGCGATAAAATGAAATAAGTCAAGAAAGTATGGTTAAAAAGTGTAAGAACATGGTTAAATTTAAAGCTACCATAAATGAAAATCAGTTAACTTGCTATATAATCTCAAGAGATTCTACGTGAAAAGAACGGAGTATGAATCAATTCTCCACGGGGAAATAAAAAAACAAAGCACAGAACTAGATATTATATATATATGTGGAAGTTAGATCTAACAAATAGTATTTAACCCCACGTATTTAGTTTTTATTCTACAAGAGATTAAATCACTCTCTATAATGATCGATAGAGTTTTTATATTATAGTATATTATATAGTACAGTATAGCATTATATTTTAATATAGTATTTTTGTAATTTCGAAAAATATCTGAAGTCAGATTAAAATGAAAAAAAAAACCCGTTTTGACTAAGTTTGAATTAATTTTCAATAGTTTCGTCTTTACGTACGTCTGTAGATATGTATGTATGTATAAAGCAATTTTAATTTTAAAACTTTAAATATCCATTTTGACCATACCTCAAGGAAATGACTAGTTACGACGTGACGCCTGTACAGATATATGTACACATGTATCTCGCGAAACTTAAAAACAATTAGGAGTAGAGTGCTAAAATTTTGTATTTAGGACTGTAATAAACTATAGTTGTGCACCTCCCTTTTTGATTGCAATTCACATTCTATATAAAGTAAAATCTCAATATAACGGATATTAATGCTACCGGTCTCGACCAATTGGCAGAACTTGAGCTCTACACTGTAGATCTAATACACTGTCTACCAATAAGTATTTGGACACCTATGCAAATAACGATATCTGAGGTCCTGAGGTACGTCACGGCCTCCGCAGGTATACATCGTATAGGAAACAGCATCAAAATTAGTCACCTCTGGGACGAGTTGAATCGCCGAATTAAGGGGTGCACTACCCGTCCAAAATCGGTTGAAGGAACTTGTAGGTCTACTCCAAGCCGAGTGGAAGACAATACCACTAGCTGTAATACAAAGACTTGTGCCTCGGAGGGTTCACGTTGTATTTGCCCCTCGTGGAGGCTCAACCAACTATTGATTTTGAATAAAGTTAGTTCTTTTTTTCTATCACAGGTGTCCAAATACTTATTGGTAGACAGTGTATATAACTCATCCTCAAATACAATTCTACCCATTGTTGATTTCACAATATCGATTAAAAAAATATTCCATTAACAGGTAAAATTTTAGCAGTAATGTAACTGTTTATTTTATTGAAGAATTGGAGAATCTTATCTCCCACTCAATTAAAACTAAGTTTAAATAAAGTGTAAAAAAAAATATCCTTGTCACCATCACGATAGATAAAATTAAATGGGCTACTTTCTTACTGCGAAATACTATACCAAAACTTTTCAGTTATTTGGGGGACATGTCCCTTAAACAAGCGGTCGCTTTAGTTTAAAAATAAAGGGTTTAATCGAGCATGTTGTTCGGTTTAAAATGATAAAATGGCCAAACACCACGGCAGAATAAACAACGAAAAACGAACCGTGTTTAAGGTAAAAATTCATGAGTTCAATTTATTCTAGGAAGAAATTCCAGGATTAAAGATTTATCTGGCCAGTAAATCTTACAACGGATGAATACAAAATTAAATACATAAAACAAAATGGCAACATTGTATATTTTAGCACGAAGTACAACACGAAATTTTTACTCATTGTTATAGTCTTTCAAGTTTAAAAGCAAGCTGTTATTTTGAATAAAATGTTTGGAATAAATCTATTGTTATTTGGAGTAAAATATTTACACTAAAAATTGCTGCTTCTTGACTAATTCAACTTTGAAACCTTAACCCTACCGTCACCTTTTTTTGCGGTGTGTGTGACTTTAAAAATCTAGTATGAAATTGTACTGATATCTGCCGTATTGACACAATTCTAAATATTGGGAAGGAGTGATTTTGAACGTTTGTAAGATTTGCTTTGAATTTTCCTAGCCCTAACTCATCAAGAATCAATTCCAGGTCCAACCGCTTCATAAATTCTAGGGCAGACGGACAGATAACTTAGGCTATTATTACATAAGGGATTCATTCCTACGGTAATTCTTACTCAATGTAAGATTAAAATATTTCATGAAAGAGACACATTAAAACAGAAATAAAATATAACAGCCATGAAATAATCTCAAAAAAGAAGGCATGCATTGTCATTGCTTACTTTCCAAATAGTGGTTGCCAAAAGCGAAGAACGAAATGTTCTATCAAGTTTGAAAATATTAAAAGACACAACACTTGGTTTATAAGAAGCTAAACAAATGCGCATCGCTGTTCGTATTATAGGTGGTAGAAATGCAGATGCAAGCTGATAACTGAAGTGCACGCCTAAGCAATAGAAATATAAAATAGAATGCGACGGTGCGTCTATCCACCTAGAAGCAAATTTATGCTGTCACCTACCTACAATGATGTACAAAGGCAGGTCGAAATGAAGGAACTGGCACTTGGAACTATCTCTAAAACTCCTCAGTAGATACGTTCGTTTTGCGATGGCTATAATAGAGAAAAAATGCGGACAGCAAAGAGTTGGGGACAGAAAGCCTAAAATATCAAAGGATATATACGCTAGAGAAAATTTTCGTGCGTCTTTAGAAAAATGTGCCTAGTGGGCAGTTGGATGAGTTGAAGTAAAGATGCAATTAGGAAATTTTAGTTCACTTTTTAATTAACGAAATGCGCATCCAATCCTTAATTAAATTTATAATAAACTCTGATGCGGATACCACATGACAACTTTGTACGCCTGTTATTTATACACATTTTTCATTGAGTTATGCGTTATACTATTTCGGAGATTACAATAAAACCTTTACTTTGTGCTAGGATGGGACTATGAAAGCATTGTTTCAACTTTAACCCTTAATTTGGCTAAGTCTGGCAGCTATACTGGACATGTGTATTTATAACTACTAAATAAAATAATTGTCAGTGTTCGCCACAGCAGGCATTATCTCAAAAATGGAAATTTTTTTATTTTTATTTTACAGAGATCCTAATGTCTATACAGACATGGGAAAATAACAGAAATTAAACAATATTTGAAAAAACATCTTGTCAAATTAAGGGTTAAAAAGCATTGTTACAAACTGACCATAAGTATGAATGCAGAAATTAGATCTCTCTGTTGTATTGCTGTTACCGTCAGCGTTAATGTCCATTATATTGAAATCTTATACAGAATTAGGATTAATATAAAAACAACAAGTAGTACAACTTGATGTTACAACAGTCCTAAATATTTTATTCTTACCTAAGACTTAAAATACTGCTCTGATGCATTTTATTAGTTGTTACAATTTTTATTTTTTAAATAGTCAATACTACGATAAAATTCTAATAGTTGTCTTAGGAATGATTTCTTACAGATTTTATCCTAATTATTACTTTATGAGTTGAGTATATTTTTATCTTAGAGACTATACTGCGCTTTACATATTAAACATCAATTTATCTTTATTAATTTTATTTCACGTATTCATTTTCATGTACTATAAATATTAATATTCTTATTTGATATTCATAAAAATTTTTAATGTGTGTAATAATGTAGATAATGTATAACACTACTCATAATACTCTTCCTATTGATGTAAATGTAATGTAATATATGCATAAATGATGTATGAAAATTACTAAATAAAGAACACAGAACCGCCCCTCCTACTTTCCCCTCGCCACATTTGGGGAACCAACAAACCATATTATAAGGCTTGGAAAGTGAGAACTTTCAGTCCAAATTACAAAATTTGAAATTTCCTACAGCTACTCGTTTTTGAGTTACACCAGATACACATATATACGTATGTACGTACGTACAAAAATGTACGTACATACGTATAAAATAGAATGCGATGGTGTGTCTGTTTACTTAGATGTTGTCACTTAACTGCAATGATGTACAAAGGCAGGAATGTTGGCGATACTTGGGAAGGAACTTGGCATCAAAAGAAATTAGTAAAAATTAATTCAGGGAGGGTTAAGATGGATAGTTGAAGTTTTCTTGTACATACGCAGAGACGTGGCATTTAAAAAAGACAAAATAAATTCAACCACAGTCAAAATGGGTATTTGCGGACAAATCTGAACACCAAAAGTTTTCGCGTCTACAATTCTTTATTTTGTTCCAAAAAGTAAAAAAGCAAAACTCTAAAGGAAAATTATACTCATTTTATTGCAGATTTAAACAAAGTACCGAGGAGTATAGCACATGTCGAATGCATCAACATTTTCCTGAAAAAAAAAAACACCTCCCAGATTTGACTTCACCTGCTAAAATCGTTCACACACCTCTAAACAGCATACGCCATTCAAGATTAACGATAGAATTACAAACGCCATTTTAACCACTTGCCTTCCAAATTGTCATCATTCCCAGTAGTCTAGCCTAAATTAATATTTAAGTTATATCAATTTAATTTAATGACTGCCTAACAATTTTAATCGAGTTAAACGAGTGAGCACAGTAATTCTTGAATTTAAAAACCGTATCAAGTCACACTTGTCATTGTCTTGCTGCAAAAGAAAGTTGTTAAGTCATTGGAGCACAAAGGCTTAAACCATACGTAGAGAATAATAGAGATCTCCGTATTTGGGTTCAGATAGCTCAACTCTATATCGACTAGTCACATTATTACCAAATATATTGGTAATGCAAAGTAAAAGTATATATGCTTTACTTATAGAGCAATTTCACGCAACGTCACGAACTACTTTAATACACTTCCCATTCATGTTTATGTTTAAGACAGCTAATAGGCAAGCAATAAATTGCCCATTCGTTTTAAACGAAAGCCTGAATCGTCGTAAGTTGAGATGTGCTCTGCTGCTTGAAATCGCCCTATTGATGTATATTAAAAGTCATATATCAATTAACATCTAAGACTGCATTTTTCTGAATTAAGAGAAATAATATCTCATGTGAACATTCAGCCTTTAAGAAAAATCTCGCTTAAATAAATTAGACTTACTAAATTCGACTATAATATATGAGATAAAAATCACATTTTCCCTTTAACTGGCAGGGGTCTTGCTTATTCGCACCAGCTCTTGCGGCATTAAGATATTTCCAGGCTCATTGCGTGACACTTTACTTAAGATAAAGATGTTCCATTATCTTTTAGTGTTGTTTGGCGTGCGGTCTTTATAGAGCGCCGTTTTAAAATACAGGCATTCTTCTTTTCGCCCTGGAGGACTAATGCTTAAGTAACGCAGTTGGGAAGTTTAAGGTAATGGAATTGAATAAGGCACATTCTGAGACTACGTGTGTTATAATTTTATAAACGCTTACCGTAATTTAAAAAGAGTAATTACGTTTAAAATTCAACAAACTTAAGTTTATCAATGCAGGCAGAATAAAAATAATTCTCCTTGTCACGGATGGGGTTTTAATGAATCACATGCCTGAAATTAACACACAGAACTACTATTTTCGACTATTAGGTAAAGTTCAAAGCCTAGACAATAAAAATAACATATGCTTTTAATATTTAATGTAAGAAACTATACCCGAAAGGTTATGCTTTAGAACCTCGGTTCTAAATTGGGCTGCCGCGCACCCTGGGAAGACACGGGCGTATGTTAGGAGTGTTGTGGCAATAATTAACCCTTTTCCTTAAAACAACGTATGAGAGACGTGATCGCACTGCTGTGCCTAAAATGAAAACCTCGTTTCACACACGTGATGATTCTGTCTGGACAAAAGTGAAAAGCTCGTGTCAGACACGTGATGATTCTTTCTAGTCAAAAGTGAAAAGCTCGTATCAGACACGTGATGATTCTTTCTAGTCAAAAGTGAAAAGCTCGTATCAGACAAATGATGATTCTGTCTGGCCAAAAGTGAAAATCTCGTATCAGGTCGTACTTTCACCCTTGCGGTACTCGTTTAAACGAAAGGCACACCCCTTTCCCTTAATACGAATAGCGTATAGCTTAATCCTGCTCGGTTTGACCACGTGGCATAAGAAACAATAACAACAACAACTAAAATTAAGATTTTAATCTGCCGAAATACTGATGTTTTCTAAGATTCTTCGTCATTGTTATTGTCAGCTGATTCATCTCAGGAGCAAACCTCCTCTAGTGTGTACGGGTTTCACGCACTCGAGTACCTGAATAATCTTCTCTATGGTCTACATAGTAGTCATGAGCTTATAGCTATAAAATTTGCTTCTTTCTAAGTTGGGACTAAATTAAATTACCATGACGGACATATAGGAGGACAGCAATAGCTAGTTAGCCAATTTGGATTACTGTCACAACATCTGAACTTTCAGTGAATTTAGCCGTATGCCTTCGGACTGGACGGGAAATCACATAGGATTACTGTCAATTGATGAGTAATACACACACCACATTTCAAATTTCTCCATTTTATCCATGTAATATATATTTAGACTTGTATGCCCTCACAAGGAGCCTTCACTCCCCACCCCAATCTTAAAACGAAATGTCAAATGTTACGGCTGAAAATCTATTTGAGGAAAAACAGAGCTCTAAAGATCTAAATGAATTTGCCCTGTATAGTTTCTCATCTAAATATTAAATTTGACATAAACGGGCAATCGATAAAGTGGCAAGGCAGAAAATAAGATTGAATTTCAACCTATAATTTATTTTTTATTCTTTATTATGTTTGTGAGCAGTACTTCTCAGTTTTAATGCTCCTTCTTATATATTTCAAGCAAATCATTGTAATATAAAAATAATAAATAAAAGAAATAATGAAAATGGAATTTCCTTTTTTTCTCTCTTTTTGGTGCACTTTTTATTTTTACAGTATAGAATCACATAGTGAACTTCATCAAACGGTTACGCTTTATTTCATAGAGCCCTTCGCAAGAAAAACTCCTCAGTGTGCGTCAATATTTACGTATCATGCACGTAAGATACGAAAACTTACGTTTAGACTAACTATCCCTTCTAAACAGGGTTGTACCGATTTTAACAATGGGGGTTTCAAGCGGTGGTTTTAATCGTCCTGGTCAATATCAATTTTGACCAGTTATGAGCACTGAAATTCACTTTTCAAATATTTAATACTAATCGAACATATTTTACTAGCATATGATAAAGTTAAGTTACATTTGTTAAAATGTCATAAATAATACCAGCAAAAAGCAAATGTAACATAACACCAAGATACAAAAAACAAAAAAAAAAAATCTTTTACTTATTTTTTTATACAATCTGTTTAATATGTAATTTATGTTGAGTTAAAAAAAACGGTTACAAGTAACAAGTTTTGTAGTAATTTATTTTGGATTATTCCAAACTTTGAAAATAATCTTTCTATAGATGATGAGTTGGCACAAAAGTTCATTAGATGTATTGTAAAATCAACAAATTTTATGTTAATGCTTTTAATCTTCTTCATTGCTGCCCACCATATATCAGGTCCAAATGTATCTTTTACACATTCAGAAAAGAAGAAGGATTCGGGATATGGTGAAGATTCTGCTTTAAATGTCAATATTATCATGCAACCATTGCCTTGCTACTTCCTGCTTCTCTTCATAAATACATAAATACCTTTACATATGTAAACAGGATTCAGCATATGTGCCAGAAAATGAACTGGGGTCATTAAAAGTCACTCCTAATTACAAAAGATATTAGATACAGGGTATCTGCCAAAATAAAATTTTTCAAATCCATGACTTTTCATGACTTTCCCTGATTTATCGGATCATTTTCCATGACTTTAAAAAGCTTTCGTTAAAGTATATATGAATAAAACTTCTGACGTACATGCAAATAAAATATATGCTTTTAGAGAAATGACAGAATTTTTATCATAAAAAAACTATAAACTTACTTTATAAGTAAGTGTTAATAAACTGACATACATAAAAAATAAATTGTTGTATCTACATACCTAAGTTCAATCATATAGCAATTTTTCAATCAAAATGTTTCCAATTTGAATTCAGGGTACTTTGGTATTATACAGGTAACCATGAATAATAGCCAAATATAATATAATGTTTATACAATATTAGAGGAAAACATATTTTGTGCAAAAATCTTAACTAATTTTTTATTCTTTATTATTATATTAATAAAATTTTAATCTACAATTTCAGAAAAAACCAGAATAATATACGTTTACCCACCTATTAAGCTTTCTTGCTTTGAGTTTCCTTGGTGAACAAATTTTACTTGGCAATTGGGTCAATAGGATAATACACAAATACCAAACTCAGTAACTTCAGCCAAATGACAAGTAAAAATAGAATTAAAAACAATTTGCATTTTTATTTAATCTTTTAGCGGATTGACTTTTGACTTTTACTCATTTTACTTGAAAAATCAAGACTTTCCATGACAAAATTAATCCATTGTCTAAATCCACGATTTTCCATGACTTTCCCTGACTTTCCAGGTGCGCGGAAACCATGTATATATTAAAATAAATACCATTTAAAACTATTTTTAACAATTCTAACCACTTCTGACCATTTTTGACCACTTTTGGAAGGTTAAAACCACTTTTATCCAATGTCCGGGTCAAAAACAGTTTTCACCAGTCAAATTTACAACCCTGCTTCTAAAGCGATCTTTACTGCTAAATGTTACAAAATTCAGCATTTTTATTTACTAAAAATGTTATTTTCGAAATAATTTTATGTGGTTTGGGGCATAAGATAGAAAATAAAATTAACTAGCAAGTTTGCCCGCTTCGCTACGGTGAACTTAATATATTACTTTTAAACAAATATTTATTTTTTGTGAATAACTCTCTAAATTCGTCACAGTTCAGTTCGAGTCATTGGCATGTTTATATATTTCTATCATAAGCGTATTATACATTATTCAGTTTTTATAATCGAATTTGTCTTATATTAATGCTCAAACTATTGTAAAATATAAGTTTAACCCTAAATTGCATTACTGTATTACTACTGTACGTTGATTAGCAAAGTTAACAGATCTTGCCATATTACGTGATAGAATAGGAAGCACAGGTTTTGACAGCAACAGTGCTAATTTTGTTGGTAGTAATAAATGTTTTCCAAAATTAAGGAAATTTTATGACAAACCACATAGTTTTGTATGAAACAGAAACACACATTCATATCGACAAAATGAATATGAAGATAACTATATAAAATGATATTTTATTTGGCCATGAGAGTCACTGAAATTTGTACTTTTTGTACTTAGAATATTGTTGATATGCATTTCATTGTAACATAAAAATGAACCAAGAATTAAATTTAAAATTAGTTCTCATATAAAAATGCTATAATTTCTGTCACATAGAAATGAAAGTGAATCACTTTATATCTCAAATTTCAGTTCAAATCGAATAGATACTAAGCAGACGATTTTAAATAATATAAAATGAGAAATGAATAAATGAAATATTTAAATGAATGACGTCATAATGATAGAAAAATATCATTTTCGCCTATTTATTATGTGATGAATTGAACATTTTAATCTCCTGCTTTTAACCGTGGAAAACTGCGGTTAACAATTACTTTGACGTCACATTGCTAGAAATATTGCTTTCTTTCGCTTAGACATGATGCGATAAATTAAAAACTTAATCGTTTGCGTTTAACCGGGAAATAATGCTTGGATAATGACATGAAATGCTCGAAAAAGGGAGAAGGAATGAATTTCGAACTTGAAAAATTTACAAAAATTCCCAGATATACCTAAATATTTCCAAATTTTCACGGCGATTGGATGCATAGTTTTTGAGTCTATTGAGTACAGACAGACAGACAAAAAATTCATTTTTATAATATAGATAGGTATCATTAACTAAATACCATTTAAAACTATTTTTAACAATTCTGACCACTTCTGGCCATTTTTGACAACTTTTGGACGGTTAAAACCACTTATATCCAGTGTCCTGGTCAAAAACAGTTTTCACCGGTCAAAATTACAACCCTGCTTCTAAAACGATCTTAATAGCTAAATGTTACTAAATTCAGCACTTTTATTTATTAAAAATGTTATTTTCGAAATAATTTTATGTGGTTTGCGGCATAAGATAGAAAATAAAATTAATAGCTATAGGATTAACTAAATATTGAAAATCTATTTTAAGAATTAAATGGTATGTGTTTGTTCTCTGTACTAATCCCAACCCACATTTCCAGAATATGATTTAGTTCGAAGCGCCATGGTCAACTTGAGTCAACTGCAACATGAGGGTTTATGCGACCAGACCAGGACCTACTGCTTAACCCTTTCGTGGGCCATTTATTTCTCCATCCACGTTTCCGAACAGAACTGCTAATTTTATTCAATCGATCGAACAATAGATGCCAGCGAAAAACCAAAGCGGGAATTAGTCTTCCCGTCATTCCAATAGCAAGACCAATATATTAGAATGGGTTTTGAGCTTCCCACAGGTGTGTTTTGTAAGATCATGTAGGTGGGAAGTAATCTTCCCACGGCCCATGAAAGGGTTAAAGCCCATTCCAAACGGCTACGAACATCCATGTCTCAGTGAGATTCGACCCCACGAACTCCGGAACCAAAAATCCGCGACGTAACCATTCGGCCATATTCAGAATATAAAATAATTAGTCATATCCAATAATTACTTCATTAGTAGAAAAAAATTTAACCTTTAATAGGAGTATTAGATTTCTCCTCCAATAATTAGTACAGCCTTCAATGATGAATAAAATTACTAATCAATATTAATATATGGAAGTTTATCTAAAAGAAAAAAGGATTTATTCTTCTATGCTTTAAGGACTAATTTATTCATATGGACTTAGGAATAAGCTATTCTTTTTTCTTTATATTTCGCAGCTTCCATTCTAAAAGTTAATCCCACCTTTTCTTTCTCGAAAAGAAAAAACGACATTAACTATCGCATTATTTAACTATCATTATTATTAAACTATCGCATTTTTTCAGCCAGAGGTCTTTTAACACATTCAAATAATCTATTCAAGAAACAGAGGAAATGGGAATGCTTCTGTTATTTTTCATTTAAAGTAAATGATAAAATGAACGAAATTCAATTTAAAATGCGTCGAATTACATAAACTACTATGCGATTTTGCAGAATTTATGTCCTTTCAACTGATTTATAGAGAAGTTGTCTTATTAAGAGTGATGATTCTATTCAGTTCGATTACAGGAAAATAAACTAGTATTTTATGCAATGTGCACTACATGCAACATTAACTACATAATCAAGAATATTTTTAACGTATATTACTATTGATTCTAGTAAATAAATCTATAAAAACAAAGTCCATATTATCAATGCGTGGGAGTCTTCTTGTTGGGTTTGATCTGATTGGATTTGATTGGATTTGAACGGTAGGTTTTATTTTTTATCCTACACAAGGGTTAATGTGATAGGGAACACTGTGTGCGTCTTCCCGCTTGGTATTTGGAAAACTGTGAGACGGATAAATGAAACGGAAGTGACTGTCAGATGATCTGGAATAGGTGCCAATAATGTTGCCAAATCACAGATTTTTGCGATTATCGCCAAATTTAGTTACAAAATTTATCAAATATTAACGATACATTGTATACGGTCACATTATACTAATAATGTAACGGAAAATGAATATATATATATATATATATATATATATATATATATATATATATATATAGTACATAAAAACATTCTCTTTGAAAAAAAAGAAAAAGTATCTAAGAAATGTAGCTAGGTGTGCAACTCCGCATTATGTGCGTGTGCGTGTGTGCGTGCGTGCGTGTGTGTGTGTGTGTGTGTGTGTGTGTGTGTGTAATATATCCAAATTTAGTCCCTATAAAGTTTAGAAAATTAAAGATTAAAAAATAGAATTGGAAGAATTTCCATAGACAAAATATTTAAAAAAGGAAACAGACTGAATTATTCCCATGATTCCTAAAACCAAAGTCTGAAATAATAAATGCTAAATGTCCAACCCTGCCTATATGCCTGTAATTCGAGCATACTTTCAAATTATAAATGTGGGTATGTGCCTTTTGGGCTAGAAAATTGCAGTCCATATGCACAGCAACCGACAGAGAAATGCTGGCTCAGAAACTATCCAACTAAGAATTAAGAATCACGTGATCCCAGTCAGGTTATAATTGGTCAGACCCCTATTCTGAGGGCGTAAACTGTAGCCCCAGTGGTCAATTTAGGTTAGGGGTTAAGTTAAAAAGGAGAATGTTAAATGACGCGGGAATTTTTAGCCCTTGATTTTTAAGTTTTGAAAACCCCTGATATATATATATATATATATATATATATATATATATATATATATATATATATATATATATATATATAGAGAGATAGATAGAGAGTGAGAGATGGAGAGAGAGAGAGAAAGATAGATAACAAATGGTGCTTATTTACAAACAGCTTCAACAAATAATGTTGAGTAAATGAAAACAAACGATTATTTTTAAGCCAGAAAAAAAACTTAACGACTAGGATTCTACGAATTTCTAAACAGAACCAAAAAAACGTTTTTTTTTCCCTATATCTTGTATGTCTTCCACAAAGCCCTACAGATCTAATAATACTTTTTTTTCTCTCACTGTCGATTGAAATCACATAAAAAAAATAAAGAAAAATCGTCGAAAATAATCAGTTTAATTCAACTCAAAGGTTCAGAAAAAAAATTACAATTATTTCGCCGATAACTTCTTTTTATCAGAGATTGCTGTTCTGCACGTATAAAGTAATTCTTTTAGAGTAGTAAAGAAAATGGAAAAAAGGGGGGGCTACAGTAGATTAGAAAAAAAAAATAAAATGGAGAGGGCGGCAGAGTCCGGGAAAGAAAATTTAAAAACTTTTATCTTCTTCTAACAAACTCGATTACTTTAAGTGAAAGGAGTATCTTCAAGAGTTTAGAAGGTTTGCGTAATTTCGGAACTTTTAAAGAAGAGAAAAACAATCTAAAAGCTAGTAGAATCGATTGGATAAAAGCATTTTATCTCAAATTTCTGTACGTAAATTAAAGACTTAAATCAATGGTGTCTAATTCAGTGAACAAAAAGATTGCGGAGTATTTAGTAATGATAGCTAGACTCATTTAAACAATAAGAATTAAAAATAGAATTTGTATTCTTAAAAAAAGAGATAAAGAGCAATGGTAAAGCACACAAAAATGTTAGGAAAGCATCCCCTATATAATAATAGCCTAAGTTATCTGTCCGTCTGTCCTCGAATTTATGAAGCGGTTGGACCTGGAATGGATACAGGCATCCATATTGCATTCTTGATGATTTAGGGTTAGCAAAATTCAAAGCAAGTTAAATTTATCTTCTCCTAAACTATCGATCCGATTCTGAAATAAATTGGTATAATATGCTTTATATCACTATGGAAAATATTGCCGTGTTTGAAACGTTCGAAATCCACCCCTTTCTCCCTTTCCGAGTGCTTAATGTCCTTATTCCAAGCCCCAGTTTAAGAGCAGACGATTATATTTTTCTATTTATCATATAAAAATAGGTATAAACAATTACTTCTAAAGGCGCCTCCACACAATGGCCCACTGCCACCGTCTGGAGGGGCTTTGGCTTATGGCGTGGCCGATATATATTCGTGGCCGATGGCGGCAGAGGATAAAATAGCCTTGGCGGACGATGGCTTCGGAGGCGGTTTTTCTCCAAAGATCAAAGGCAACCAGATGCGCAACTAAAGTGCGCAGAAGACCCTATGGATGAATACACGCGCTCAACTCATTTAGTGGCCCAGCGTGTGGATGCGACCCGTGAACCATCGTTCGAGGTCACCATCAGGAAGTGGTAAACAACTGGCCATAGTGTGGAGGCTACATAACATTATGTCGTCATTCCTTTAACCATCTCATTTAATCATTTCTTATTTTAAATTATTTAAATATCGTCTGCATGATTTTCATACGTTTTATCACTGAACTTATATATTACGTAAATAATTTTCTTTTATAGATTAGGTACATATGTGATTATTTTAAATTAAATCATCGATTATTTTTCGTTGCAAGATAATTCTCAGCCAAAAAACCAACCATTTTTTACCTGCCTCATAGAGTACTTTAAAATTCTAGAAAATTAAAAATTTCACTGATCCCGTCATATGACGGGCTACATGCTAGTTAAAAAAGCTTAGTAAAACACTTTGGAATTTATTCAATTATACAATCTTTGATATAAAAATGGAAATTTTGAAAATATTTCTCCGCTATACAAATCCGCATACCTGTATCAATCGCTACCGTTACCAAATTTCATGTCATGTAATAAAAAAAGTCATAGTTTATACGGTTTTGAGCAGCCAAATTTTTTTTTTAGATATTGAAGTACAACCGCCAAAAAGCACTTGTATCAAACACAATGATAGCCCTTTAGCGGCTATAGACAAAAACAGTCATCCGCCAGCTATCGAAGACGTAACAGTCATTATTTCGACTTGTTAATTGTTTTCTGTTTTCACTAAAATACCTAACTGTGCCTAACTAATTGTTTGGTAATTCAGTAGATTTTAAATATAATATTGTTTGAAAAGAAGATATGTTATTATTTAATATCTTTCTAACAGGATTATAAATATTTAAATCTCTTTCTCACGCACTTAAATTATTATCATTCGTGTTTCAATTGCTGAGTTGACGTCAATAAACCATTTTCTCATTATTGGTATCATTGCCATCCGATATTTGGTACTCTACGTAATATACATATAAGAATAAAAACTAGAGAGAATAAAAAAAGGCATGGAAATCAAAACTAAGGAATTTGGCACAATATTTTTTTAAAAAAAAGCTCCTAAAATGTCCCGTAGCTAGAAATACGATTTTCCGTTGATACTACTCAATCTACAGGTAAATCACCAAACCTGATCACTGAAATAGGTAAAAGTTGGTTTGGTTTTGGTTTCAGTTTGGAGAGCTACGGTCTACTGTTTTGCACACGAGGGCTAATGAGACCGAGACCTACTGCTTAAAGCTGATTCCGAACGGCTACAAACAACCGTGCCATAGTGGGATTCGAACCCACGAACTCCGGTACCGACGATCAGCGCCCTAACCAATCGCCCAGAGGTCGGCGGTAAAAGTTGCAGATAGGGGTTAAATTCCACTTACCTACATTTTAGTTAACACCTAAGAATTCTCCCCTAGGTTTAATAATATAATCCTAAAACTAACGAACTTTTACTTTTAAATAAATGTATCTTTTATATGGGAACCTCAACTAACCAGACCGATGTCTCAGAACGAAGAGGCTAGTAAATAGATAAAAAACTCAAATATGTTGTTGTTGTATTTGTTTCTCATGCCACTTGGAGAAACCAAGCACTATTGAGCCTGCAGGATCTCGTATTAAGGCCAAGGGGTGCGCCTTTCGTTTTAATGAGCACCTTTAAGGTGAAAGAACGACTTCGCTCAAGTAGGTCCTCGTAATTTTGAAGCAGGGGCCAAGCAGAAGACCCATGGACTTGTCCTACCACCCCCAGAGGTATTAATTGAGAACTTAGAGGACGTTGTGACCACGAACCTATTTTACGTTCCCCAGTTACCTTTAAAGAACACGGAGGATCTTAGCCGGATCGGGTTCCGAACCCGCAACTTTTCAGTTACGAGATCGTTGCCTTTGCCGACTGAACTACCGCGGCTCAAAACTCAAATATAATAAGATGAAGTAGATGTACGGAATCAATGTGCAAAGTTTAACAGGTGCTGTCGTCAGTGACGTATTCTTTAGTTAACTGGAAACTCCATATTTTGAGTGGTAAGAAAACTTCCTGCTCTCGATCTCATAATCAATTAAGAAAAAAATAGCTGAAAAATAAAGAAAAACTGCCAAACTATTAAGAAATACTATGACTTTTATATGAAAACTGATGCAATTTACTATTTTTTAGTTAAGTCCTATTTAAATTCCCAATTCTATACTTAAAATTAAATACAATAAACTGGGGGGGGATTATGCGCATCCAGTCATACTTCGGAAATTTTTAGTTCCAAACACATTTTTTACTTGGCTGAACCCTAAAACCGAAAAACATAACATATAGCAACAAGCGTAGATTTAAACAGAACATATTTTCTTTTTAAAACTGGATAGTCAAAATTTTGAGTTATATGATAAATCTGGTATTAACTCAAATCTAATAGTGTCTATTGTACAGAAGGAAATCCAAAGATCGAAAAATGGGAGAAATGATACGAGATATTTAGAAAACTTTCCAATACTCTGGAGCTTAGCTTCCTGTCAAAGAAGAAATCGATTTTTGAGAAAGGTAATGATTCAAAATATTGACCTTCACCAAAGAGTAATCCACACGGAAAGAATGATTCTTTAATGGAAGGCAAAGAGAAAATAAGTAACTCTGTAGACAAGACATGTGAAAGATCTCAGGAAGAGCTCGTAAAAATTCCATAAAAGGAAAACACTTAGAATTCCAAGAAAAACAATGCATAGCAATGTTGTTGAGGATTTAATACTTCAGATTTTAGAAAATTTGCATATCCGTAAAACTCAAGAATGGCTTTTGGGGTTTCTGTGTTACATAAGCAACTTTAATGCAGCATTTTATCTTCTCATCTCTCTAAAAATATAAAGAGATCTCTTAGACACGCGATTTTCAAATTGGGTGCTGCGCTAACAATTAAGAAAAATCGTGAAATTATTAAAGACGGCATAGAGATCTTTAAAAGTTAATATTTAAAGAGTTTTAACTTTTAAAAGTCAAAATGTGATAAGATCTGCAAGTGTATTAATCGCAATACGACAGTTTTTTTTTTATCTCCAAAGTTCTAAAAAGGCATATTGCAGTTCCCTAAAGTGCCTCGAGCATATGCCACGAGTGCCGCGGCGAAAAAGCTTGAGAACCTGCTAGCTTAGACAACCTACAGCAGTGATTCTCAACCTTTTTTAAGCAACCTCTCCCTATGGAGTCTAAATGTGTTCAACACCCCCCCCCTTTTGTAAAACTCCTATAATTTAAAATGTAGGGTAGAGAAGTACTCAATTATAAGAGGCAAAATATTTAAGTAATTTTCTTCAATAGAGCTTACAAATCATATTTTTGTTACTGAGACACGCTAAAGCAACGCGCAAACGAATGTTATGCCCGAATGGTTAAGGCGTTGACCTTCAGTTCCGGAGTTCGTGAGTTCGAATCCAACTGGGGCATAGATATTCGTAGCCTTTCGAAATCGGCTTTAAGTAGTAGATCCCGGTTCCAATAGCCCTCGTATCGCAAAAGAGTAGACTGTAGCCCTCGTTTGGTTTGGTAGGTAAAACCAAACCAAACGAATGTTGTTAATTAACTACATTTTTCTGAATGTCGGCCCTATTTCATGCAGAACATAGGGAATGAAAATAACTGGTTCTGGTACCACCGTGTAAGTTTGTTTTATTACTGGTAAAAATCGCGCAAAGTAGATTATTAATGTAATAAATTTATTCGGTATTTTTAAAATTAAGTTTGAAAACCACAACCGGTTCACATCGCTTAACGGCCAAAACAAGTTCACTGGCCGCCAGCATTGTCCCACCGCCACCATTGAGAACGACTGATCTACAGCAATGTATAAAGTGCCACTTTAACAATTCTTTAAAAAATTATGTCATTTACACAATGATCAACAAAAGGTTTTGTTGATTGCAAGATTTGACATAAGAACAGGATACCCCGCCAACTTGGCGATAAAGCTCTGAGCATGGCATGGGTAGCCTAACATTTTCAGCTCATCTCGCCTGTCTGTACCTATATTTTAATTTATATTACATTTGCATCCAGATCTCCTTGAGTGACTCTATTTTTATATATTAAATGTGTGTAATGCTTAAAAAAGTATATATAGTAAACAATGGTTCACTAGGCCACTAAGTTTGCCGTAAATAAAAATATAAATTGCCCATAAATAAAAATGCCTGGTTACTAATTGTTTTTTATTAATTAAGCAAAAGTATATAATTCTGCATTAATTAAAGCCACCCAAAAAAAAGCAAGGTATACAATGGATAGAATACCTATGTGTTTTAGTAAACAACGCTAATAATTTCGCCAAAATTGCCAAGGTGTACCCTTTTCTTAAATATTACCGATTGCTGCTATGAAGGTTTCGTTCAGTGCTGCTATCCTGTAACATAATTGGCTCATAAAATGGTAATACTAAATATAATTTTCTTATTACAGTTTCAGTTGTTATTATTTGATCAGATACACATGATTATTACTGAAATAATTTTGAATGATGCAAAATAAACTTTGGGACTTATAAATTTAATAAGTATATTAGAGACGAGAGGATATTTCTCAGTAAATATTTAATTTTAAGTTTTAAAATTTAAAAATTATTTTTTACAAGTTTGAAATAATCTATTTTGACATACAAGGAACAGTTTCTTAATTCGTAGTTGTTGAAATCCAAACGATTAATTAAAATCAGTAGGTCCTCGGAACAGTTACAGTTAATAAAAAATTGAGCAATCTCATTTCGACATATAAACTCGTAGGAAAATGTGCTAATCATAATTTAAAAGGAATATCTCTTACCTCACCGCTTTACCAAAGCTGGAGTTTGAAAGAAAAGTAAATTAATCTGCATGTTACAGAGGTAATCCGATCCTCCCCAGCAAAATAAATAAGTAAAGTAACAAGCAAAAACCGCAAAGAACTTTTAAAAAGAAAAGTTCACCAGATTATACAACATCATTTGATCCCAAAGTTGCCCATCTTTAATGACGAAATCTAAAATTTCAAAAGTGTAGCATTGATTTCCCTTAATTTTTTTCTTCTTTTCCTTCCCTTGCAATTACCATAAAGAACGGTTTAAAACTGTATTTAAAGTTTAAAGTTTTATGAGAAAACTAGCCGCTACGCGCTCAGCCTTCAGTCCAGGCACACATACAGAAGCTATCCCATTTGCTTTTGAAAAAACTTACCCAAGTTATTTTCATTTCAAATAAGTTTTGAAATATTACATTAAGAGGACGTAGCCGAGGTGACATTACATTAAGACGGCATTTCGTGCTAAAAAGTCACAACCTATTTTCAATTTAGTACGGAATAAAAAGTTTTGCTCTGTTTGGGATATTCCTTTTTTCTAGATCATTAATAGGAATATAACTTTATAAAACAAATAGCAGTTTTATTATTAAAAAAATATATTTTAAAAGCGTAAAATATACAGTGAACGTTGCATATACATAAATAGCATTTATTGCTGAAGCAATAGAATCTATATTTTATATAAATTTATAATGAATCTAATGTTTATTTGGAGAAACCTTAATCACTTACACCAGAAGTTGGACGCAAAGAGACTGATGACAAATGAATGGATATTTAAATAAAGTGCTACACGTTTCACGTAGTTGTATTATATTTAAATAGCTTTTGTTGATGGGAGCAATAGAATCTACATCTTATATAAAATTTATAACGAATCTAATGTTTTATTTGGGAAAACCTTAATCACTTACACCAAAGTTTGGACGCAAAGTAACTGATATAATTAATATAAATAAGGGGTGGCCAAGACGTCGACCGCGAAGACATTTTAGATAGTCCTCGCGACCATCCCGATAATGACCTCGGATATTAACAATTTAATTTATGACTTATGACATAGAATTAATGAATTATTTAAAATAAAAATTTACTGCAGTTTACGCTTTAAAACCTAAAACAAACTGTGCAAAATAATACAATGAATTTGTCGTTTTACAGTGGAGAATTAAGTAGAAACAACTTGAGACAAAGAGGGATGCTTAGATTATAATATAATCGAATCAGTACCATATAATCATTATATGGTACTGATTCGATATACTATACACACCACGGTTTTTGTTGCTAAACTTGGCAACTTTTCGGGAGATGTCTGACGTCCTGGAGACTTTTGGCGACTTTAAGCTTTCCAAGCTTTTTGGAGCTTTCTAGTGGCAACCCTGGTTCTTAATGGTTCGTTAACAGATTAACATTTAATTTCGTGTTTACGCATTGCAATAAGCTCGTGCCATCCACGATATGATAAACTTGTCGCAGATATACAGTGCAAAATTTCAACTAAACGAAGTTAATAGGATGGTCAATTTTTGATATATGAATACTTTAATTATTTTCGTCAGTAAATTTTTATTTTGTAAATATTAAGTTTTTTGAGAAAAATTAGATAATTTACCATTTTTTCTTGTTACCGAAAATAAATATATAAACATGTACGTTACGTTAATTTAGCTCTACCATTGGTAGACAGCCTTTGATTTTTTAAATGTGGAGTAGACCACGGATCCCAAAAGTTTGGCTACCCCTGATATAAATGAATAGATAATATAACATAATAAAGTGTTACACGTTTCACGTAGTTGTATTATATTGAAAAACTTTTTGTTGTTGGTAGCAATAGAATCTAAATCTTATATAAAATTTATAACGAATCTAATGTTCTATTTGGGAAAACCTTAATCATTTACACGAAAAGTTAGATGCAAAGTGACAGATATAATATAAATGAATGGACAATATAATAAATTGTTTGGAAAATTGAAATTTTCAAACTTTCTGAGGTTAATCTAACACCCATTTCAGGAAATAACGTGAAACATTGCACTTCATGAAATCCTCATTTATATAGCTAAATAAAAAGAATATTTCTCCATGTATATCTGTGATAACTGAAAAAAAATACTGAATCAATTGTAACAACATATTTTAAGAATTTTGTTAGTGAAACCGAGAGTGTGAAGACCACCATGACAATAAAGCCCGCTTCGATGGTGTATTTTGAAATAAAATGTGTTATGCGTTTTACGTAATTGTATTATATTTGAAACAGTTTTCATTTCTAGAAGCAATAGAATCTAAATATTGTGCAGAATTTATAATTAATCTAATGATTTATTCGGGAAAACCTAAAATCCCATTATATAAGCAGTTGGCATAATATAAACGAATGACTTGTATAATAAAATAGAAAGCTGTTAACATAAAATAAAGGGTGTTATCTGTTTCATGTAATTGTATTGCATTGTATTTAAAATAATTTTTATTGCTAGGCGCAACAGAATTTAAATCTTATATGACTCTAATATTTTATTTGGGAAAATCTTAATCATTTAGAGAGAAGATTAAGAGCAAAGCGGCTAATATAACATAAACTTACTGTAGTATAAAATAAATATAATGTTTCTAATATATCTAAGTTTATTCATTGACATAAAAAAATATCCTGAAACTTTTCACTTTGCTTGGACAGGATGCGGATTGAAAACTTCCAAACTTTCTCAAAGTTTCCTCTTTAGCCCCCTTCCAGAAAATAACGTGAAAAATTTCCTTTCCATGGCAAGGCACTGATAGCTCAAAAATATTCAAATCAAGGAGCAACCTAAAGAAGATCACTGTAATGTAGAAGAGAAGCTTTTGAGATCAAGTAAGAAATCCCCCGTCAAATTTAGATTTTCGGGAGGAAAATTGAACATTTTCCTAAAACTTCCTCTTTGACCTTTTTCTGTTGCGTAAATTACATTCTACTTCGAAAACCTGATTTTTATCATTTTTAAAGAAAAGTGAAAACTTCAATAATTCTTACATGTTGCATAAAAGATTCTGATTATTTGAAAACATTTTAACGATATTTAATATTTTATGAAACATTTATTGTTGGACAACACACATACACAGAGTTAACATGCAAAAAGTGGTGTGTTGTCATATCATACGAAAATATTTCAGTGGCGGATTACTAATGCTGGAATTACATTTGGACGTATCTTAGAAAGTTTTAACGATATTTTATATTTTTAAACCTTTATTATTGGACAACAAACATACATAGAGTTAACATACAAAAAGTTCTGTTTTAACACAACGAAACAAAATTCTTTCAATGGCCGGTTACTAACGCTCATGTTACATTTTAATGTATTTTACGAAAATTTTAACGATATTTTATATTATTATGTAAAACCCTTTTCGTTAGGTATCTGAAACATACACAAACAGATTTAACACCCAGAAAGTCATATGTTGACACACGTAAGGTGTATCACAGATCTTCTTCCAATCGCCGGATACTAATGCTCATATTACACGGAAAAACTATTCAACAAGCAACAACTAACGACATCGCGTTAGTCTATAAGGCCAAGATTTTAAAAAATTGCTTTAAAAAAATGCGAATAAAAACAAGTTTTGAGATGAAATAGCTAAAAATTGCAGAAAGTAATAGGTTTAGTTTAGTTTGGTTTGGAACGCTAAAATCTACTTTTTGCAACACAAGGACTAATAAGACCGGGACCTACTGCTTAAAGCCGATCCGAATGGCAATGAACATCCATGCTACAGTGGGATTTGAACCCACGAACTCAGGTTCCGAAGACCAGCACCCTAACCATTCGGCCATCGTTCGGAGCAGAAAGTAATGTGTTCTATCCGATATGAAGCCATGAAAATTTATGTCATAGTCATTCGTTACCTCACAAAAAAACATGGCAGATAAAAAGAAAACGATGTTGAGACGCGGTTAATTAATATAGATATAATATTAATAAAAACTTATCCATCCAATAAGACATTTAGAACATAAAGGATCATCTGTACACAAAATATAACTGCTCCGAAGAAAGGCTTAAATACTGAAAAAGAATTGCTTCGATGGGATGCTTAAATAACAAAAGTAACGTTCTGGAATTGAAACGTTGTAAAGTTAAAACTATTGTAGAAACCCTACAATCAGCTGTAGAGACGAGCGATACCGTGGAGTTACAGTTTACAAAAGTTACCCTATGTAATACCAGCATAAGTACACATATCTACAAAATAAAACGCAATGGATTGTGATTATATCTAATGTAGCCTCCACAGTATGGCCAATTGTTCACCACTTCCTGATGGGGACCTTGAACGATGGTTCACGGGTTGCATCCATACGCTAGGCCACTAAATAAGCCAAACACATGGATTCGTCCATAGGGTCTACTGCGCACTCTAGTTGCGCATCTGGTTGCCTTTTATTTTTGAAAGAAAAACAGCCTCCGAAACCATTGTCCGCCAAGGCTATTTTATCGTCTGCCACCATCGACCACGATAAACCATACCCAATCCAAACGGTGGTAATGGCTTGCAGTGGATCATAGTGTGAAAGGGCGTTAAGTGATTGGAGCTAAGTCTCTTTCAATAAAGGAGAAGAACTCAGTAACACAAAAAAGCTACCATAGTCGCTAAAACACATTTATTAAACTACAGGCTGAATCCAGGAACTTTTAATTTCTACTACATAAAAATGGCTTAATGACAAAATTATTTTCTAATTACACTTTCCCTTTAAGATTTTACTCATAAGAAAATGCTCGCAATGTGTACTCTTCGTAAATCAGAGTTACATATTTATCATTTCACGAATGATTCTCCAATTTAAAGGTTTGAACGCAGGTGGAACTGACAGAATAATTCAATTCCTGCTAAACCGCGAGCACTCTGGCTATCTTTCGAGCTCATCAATGCATATTATGACAATGCTTTAAACAGTCAAGATGACATCTGCAAATGACTGCGCTAGAATCAGTATTCGTGAGAGAGCGGATTAAACCGCACAATGTAATCTGTAATTCTATTTAACAGCTGCGTAAAGCGTGCCACATACAAACACACATACCAAGGTAATTAATTAATTATCGTTCCCACAAAACCACTTCCAGATTTATCGAGAATACATTACAAAAATTAATAGTCGTATTAAATTCTGCTAAATATCAACGAAACAAAAAGAAATTCTAAAAGGAATTACAAATATAGTTTGGAAATCATTTGCATATATTTGAATATTCAATTCGGGGAAAGTTTATATAGATATAATTTTGAAGTAAATTTCAAAACCGTCAAATACTATTTCAGTTGAGACAATTTTGAATATGAAATCTATGAAAATATTTTAATTCCATAAACAAGATTCAATCTATTTCTGTTGCTCATGTAACATAAGGACTATAGATTGTTAGATTCAAGAAGTTTATCTTTAACCTACTATTATAGATGTCATTTAAAATATGTTTAACACTAGATTTACGGACCGAGACAATTTGGCTCATTAAAAATTTGATCAGTATGTATATATAAAACTTTAATATCACTTTTCAAAAACATAAGTTGGTTTTTTCGTTAAGTAATAAAAAATATATATATACATATATATATATATATATATATATATATATATATATATGTGTGTGTGTGTGTGTGTGTGTGTGTGTGTGTGCATATACATATATGTATATAAATATGTGTGTATATATATATATATATATATATGTATATGTATATATATGTATATATATATATATGTATATATATGTATATGTATATATATATATATGTATATATATGTGTATATATATATATGTATATGTATATATATGTATATATATATATATATGTGTGTGTGTGTGTGTGTGTATATATACATATATATATAGAACATATAAGCTGAAAAAAAAAAAAAAAAAATCTAAAGTCTCAAATTAATAATCTTTCTAAAATTTTAAAACCCTTTCGAAATGCTTCCAAAAGCATAAATCAAAACAGAAAGGAAAATGCCACTTAATCCAAATTTAGAGGGGGCACAAGCCGAATGCTTGGAGATATTCGTCAAATTCTAGACGATATATTCACGAGACCCTTCACAATTATGCAAACTTCAGATGTTTTATTTTATCCAATTATTGTAATATTTATGTATTTGTTTTAAAAATATTTAATTATATTCTCTAAATTTTTTAGTTCATTAATACGATCATTTATTTGGCTTTTTTATTTCTGCAAGATTTGCCACCGTCATTTTGTTATACACTGCGAACTCGTGTTTACAAAATGAACGTAACATAACTTGGCGTCAATTTTGGCAATCATATCCAAAAGACGCCAAGGAGTAAACTTTCCCTTTAAACTTGTAGTCCAACAAAAATGCAATTCCATTACAAAAAGCAAAAAGACGATGTTAAAATAATAATCAATAAGCGGAATATCTGATAAGCTCTATTTACAAAGTAATCCTTAAATAGCAACACCATTAAAGCCAAAAATAGGAAAAACCATAAAAGGGAGAAACTTCATGAAGAATACTATTTTTAACCTCATTTTAAACATTTCAAAGTATCTGAAATAAAATAGATAACACACACTCAGTTATTCGCCATTTGTTAGCTTAATATCTTCTTCACAAACTTTTAATCGCTTTTTCGTAAACGGATGCAAAAACTGTTAATTAAAAGGCTTTTTCGATTATAGATTTCGATTATTATGAAGGACTGTTTCCCCAATGGAGAGGTGGAAAGGAGGGGAACAAGTTGGTAACATAAATAAAAATTTGTTCAGCTGAAAATATGATATAGTAAACACCTCCACTTAACTCTTAAAATTATGAAAAAATCGGTAGTAACCTCCCTTCGACTTACCCGTACACTCATAGAAAAAAAAGTAACTATTTTCGTTAATTATGCGTCTTTCAATACCTAGGCGTTCGTTAGAAGATAAAAGAACATAGACAGTTACAATCAGATTTTTATAACCGCATAGTAACCAGAAGTAGTCATTTAGTAACAGAAAGTTGCAAATTAACTGCTACTTCCAATTGTCAGAAACAATTCTAAACTTGATTAGAAAACTACAATTTTACCATGATGTACGTATTTCACTTTTGGTTCTCTAAGTCAAAACGTACTCGATTTACCATATTCGCTTGCAGACACACACCGAGAGAGGGATAGAGAGATAGGTAGATAAAAGTAGAGATAGAGAGAGGTAGCGGACAAGATAGAGATAGAGGAATATGTAAACAGAGACAGGGATCGAGAAATAGAGAGAAAGAGAGAGGGTGATTGATTGATAGAGAGTTAGAAATAGAGTGATTGAATGATTGATAGATATATATATACAGGATATCTGCCAAAATAAAATTTTTCAAATCCATGACTTTTTCTGATTTAGCATATCATTTTCCATGACTTTAAAAAGCTTTCGTTAAAAGTATATATGAATAAAACTTCTGATGTACATACAAATAAAATATATGGTTTTAGAGAATTTACAGGAATTTTATCATAAACTATAAACTTACTTTATAAGTGTTAATAAACTCACAGAAAAATAAATTGTTGTATCTACATACTTAAGTTTACTCATATAGCAATTTTTCAATCAAAATGTTTCCAATTTGAATTCAGGGTACTTTGGTATTATCCAGGTGACCATGAATAATAGCCAAATATAACCCTATAATGTTTATATACAATATCCCTAGAGATAAACTTATATTTTGTGCAAAAATCTTAACTAATTTTTATTAAAAAATAATTATTATTGTATTAATAAAATTTTAATCTACAATTTAAGAAAAAAACCAGAATAATATACATTTACCCACCCATTAAGCTTTCTTGCTTTGAGTTTCCTTGGTGAACAAATTTTACTTGGCAATAGGGTCAATAGGATAATACATAAATACCAAACTCAGTAACTTCAGTCAAATGACAAGTAAAAATAGAATTAAACAATTCAATGCATTTTTTTTAATCGATAGTTTAGCGGATCCATGACTTTCCATGACTTTTACTCATTTTACTTGAAAAATCAAGACTTTCCATGACAAAATTAATCCATTGTCTAAATCCATGATTTTCCACGACTTTCCAGGTGCGCGGAAACCATGTATATATGTAAACAGATAGAGACAGGGATATAGAAAGAGAAAGAGTGATAGAGAGTTAGAAATAGAGTGATTGACTGATTGAGAGAGAAAGGGAAAAATAGAGTGATTGATTGATTGATTGATTGATTGATTGATTGACAGAGAGAGAGAGATGAGGAGAGTGAGAGAGAGAAGTCCAAAACATCAATCGGGAACGTCCAAAACGTGAAGATGAATCAAAACCACAATAAAAATTTTCTTTCTCAGCTAATCAGCTAAACGCCAACAGGGCATAATTACATTATTTATTTTAATGAAAATGATAAGGAGCATAAATCACATTATCAAAGATAACTATAACGCGTTAATGATGATAAAGAAAAAAAATCAGACTTGAAATATGTAACATTAAAACCAGAAACTTAGATACACGTTGTCAACCTTAATTAACTGACGAAAATGGGAAAAATAAACAATAAATAAATAATAACTTAACCAAGCATTCCATTTACATTTTTACAGATTAATTTTCCTTGATGTAGGCACTGCTAAAATAAGGACTGAATATTTATTAAAGAAAAATATTTCCTAACAAGTTCACATTAAGAGGCCTTTTACTTGAAGCTTGGGCACTTGTTTCGCAGACTTTGTTTAATGACCTAACATGCAACCCATTTCTTTGGATGGGAAGGAGAAATCGCGGACCGGGTTAAAAAAATAAATAGATATGGCTCTATTGTAACAAAACCAAAAAAATGTATATAGTACTTTAGTTAATATATGAATACTTCCATGACCGTACTGGTCACAGAAATTCCCCTGTCGGCGGAACATTTTGAAAAGTTACTTGATAAAATGTTATGGCGCCTCTAATTCATTACAACATAATAAAATTAGCTGCCTTTTATTAAAAGATGCATGTAATTAAATGTGATTTATAAAAATTGCTGAAAAAATATTAAAATTTATTCTAGTTTAATTATTTTCTATTGGATTTCTATTAGCTGGAATTATTTTATTAATTCCATTTTAACAAAAAACTGCATTTTGTTCAAATGCAAGTTTTGGGAGTTAAATGGGAATACTGCGTTAATAATACATGACGTAAAAATGTTAAAGTATTTAAAAACTAATAACAAAAAAAATGTTACATTTTCGATCCTGCAACAGCTTCAATATGAACATTTTTTTAAATATATGGTTTGGTTTGGTTTGGAGCGCTACGGTCTACTGTTTTGCACACGAGGGCTAATGAGACCGGGACCTACTGCTTAAAGCCGATTCCGAACGGCTACGAACATCCATGCCATGGTGGGATTCGAACCCACGAACTTTGGTACCGACGATCAGCGCCCTAACCAATCGGCCAGCGTTCGGCTTTTAAATATATGAGGAGGGTTCATTAAGGAAGAAATAAATAGATACATATTCAACCTGCGACAAACCCCGGGGGGTTTTTTGTCACCATTAAGAAAAGAGTCCTGAACATGTGACGCTTTGAGGCAGGGGTTATTAACGTTTTACATGCTAGTAAAATACTTGATATTATGTTTCTTATTGTAAATTAACATAAAATATTTTTTTTTTGGTTGCAATTTAAGTATAAGTTTAATTGTTTGGAATTTAGTTTTTCCATATTAATGTGTGGATTTGATTTAATTTTTTTTTATATTATGTTTAGTATAATTTTAATTATAACACTTAAATTTGAATTTATTTGAATATTATTGTAATTTGATTCTATATTGTTTGCAAAGTATCATGACAGATTGTAATAATTATGTACTCTTAAAAGAGTCCAGGTGGGGAGTTTGTAGGAAATTCATAGCCCACTAGTACTATACTAGATGGCGCTACTGAGAATATTTGTAACCCCGCTTGGACGGAGAGATCGAATGTAAGCTTCGAAGCGAAAGGATGGGCGATAAGCTCTCCCCCTGTATCAAAGCATGTAAATAGCGCGTGTAAATAAAAGAAGCAAAACTATCCGTTGGCTGATCATTGTGTAATTAAGGTGTAAACAACCTCCAGACGAAAACACCACTGAACCACCGGATCGAAAGAATATGCACACATGCCATGCGCTACATTTTTTCTCAGACGAGTTCAGATGCCTTATACAACTCAAACACCTTTTATATATTCTGATTTAGGTTTTAAAAAAAAATACTACGGTTGGGTCTAGAAAATAGGGTAGGATCTTCTTCAATTAGGGTTAGAACTTCCTACAATAACCCCCATCAGGAAAATAAAATCTTAAAATATGATTGTTATATCAAAACTCTACATAAATTACTTTATAACTATAGGAAATAAATTTGATAGAAAGATGAAGAAATAGATTTGAACTCAACGTACTTCTTTTCTCGCGAGGAGGTTATTTGCGAACCTCCAGCGTACAACTGATTCCGAAGGACAACAGACATCCACGCTATGCAGGAATGGAAATGGCGTTGTTTAGTTTGGTTTCGAAAGCTAAGGTCCTTCTTTTTTCCCAACACGGTAGCAAATTAAATCAAAACCAACTGCTTAAAACAGATTCCGAACTGATACGAAAATTCATGCCAACACTGAGATTCAAACCCACGGATTCCGAAATAAGAATTTAACCAATCTAGATAAGCCTCAATACCACTAACAGTAGCGTGATTTGGTTCGATTTAGAATTCTACGGTCTAATTACTTGCAGCGTGAAGGAAGGATAATAAGACCGAGGTATACTGCTTAAAATCGACACCGAACGTCTACGAAAAACTATGCAGACAGTAGGAACGCAAAAATTCTGACCTATAAGTCCGCCGTTCCCTTGGGAAGAAAAGATTAATCACACAATTTGTACCAGCTCAAAAGATACACGCTTACTGGAGAACCAATCTATATTAGACTGAGATAATTTATTGAATAACAGGATAATGGCTATTGTGGATCATGCTGATGGTGTTATTTAAATCTTTAACTATCCTCTGCTTCAATTTTTCTAAAAAATAAAATAAATAAAACACAGAGAAGGCCTGACTAAAAGGTAAGAAAGCTATATAAAGTGAATTGAGAGCACTCGGGTGTTGAAAATATAAAGATGGAATCAGCTATAGCACCTATTTAAAATAATATATAGGCACAAGGATGCAATATATTATAACTTGTAATCATGGCCACGCCTCCTCAAAGGAGACTATTTTCAACACAGGAGGCAGCACTGTGCTCAAAATTAAGCACTTGAGAGCAGATTGTGCGCAGATTTGTTTGGATCGGTTAAAAACTCGGGCTTATAGCTTTGTCGAAATGAGTAAACTGCAAATTAAAGAACGTGATACGGTTTCAAGTCGCGAAGGAAAAGTACGTCACTCCAGATTTTTAATGAAACGGGAACAGTGTTATGAACAAGGTGCCGTGAGTTTAAAGCGGCAATGTTCGTGATGAACAACGAAGAGAACTGATGAGATGGCGAACAAAATTGGAGGAAAAAAAATCGATGACTGTCAATAAACAAGATGAACATAGTGTTTCCAGAAATTTCTTCTATATACAATCATTGATAAAACATTTAGCTTCTGGAATTTCAAAGCAAGGTGGGTTCCAAAACAGCTCACAGATCAAGACAAAGCTATTCTTCGAACCATTTGGTAGGGAACACCATAAACCACACCGCTGGAAGTCCTGTTCTACTATCTTTAGATTGTCATCTTTTTAACTCTATCAAGTCATTTATCGATGACAACAGATTTTCGACAAAAGATGAAGTACTGAGTGCTGTCAAACAATACGCTAAATACAGGCTGAGGAGACTTTTTACAAAGATAAAAAATTTCATTTCTCTGCTCACAGATTGATTAGGAAAGCGTTTACATCGAAAAATGGTATTTCATGCAAGTCCATGAATTTGCAAATTTTTCAATTTTTCAATAAATATAATGTCTTTAAACTTAAATTGAATAATGAATTATAAAGGAAGTTAATATTTTGCGAGCTTCATGAACAATAACTTTCTTCTTATACAGCTCACATTTTCCCTCAAGTCAATTTTGAGTTTTCCAAATACACAAGAGGGAATTGGAATTTCATCGAATTTCAAGTAATATAAAATTGTTTTCCCATAGCGCAGAACTTGAGAAACACAAAAATAAAGCCGCTACAAGGGATTATTTTAAATCTTCAAAATCCCCTAAGAAGATTTCGAAGCATCTCTTATCTAGTGTGCAATTGGAAGTCGAGTAAGAAGCGAAAATAAACAGAAATTTAATACATCGTACAGCAGAGAATAAATAAACTCACGTCACTTTAGGGAGAAAAACTGGTTTAAAATAAAATGAAACAAAAACGAAATGTCTGAAAATGGTACATGAAAAAAGTCGATAAATTTTATTAAACTTATTGATCTTTTTCAAACTAATGGGAATAAATATGACAGAAATTTAAAAATGACTTTCTTTTATCGGAACAGATCTAAATATGTAGATAAGGTCTAGCCAACCCGACTACTTGGGTTGCACTGGCAATGCACTTTATTCAAGAGGGCTGTATTTATAACTACATGTCGTACTCACGACTTGCATATGGGCAGAGACCAACGAAACCATGCTATTTAAAATATCTTTATTCCACGTTCAAATTTCTTATGACATCATATAACAAAATGGTAGCAAATTCGATAACAAACGACCTTACTCTGACCATGAATCCACCACTTCAAATCCGCAAGAATTCATTTCCTCGCTCTCAGCACTTCAAACTCCTTTATAAACTACTTTACCTCAGACCAGTAAACGCCATAAATGAGTGCATATAATATTTTCCCTAAGTTTTAAAACCTAATATATGTAGGATTTCAGTGCAGATTTCCTCGAGGTAGCGCCCACGTCCTTTTAACAGTTCAGCGAGTAAGGAACCACCAGAGAGAGATTCAAGGAGGGAAGGAGTGACCTGGTGAAGGATCTATAGTACTCGAGCTCCGGCTAATTACATAAACACCGAGGTACGTGTCTGTGGATTATTACCTCTGTCTTTGAAATGTTTAAATGTTTTCTGTACTGCTCAGTCTTTAAATATTTGTTTCGTTACTTCAGTCTGCAATCGAATTTATATAATGACACCCCTAGACAATCAACATACACACATACAGATGCACATGCATACATATGTGTGTGTAATAACATTTTTAACCCTTTCGGTTCCGATTCTATTTTTCCGGTATTCTTTTCTAGCAACCCTGGCGAATGTTCTTAAATGTTCTCATGTGGAATTTTATCCGGTTGTACAGCTCAAACTAGATTTCTAACGCTTAAATTATGTCGTCTATATGATTTGTAAGTGATTGCTAATTGGCTGGTACTACAGTTACTTAAACAGATGTGCATGTTTGCGAACAGTCTCATTCGTAAGAGTAAACGAATAAACTTCGATAATTTTATCTTTTTGTTTCTTTGTCTAACTCTTCTACTCAGGGAATTAACTATTCAGGACTCCTTTCAGAATGAGGTAAACAGTCTTCACTTCATATATATATATATATATATATATATATATATATATATATATATATATATATATGCGTAAAAATTTATAAACATACACAAATGTTTATAATACAAACTATCATTAAATCAATTGAATCTTATTATAACTACTACAGTAAATATTCCTTATGGCCTTATAAATGTTTTGGTTAAAATATTTTTGTAAACCTCTTTGTTTTTATAAGGGTTGGAACTTTAATAGTGGCAACACTGCCGTAAAAACGCTACGCAACAAAACCAAAGAATGTCGCGTATTCCACTCGAAAGCTACATACCTACCTTACGTCTCAGCAAAAAGACTCAACCTTCCTAAGTCATACAAATGCGGAGTGACGCGAAGAACTGATCCTTGTATAAGCTTGCGGTTTAAAGTAAGTGTTGTTAGGATTTTTCAAAACAAAAAGATTGAAAATGGATAAAAATTCAATGTGCCAGAGATCGTACATCACGACAATGTCATCTAGGGCTTCAAGAGGCTTGCAGGAAATTTGCATTATGCTGACAGAGCTGTAGCAAGATGTGTAAAAGTCTTCAATGAAGAACGCCAAAATGTGGCAGAGATGCATGCAAGTCGTCCTAGAGTCAGCGATGCAGAAGTGCATGCTGTTGCCGCACTAATGGACAGTGATCAATGCCGAACGATTCTTGATCTGGTCCGAAAGACATGATTTGAGGATACAACTGTGCTGCACATTCTGAAAGAACACCTCAGCATGAAAAAAATGCTGCACTTTCTACATAATCACCCTATAATTCTGCATGACAGTGCTCGGACAGCTACAGCGCAAGCAGGGACTAATTTGTTCAATCGATGGGCCTGGAAGTGCTTTACCATCCAACATACTCCCCAGATCTAAGCTCTTGCGATTTAATTGGTATGATGAAGAAACCACTTCGTGGCATTCGTTTCAGAACTATTCCAGATATTCTTGAGGCAATAGACAGGTCCATTCGAACTATCAAAAGAACAGGTGCTGCTACAGGTGTTCTGCGACATCCACATCGTTAGAAACGGGTTATACAGAATATGTGTTGCGACCAGGGTTGGCAAAAACCTGGGTTTTTTTTTTTAGAAAAAACCCAGCCCAGTGGGTTATTTCAGGGGTTTTTCATGGTTTTTACTATACTTTAATGTGTTTTAGATGCTTTTTTGGGGATTTGAAAACTATTCAGGTTTTTTGTTATGTATAATCAACTGTATGATTAAAATAAATTTAAAATGTTAATCACTTTTTAAAATTGAAAAATTGAAAAATCAATTTTAAATTATGCAGAAGACATTTTTGTCTAAATTAAAGGAAATTTTAAAATAAATTGTTTTCATATTATAAAATTTTTCTAACATCAAAAAACTAGTTTTGAATGGCGATTATTTTATACTAAAAGTTGGCTTTGAAATAGTTGCATTTGAAGTTTTTTCTTTTCAATAAAATGTATTAAATTACTGCTCTATATTTATTAGCAGTATTGTGTTATTAAAGCATTCAGAAGATATTTTTTAGTTAATTTGTAAGTTATATATGATAAGTAGCAGAATTAATTATATATATTATCACCATGTTTATTTATTTGCAGTTGTTATACATATTTTTTTCCCAATTTTTCTTGTCCATTTTTCAATTAATTTTATCACATGTAATACTTCAATATTCTTATTTTTTTTTTTCATGATACATTCTTATTAACTTTGTTTAATTTAGATTTTATTGTATTTGTTATACAGAAAACTATTTTCCCCTGAAAATTTTTTGTTTTTTCTAGCAGTTTAGACTCCCTCAAATTAAAAAAAATTCTAGGATCATTGTCAAAGATGAAATATGTAATATATATTATAGATTTAATTCAATATATTTATTATTAGCTAAATATGTGGAATTTAAAATAAAGATT